>VWZG01007844.1:9939-120647 GCA_013396735.1 Grallaria varia
AGCGCAGCCGCCTGCAGCGCTGGGGGGCTCGTCCCCCTCCGAGCTCCAGGTGATGCAGCTCGAACATCAACCCTAGACCCATATCCACAAAGCTGTGGGATCTTCCTGGAGTGTGGTCCAAAGGATGAGGCAGGAGGTACTGCAACAGGTAGAGTCCATGCAGAGAAGAACTCACTTGGCGCACTCTTGTTCCTCATAGGAAGGTTACTGTGGAGCTCAGCTTTCCCACCTGAGGACAAGGCTCTATTTGCACCCTGGCACTGACTGACCTCACGTTCTCACTGAATGACACCTCGGCCGCCTCCACACCCGCAGCCACTGCCTACACACACACTCCCACCCCACGTGGCCTGACCTCTCCATTCCCAGACACTTTCTACAACTAGGGATTCTGCTTAGCAGCCAACCACCAACCCTGCTGCCCAGAGAAATTCCCATTTTTCTTACGCAGAAAACTAGAGGAGAGGAAGCACAACTTCCCCTGGCAGAGCAGCAGGGCTGTGGCAAGGCCACAGTAGCCCCATTTCCCTGTCGGGAACTCAGCAATAACCTGCCCTCCCGCCCCTGGGTGCTTGCGGACATGTGTTTGCAAGCCCCAAAACATTCCACGTAGCTAAGGGATGTTCGCATCCTGGCTCTGGTGTGTCTCATGCTCATAAAGCCTGCACTTTCCCACTGCCTTCTGCATAGAGGAGCTGCCTGGGAACAGCACCAGGCCTGACCTGTGTGGGACAGGAGCTCCAGCTGCCCAGCATCTCACCTGGGCCAGCGTGCTGGTTACACAACCAAGGGAGCAGCACCGCACACTGGGATGTGTAGTCCTGGGGGATCTCATCTTCCCCTGCACTGAACTGCACTCCAAGCAGCGTCCTCACAGGCCCAGGGTCCCTCCTTGCTGTTCAGCCCATCAGTTCCCCAACTCTTCAGGGCAGCGGTTGCACTCCAGAGGTTTGCTCCCACGCCAGCTGTGCTCCCAAAGCTGCCCTGTGCACTCCTGTCAGCGGTGGGCAGCAGGCCTGGCCCTCCCTCTCCCGGCAGCCCCACAGCACACGGACAGACAGACAGACGGCAGCAGGGGCAGTGCCATCAGCAAGGGCTGCCACCTCCAGCAGCCTTGGCAGGGCAAGCGGTACAAGCCCAGGAGAGCAGGCACTGAGGCTTCAGGATACATCAGGCTCTGGAACAGGCGCAGATTCTTCCAGAGGTCAACAGCATTTCTAGGGGTGACGGTAACTTCTAAAAAAGCCAGCTCACTATTGGAAGATACACCACAGAAATCTTTCTTACAGACCAGGTCTTCTGAGGATGCTCAAATCCAATTTTTAAATTGAAACTAAAAGCAGCAGTGCTTCTGTTTCACAAGTTTCAATGCCAAATGTATGTTTTACAGGCAGGGCTTCTCACACTAGGAAGCTTCATACCAATGAGGAAAATGCCACATGTTCTACTGACACACACTAAATCCCAATACTTACTTATATTCTGTTTTAGCAGCAGATGTTCTTGATGTAAATGGGAACAGAAGAGGTACATAATTCCAAACTACAGTGATGTCTGTCCAGCCTCCTCTGGAAAACAGTGAGTCAGACCCGTAAAAATGAGAAAGACATCCAAGACTAGAAAAGCATATGCTGGAACAAACCAAAGGGTAGTGTTGTGAATACCACTCCTCACCAACAGCCATTGGTAGTAGGACTGGCTTTTATGTAATTTAAGGTACAAATAGAGTTCAAGAGACTTACCAATAAATGTGGATCACAGCACACACTACCTGTCAGTTGATTCCAATCTCCTTTTGTTTCAACACTTTCCCTGTTATTTTTTATCCTGTAACATGAAACCTCACTATTCCAAAATCCAAACAACATTCAAAGATTTTTTTTCTGGTTTTCTAGCCCATTGCTATTTACAGTCTAGTGAAAACTGTTTAAAGTGCAATTCTGTCTGTCTTTCCAGTCAACATTCTTTCCATTCCAGTCCCACTTCCTGCAGTTTGCTCGGGTGGCTTTTGCTTTGTACCACAACTGTCTGAATTATGCCGTAATGCTCTCAGCAGAAACTGGGTTTGCAAACACAGTTTAAAACATAGCACCATGCCCAAACCAGCTATCTGAAGGCAGCTGGCAAAACTAAGCTTTACTATCAGCTGACACCACCCAAAGAAGTCAGAGGACCACCTGGGGATCAGAGGGCAGCAGTGCTGACATCAAGGCACTTGACAACTGAGCAATGGTTTACAGTTAATCATCTGAAGATTTCAGCAAGCAGAAAAACAGCTGTAAATTGAAGTGGAGGCTTGGAAAGACAAGACAGAGAGGAGGCTGGTTACAGAAGGGTCATGGGCAGCACAAGTACTCAAATATATGAATCAAAACATCTAAGGGCTGGAAGGACACAATCTAGACGCAGTGGAGGGTGAGGAAGAGAAGGCTGCAGCAGCAAAAATATTCCAGGAATGGTGGAAATGGGGTGAGGGAACCAGGATTTATTAACAGGACTTTCCTAGTATGCACGTTACTCTTCCATTATGCAATATGTAGACCTTTCCTCATGCAATTCAAATAAACTCCAAGTTTTTAAACCCCTTATCAAGTCTGTAGGAGTCTCTTGGAATCCTTGCGATAGGGAAGGCACTGGTGCCTCACACAGCTCTAAGGACACTGTGGCACTGTGTAGATCTTGCCACAAAACAAGGTAGAAAATATCAGGAGGGAAGTGTGGTTGTCCATATCCATGGACATGCTGGAGGAGCCCAGGATCTCTCATGCCCTGTCCAACTCCAAATCCTGTCTGTGGAAACGAGGATTTCTTCCTCATCAGAGAATCGCCAAAGTCAGCTGAGTTTGTCACTAAGGTTTATCTTCTGGTTGCACGGCCAGATGTGCAGAGGACCTGGTTCTCAGCCCTGGTGATGCATTAACACACAACGATGTAACACCAGAAATTTTACAGCTGACATGGAACTGTTGTCTTCTGGGAGGGCAATCTCACTATTAAAGCTCTGCTTTGTCCATGATGGGAACCATTCCTGCTTAGCCCCTCGATGGCCAGTCTCCACTGCAGCCCCTCCACTGCCATTAGAAGAAGTCCCCCCCATGCTCGCTGCAGACAAGAGTGCTCTGTTGCAGGATCCTGGTATATGGAGCCAGGGCACAGCACCTTGACAAGTAAACTCCACTTTGCCCAAAGCTCCGAGCCACAGCTGCATGACAGAAAAGAAGTGCAACACTGGAGCATTCATTTACAGGATGTATTTATTACACTGTAAAAAGTCCATTTGATTTGTAGCCATTTACTCTGTATGTACACTGGTTGTATTCCCACCCCAACTGCAGGTTCCTCTTCATACAGGATACACTGGGTTGGAGTCCCACCCATGCCCCTCCCAGTTGCCAGGGGGATTTCCAAGATTGAAATTATTGAGAATTTACCAACTACTTGAGGGAGGAGGAGGAACAGCGATGCAGCGCTTGTCAGGCAGCCAGCTCTGCTCTGGCCACGGGGAGGGGGAAGAGCGGGATGTCCTTGCTGCAAGGTGGAAGCACAAGAATGGCCTCGGCCGCAGGGGTGTTCTAGGGGGAGAATAACGTGGGACCCCAACAACTAGAAGATGCGCAAGGGTGCAATCTCTGCAGAGCTTCCAAGAGAAACCACTGCAGATTTACCGGGCACCTGTCAGCAGGTGCCACAGATCCTCACATCTTCTCTAGCTGAACAGGACGTTCTCTTAAGGAAGGGGGCTGGTCACCAAGAGGCCAGTGTAGCAAGTGGTAAACAACACATCACTGCTGTGTACCCCAGGGAGTGGCCCCCAAGTGCTGTGTGAGAGATGGCCATGGTGCTCTGCTCTCAGCATTTCCTTCTCATCTGTTCAACTAGGCAGAGCCTTCCAGATTTGATCTCTCCAGCCAGAAAGCCTGATTACATTTACCGGAGGAGGGAGGAAAGCCATGCTGCCCCTATCAGACTCCCCTGCTGCCTACTCCATATATGGCATGGGGATTGCTGTCATCTGTGTTGCAGAAGGAAAGCATGTACCTACAGCACGCAAGAAGCCCTACGTAGCAAACTGGGAGCTGCAGGCAAGAAGCCCTGTGTGGCAAACTGGGAGCCGCACTGTAAGCAATCCACATTTCTAACAAAATTCTTTACCTGCTGAACCCAGGCGTGCCCAGAGCCCAAACAAAGCAATGCAACCAGAAGAGTGGGGAGGAAAGCTAGGGAACGGCTGGAGAATTGGCCAGGGACTGAAAGTAATCTTGAGAGGCAGCCCTGTACTGCAGCCCCTCTCTGGTGTGACATCAGTAAGTTTCCCCTCTTTACCAGATGAACTGGTGGCAGCTTCGTCCCAGGCTGCTGGGTGGGGGTGTTGCCTGGCCCCTGAGATTGCAAAGGCAGGAAGGTCAGTGGAACTGGGCACCCCTCCAAGAAGACAGGAATTTCTAGGCAGATTTCTAGGTGATGCCACAAGAAAGGAGCAGAGTGGGATGTGCTCCAGAGGATTGTGGCAGTAGTCCTTCTGCTCAGGTTAGCATCATCTAAAACAAACATGCCCGCTACCAGAGAACATTTGACGAGCATTCTCTACCCACAGAGCTTCCTCAGCAGACAGTTCTCAGACACCCTCAAACTAATTGACTTCAGAGGTTGTCATGGAGTCAGTAGGCCGTGGAGTAGCTAAGAGGGGAACAGGTGAGGTGGCTTCAATTAGGGCTGGGTTGAGAATGATTGGCAGAGTCATAGGTGGCACCCCAACCTGCAGGGGAGAAGCAAGAGGCTGCAGGATGAGTGGCGGCTGTGCTGTCGCAGGAGGTATGTCTGTAACAGGGCTTGTCTTTGTTGAAGCTGATGCTGGGAAAGGAGGAGATGCAGAGGTGCTGATGGTGGGTGAGGCAGGCGCAGTGGTTCTCTCGGACTCTGGAAAAAGGAAGAGACAAAATACAGCCTTACACATGTCCTGACAAAGTCAGCCATTAACTCAAAACTAAGCAGAGCCGAAGATCAATTCAGGGGTCTTTTGAGACTTGCCCCTTCCATATATCTTCATACGATGCCCTGAGAGGCAGGTGCTGATCACAGGCATTCTGCCCACCCCAATAACCTCAGCCAGAAGGCCAAAACCTATCCATTTGGAAGCACAACAGTTCACAACATTAGAGGCCTGGTTACCACAGATCATGCTAAAGCAAGGAAAAACAGATCCATGTCACCATGCTGGGAAGATGATACCAGAAAAAAAGAAAAAGGGACTCACCACTGGCACCCAGTTCACAAGGCTTCTCCAAAGGAGCCAGGTGGGTGGCTGATCTCACATCCCCCACAGGAGAAGGGGGGAGGGCAGATACTATTGATTTCTGATGCTGCTGCTCCATTGGTATGCTTGGGACAGGATCTACGAAGACAAAACATGCAGTGAGACCATATACCAGTTTCCTCACTCCTTCTGCCCACCTTCAATTTGCCCTTCTTGTGCCAAGCTCCCACAGCCTCCTGCAACTATCACTTCATTAGCATCCAGGCACTGTGGCAGCTGGGTACAGGACAAGGTGCAAGCACTGGTCCAAAACCTGTTTTCTTAAGGTTTCCCAGCCCCTCGTACCTTGGATGACTGTCTGTTTGAAGAGCTCATCCCGCAATCGAGGTAAGAAACAGTCAATGCGCTCCCAGGTGATCTCCCAAAGATCCGAGTATCCTGTCCGTGAGTCAGCACTGTGGAATATCCCAGCCGTATCCATTACGAGCAGCATATTCTTCAGAGACTCTGGAATGGCCTCCAGCTATAATCAGAGACACTTCTCAGGACACAGAGAATGGACACATAGCAATGAACAAAAGCTCAAAACAACTGATGGGATGCCTTGGAAAGAGAGGCCAAAGTGAGAAACCATGGAACAAAATGGTTTCAAGTTCAGAAGGTTAAAAGTGATGAAGGGCTGTCCAAAGCACTGAAGCAACACATTCAGCACCTTACCAGTAAGTCACTGGAGCCAGCATGCATGTATTTGTCCATAAAGTCTAGGATTGTGAGCCACAGGGCAGCAAAAGTGGTCAGTGAGAGCAGTGGGGAGAGATGCTGCAGGAACACCTAGGAAAAAACACAACTCCTGTCAACAAGTAGTATGAGAGCTGCTGCTCACAGCTTGACAAGCCAGTCTTGCAAATCTGGATTCTCTGTCGTTGTGGCAGGCTGGCAGCACACACAGGCCTGGCCTGAGCATGCCACAGGCTTCCACTCTTCTGAGCTGCATATGTGGAGGACTGGACCTTGTCTCCTTTGCGGGAGGCCCCTGCGGTCTGCATCACCATGTCTTCCAGCCCTTCAAGACTCTCTGCCTCAGGTCAGAACTACCAGCTTGTGACATGCATCATTTCACCATGAGAATAGACCGTCTTCAATTAAATGTTGGGTGAAATACTTTTCTCTCTCGCCACCATAAAGTCATAAATTCCTTCCTGACAACTTTTCTGAGGATCAGGATCATGGAGACAGTTCTGGAAAGAAGGCAAGTCCCAGCAACAGAAGCTGGTGGAGAAGCCCAGCACTGAAGACAGTCTAACTAGCACCCTGACACCTATCCAGATCAGAGATGCTGAGAAGCAACCACAGCAAAAAGTTTGGTATTCTTGAGGAACATGGTTTCCCTGGAGCTTTCAGGCAGCCAAAGTGTGCTCACCTTGGAGAGTAGTGTTGAGGCTCTCATCCTAGTTTCTTCCATCCCACCAATGTCAGCTGGGCTGATGTTCTCGAGTAGCTTAGTTAGAAGAGGGAACAGCACCTGTTGGATCAGACACGTGGATATTTTAGAGCTGAAAAATGACTGATGAGATTTGCCCAGGCAACCTTACAAAAAGGAGTTGGCTTTTGGGACTGGTGGCTTCCAGGCAGAGGCCATGAGAGAAGCAACAGGAAGTGGACATGAATGGATTCACTTCAATACCCCAAAAGGCTCTGTCAGAAACATAAGCAGAGAGGAACTTTTCAAAAGACCAGAGTAAGGAATGTCTTGTCTATTGTGGTGAACAAGCTACTCAAGAAGATAATGCTGAAGTAGGATATCATTCCTCTACTTCTGCACACAGTTTTGCTCTTCATAACAATGCTGTCCTGCCTACCTGCCCAGCCCAGCCACGAGGTTACCTTGTTGAAGCAGGACTCCCATTCCAGGGCATCCAGGGCCTGCAGGTCATGTACCAGGAGGGCTCGCTGCAAGTAAGTGAGCGCTTGCATCCGTATCTGGCGTCGGGCATCACAGCACAGCCAGGCAATACCTGCAAGACAGGGATTCAGGCGAAAGCCCACAGTGAAGTGTCACATCCCTACTTCCCCAGCCTAGGGTAAAAAATCTAATGAAGATCTGAGGGAAAAAAAAGGGATTATACTTTTTCCAGGCCATGAACTGGCAATCTACTATCAAATCCAGAAACATGCTGGCAGCTAACTCATGCTAAAGATGTCTTTCCAAATCAGATCCAAATTCTTTCTCAATTACAAGAGACCCTAAAAACAACGTCTGCCTGCCTTCTGTAGTTAGTTCTTGCCTCTTCAACTTTCCTGCTGTTATTTTGTAAGTGTCTCTGAGTGCTCCCATCCCCAGCTTTACCCTGTAGCAAAGGACACCAGCAGTTGGACCACAGTGTTCGTGAATCCGCTGTGATTTTCCTGGCCACTGTCTCCAGGTGTCGCTGCTCCTCCGCCCAGGAGCTGTAAATGCCAGCTGCTCGCGTGTGCAAGGTGTGCATGAGGTCCAGGAGCTGCAAGTACACGGCACAGTAAGAAACACACAGGACTTAAAATTTTGAAGCAACTCTGAACTCTGCTCTTCTCCAAACAATGCTAAAAAGGCTCACAGCTACTCAAGGCTGTTTCTTGTATGCATATAACCATGCACAGCTACAGAGATGGTATCAGGCCCTCCTGTCTGTGCATGCCTGAAGGGCTCAAGTGCCAGGCATTTTCAACAAGACTTGTTTCAGTTCAGTAGCCATATCCATCCGATCTTTGAGGAATACCATTCAAGTCCTGCCAAAAGGAAGAATGGACTCTTTCCTGGCATAGAGCATTGACTCTCCCAGGCAGAGGAATAAACCCAGTTGATTCAACTATCCTGTCCAGGAACAACCCTCCGCAACTTTTTTTTTCTTAACAAAAAAGGTATGAAGCAAAGGCAAAGTTCCCTCAGAACAGCCCCGTATGGGCACATTACAGCACTCTGGTCAGTTTGCTACTGAACTGAGGCCCAACAGCCTGACAGTCAGCAGGCCTGTGCCTTCGCACCTTTGAAGTACCAGCTGGAGAGAAATGACTCCCTTAGCCCTGTCCTCTATACTTCAAATCCCAGTGCCTCAGCCCACAGGACTTTCCCCATTCCACAAGCTCAGATGCCCTGTCAGACTCTCTGCTAATCCTACATGAACCTCATGCCTTCAAATGCCCTTGACCCACATCCATCTTACCTACTATAGTGATTCACAGCTTCAGACCACTTCCTTGCTTTCCAAAGGACCTCTCTTTCCACTGCTATTCTGCTTTTGCCAATACAAATTGTCCTCTTTCAATGCAGAAACACAGAGTGACACCAGATCCATCTTCTGTCATCCAATGCCCACTAACCCCGGATGCAGCCCTCTGTTGTTCCATAAACAATCCCAGTGATTACCTAGCAAGGCCCTAAGTAAGGGAGAGGAGAGGAGGAAATCCTTGCTATACTTACGTCCTGACTAACCTGTAAAGACACAGTGTGGTAGCTGGCAGGGATGCTCTCATCCTCGTCCTCGTCACTGTGTGTGTGTGCCTGGTGCTGGCTCAAGACCCGGGATCGCCGTGTGGAGCTCTCCTTTGGCTTTTTTTTTAACCGACTAGATTTACTGTCATACCTGTGGCTCTTCCCTCTTTTTTCCTGGGACTTGTAGCCTAGAAAGTAAAAGGCAGCAACATACCATATAGATAGTCTAGCACAAAATTTTCTGCCTTTGAACACCTTTTGATATCCCCAGCAGAGATGTGAAAAGACCACTGCCTGCTTGCAAAGGACCCACCACCCCTCAGGGACAACCTTCAGCAAGAGTGGATACTGCTACCTCCACATCAACTCCAGATCTCCCCTCCTCCCCTCCATTACAGGAAGGAGGATAAGAATAAGGTCCATGCCACCAGCAGGAGCCAGGACACTTTTCGCATAGTAGACCATTTTCCGGGGATTGGGGACTCAGTCCCTGACACTGTACTTCACACTTCTTGCCAACTGGCCACCTCAAGCCCAATCCTGACTGTCAAGAAAAGGCCATCTTACCCCCATTCAAGCTCGCTTCCACAAAGATACGGATCGTTTTGACGCACAGCTCGAAGTTCTCAGGTGTGACATGGGCAGCATCTCGCACAATGAAAGACAGGGACTCGACACATTTCATGAGAGACTTTGTGTCATGAGGGCCCAAATCTAGCCCCACAGTCAGGCTGTACTGGTTGACAAGAGGAGATGGACCCAGCCTGCTGAACCCAGCAGTGGATCTGGAGGTGTCGATGTCATCTTTTCCCACCTGCAAGGTACAGGAAGAGGGTAGCAGGAGAGGGTAGCATAAAAGCAGCACCTCATGCACACACTGAAAGGGCCTTTCTTCTGAAGCCAACGTGTAACATTTCTGCAGAGTCCATTTCCTTCTTCTTCATTTGCCTCCAAGCATTTTCCTCCCCATTTCTATTCTCCCCATCCTCCCTTTACATTATCAGCTCATCTTATCTCTCTTTTCTACTGCCTTTCTCTCCCTACCACACCCTCTGCTCACAGCCATGCTAGGAGTAGTCTTCTTTGGGCACCAGAAGCCCGCTGGCTACTCACCACTAGCCAGCCACTGTTCATGACATCAACATCTGTCACTGAGCGGTGCATCTTGCCTGGCTTCCCATGGTCTGTGTACACCTCTGAATCAGAGGTATAGCCTCGGTCCAGGCTCATGTCACTTGGGTGATAGGAGGAGGAGACTTCGCTGTCTGATTGAGCACCTTCAAAACAAAAGCATGGAATTTATATCAAAGTCAAATCAAAAACTTGCAAGAGTAGCTGTGGATAAGGGAGAAGTAATCCACATTAGTCAGATCAACATCAGCCAGGAACCACTAGTGGGTCCTGTCCTGGAAGAAACCAGCCCAGACCTCTGCTCCTGTGAGACCTGTTTCTCCCCTGTAGCTATGTTCTGCTTTCTCCTGCAGAGGGAAGGAACTCTTCATCCTCTGCTGTCATTTGTCAACCTGACCATGGATTTAAAAAAGGCAGGAAGTCCAATGCTTCAACCCTGAGGGAAGAATCAGATATACCATACACTTTAACAGCTACTGGAAGTGCTAAGTTCAGCCAAGACAACTCCAAAAGCACACCACAGAATTACATGACTCACGTAGGAATTACATGACCCCTCTGGGGACACTCACATCCACACTAATACTGGTCAGGTCTTTCTCATGAACAGCATTCCACATTACCATGTTCCACATCTGTCAGATCTACCTTTCCTGACATTTAGGATAACCTTAAATTTCACATGCCCCAAGACAGAAGTCTTTGCAAGGGACAAATTTAAGCTACCGATATAATGTTATTTAGAAGCAAAAATTCATTCCCTCCATTGTTCAACACTATCTAGAAACTCATCAACAGGCAGACAGACTTGCTGTGAACACAGTGCACCAAACATTTTCAGGAGGTAAAGAGAACTAATATTCTGATGTGCAAGGTGCCAAGTCAAGCAGTTTGCTCTATCAGCAAAGACAGAAGCAATGAGAAAAAGAAAAAAAAAAAAAAAAGAAGGAAAGACAGAGATGGGAGAAGACAGCCCAGCATTAACCCAGAAGGCAAATGCCATAAGTGTTTTACAAAATCGTGCTACTCCCATCTGTCTAGTGTAAAGCATGAGGACCTAGCAGGAAGTCCTAGAAAGAAAAAGCCTTGTGGAAAAATATTTTCTTGCTCTTTGCTTTAGAAGTCTGAAGATATCAGCCTCAAATACACTGTCAGCTTGCTAAAGCAAAACAGAACAATTTGCTGAAAAGACCATATTTCTAACACAGACCAGAGAAGTGGGAAATAGTGGGTTGGTCTTGTGGGAATGGTTTAAGCACTATTAATACAAATAGATTCGGAAACAGAATTTTAAATAACAGCTCCCTTTACAAGATCCTTAAAATGGGGACAGAAAGGAGTCAGTCCCACAAGGAATTAAGTATGACAGGAGCAGCAGCTGGGTTTACATTACATGCCTAGATGAGAGATTACAGTACCCAAGGCACCAGACCACAACCAGCAGAAAAGGGTCCTTGCGTAGATCAAAGACCTTCTACAGCTGCTATAACTGATATCAGTTTTCCTCCCACTGCTCCCCCAGGGACTAGCACCTGGATTGCTGCTCACTGAGTAGGAAGAGATGGCAAAGTAGAGATGGGGACAGACCATGAGGTAGGAATGAACAGCAGGTGCTGGTCTTTAATCTTGCTAATGTAGTTTAATATCAGCTTTGTTTTCTTGCAGTCCCCTTTGCTAATTGAAAAGCTTGAGGAAGCAGCTGCTTATCTGGCAGGCAGGCATCAGATTTCCTAGCAAAAGCTGGTCTGTCTTACCTGTGTCGTTATCTGCCCTGGCTGTAACCTGCAGGGCTGCAGGCGGCTTCACCCCAGACCCGATACACTCCAGGAGGGTGAAGAGTGTGTACCAGTCATCCCCAGAGTGAATGTTGGCAGCATTGGTCTTCAGGAGTTCATGGAGGCCATAGGCAACCTCGTGGCTAACTCTGGACAGTACATTTGGCTTCATCATAAGCAGGATACGTAATGAGAGGAGAACCTGGCCAGAGAAGGAGACAAGAATAACAGACCCTGTTATTTACACTCCATTCTCCAGGAATGTAGCCCTTAATTAATTTAGAGCTACTTATAACTGCCTTTTTTTTTGTTATCTGCAGCACAGAAGGCTAAATATGGGTCCACTCATTAGCAACTGGTTGGTTTCCTGTGTTGCCAGGTGTAGCCACAACCCCCACCAGTAACTGCATTTCAAGAAATCTCTTACCTGTGCACTGATTTCTTCTCGACGGAGGAGTCGAATGGCCAGCCTCAGCAGCCCCACCACTGCCCTCTCCACCAAGAAGCAGAACTCCATTGCATGGACACAGAGATGATAAAGGTGATCTCGGACAGTTTGCCAGACACAGGTCACACGGTCCCTAACCACAACAAGGAGGAGGGAAAGGGTGGGATGAAAAGAGGTGAGACATGCAGGATCCAGCTACCTCTCACAGAACTCCAGTCAACCCAGTATGAATAAAAAACTCCAGCTGGGAGATATAAGAACAGACACATAGAAACAACGAAGCCATCAAATTTCTTACTCATTACTTGCAAAGCAATCAGGTGGGAGAATTCTCCCTCCGGAGTTTAATTTATATTCTCTAGATTTCAGAATACCAAGCAATAATTCATGAGCTAATAGCCATTCTGTTTGCACATGCTAGAGTGGAATTGTTAAGCCCTGAAATTACAGCCACATGCTGCTTCAGCTGGCAAACCAAGCACATACGGAACTCATTCCCTGGACCCAGGCAGCAGCTGCAGTAAAGCAGGGATGCTACAGTCAATAAACAGGTATTTCAAGGTCATACCTATTCTCTAAAACAATCCGCAGAAGCATCTCCAAGCAGAAGGCTGCATCCTCTTCATCATATGTCTCCTCATCAGGAGTCACAGAGATTAGAGCCTGGAAGAGCCAGGAATTTTTTGTGAATCACAAGCTCCCAGAAATGGGGGGCCAACAAGTGAGGACCAACAGAATGCTTTGAGTCTGGGCCAAACTGCACTCAACTGTCTGGTGAGGTCATGCATAGTCTATTGAAAATGCATTGGATAGAGGTCAAACTAAATATATGAAAAAATTATTTATTTTTTATTATGCAAGATGCAATATCCAGCAGCTTCTTGCTAATAATATGTGAAGTGAAGCACAGAAAAAAAAGGAGACATACCTAGGAATGACTACAAATACTGGAGCAATTCCACTCAAGCCACCAGCTTGCATATGAAGGGAAAATTCCTGACATAATAGGAGTAGGAAGAAAATGTTCCCCTGGAACTGAAATGGCACTCCCCCAGGGAGACGAGCTTTTGTAGCCCAAAGGTTAATGACTCCAGCCTTACTACATCTCCCACAGCAGCCAAGTACCACACTATCTAGGGTCACATGGTCAAAAATTTCTGTATAGCTCTTGCCTCTAGAGTGGCCTTTTAGAATGCTCTCATTAGGTACACAGTACACCAGAAACGATGACAAACTCTAAGCTCCTACACTGAACTACACATATTTTTAAACACTTGCCAAGAATCCTCAAGGCTTTCAGAATGCATTCTACAATGTTGTCTTCTACTACCAATTTGTAGCTGACAGCACAGAAGTTACTTTTAACAGATGAACTAAGGACTTGTTTCGTATCCCAAATAGTTTCAACACCTCCTTTGCGGACAGAGGAGCTAGGTAATTACACAGCACATATCCACAATCATGCACAGAATACCTGTTCCATCACCAGTCCAGTCCCTTGCCCAGCATCTCACCTTCATGAGCTCCTGGAGGGATTCAAGTTGGAGGAATTTGCTTTCTGTGATCAACTTCTCAGGATCACATTGCTGCAAAAGACAGAGAAAAGGATTGTGCATCTGGGGAATGTGGAAGGCGTACAAACAGATCCTCTAGAAACACATCATGTTCACAGGAAATATGCAGATAGTGGCTTTAATGCAATTACCTGGAGGAAAACTCCTGCCACCTAGTTCACTCTTGAACATCAATTACTTTTAGCAGACCTGATCTGTGCTAGACAGATTTTGACGGACAATTTCTGTAAGTCCACACATTGGTCAAACTCCAGGTTCAGATTTTGTTAACACCATATGCCTTAACACTGTGTTGGAA
Source organism: Grallaria varia (assembly GCA_013396735.1). Classification (NCBI taxonomy): domain Eukaryota; kingdom Metazoa; phylum Chordata; class Aves; order Passeriformes; family Formicariidae; genus Grallaria; species Grallaria varia. The sequence continues at coordinate 23,889 of VWZG01007844.1, forward strand.
AAGATTAGTTGTTTGAGAATTCATTAGTTTGTCTTCAAATACAGGACTGTGATGACAAGGGCAGATCCCAGCCTCTTGTGGGGGATCAGTCCTGTTCTCATGTGTGCAAAGCAGCACATAAGACAGTTAAGCTGTCAAACCACATACACTCCTCCATATTCTCCAGTTTCTTACAGTTCCCAAGTTCCCTGTTACCTGCAATACTGCCTAGCAGCTGCATATTTATGCTTCTGTTGCATGTTACCTGCATAGTACTCTTACCAAGAATAAAGCAGGTTCTTCTACTGCCTGTATGTTACCTTTATGCATTCCAAAGCCGCTCGCTTTGCCTCCTGTGTTTCCGTAGATGGCCCTCTCATACCAGATTGCTCCGTCCCACTGAGGGTGAGCCAGCTAACAAAACTCAGTACTGTTGATTCACCACTGCAAATCAGAGGAGACCAGCATCAGTAAGAAATCAAGAAACCATGTTGTTTTCCAGCTTTGGTACAAAAAAGACTGCTTGGGATGTCTACACCACTCACCGGTTAGATGGCGTCTCCTCACGCTGCAGATAGATTTTGCCATTAGGGTCCACAAAGTCTTCAACCTGGAATACAGAACAGAACATGCATCTGACCAATTGTCCACTTCTTTGTAGCCTCCCCCCGCAACCCTGTAGTGTTCCTCTTAGTGATGAAGCACTACACAAAATGGTCCATGTGTATGCAATCAAACCCAGCTCTTCACCCCCCCCTACCCCACCAGTAAAGTGTCAGTCTCATCTAGCAACACCAATGCTTCATGCCTTATAAGCATGTCTCTCTTCTGCACAATACTCAAAATCTGTTCAAGTAAAATAAATGCTGGAATTTCTCAAATCCAACAAAAAGTAAAATGAGACAAAATGAAACCTTATGAAAGAAGCTGCACATGGCTCAAACACTACACCCTTCACAGGCTTCCAAGCTCTGTACACACTTTAGCAAGGCCAGACCTTCCCAGGAGAGTTCTCCTCCTCTTGGAACTGGCTCTAAGAAAAGTCAGATTCCCATTCCCCTAACTCTTTAACTATCCACCAGCTGGTCATTGTTACCTCCACCATGGCCTTGGGCAGCAGCTCTGCTCGGAAAAGCTGTAGCATGGCCTCCATGATGTTTTTCCAGCCCTCTCGCAGAATGTCACCATGGCGATGGGCCAAGTGAAACACAGTCTTTGCTGCAATATGGGCCTTGAGATTACTTCCAAAAACAGTGGGCAGGTTCTCAATAGACTGCAGGAAAGAAGAGGAAGTGGCAATCAGTCAGAAAGGGATGTTTTCTTTTCAACACAAATCAGGGCAGATGCCTCAGAATTAGTTATGGGAAAGACAACTCTGTACGATGCTTGGATAACTCCTCAGCTCACATTCACTTTGCACAAAAACAAGGACAAGATGGCTTACCTGATAAAAGCTGAATTACTGAACCACCAAGACAGGCTCCTCAAGAATGACAACAACACAAAGCATTTTGAAAGTAATTGCTGGAAACTCACTAATTATCCTGCTATGGGAACTCATTTCAGGATCAATGTCTTCTACAAAAAGTGCCATATCTCCTCTGGAAGCAGCAATTACTCTGCCCTACTGTTAAGAGAAAGAAACTAGGGCCAAAAGCAAAGTTGCTCCTACCACTACTTAACAGCAAGATCCAAAGTAAGAGTGATGAATCCTGACATGCAGTCCCTGCCAATAATTGCTGGATCACACATCCTCGTGATCTGTTCAACGCACTCACAGCTTTTCAAAATACAAAAAGTGTGCTAAAACATTGAAACCAAACAGCATATGCTGCCAAAACAAGAAAACACCCAGCAATCATATGAGCTATTATCAGACACTGTAACACACTCCACATTTCTGCAGTTACTTAAGGTCATTCCAATGTTCCCTTTGATAAGGGATGGGCTTTGCCATTCTCTTGCTTAGGTGGACAAAATCCATACTTACACCCTCATCAAGAAGAGAAGAGAGTATGGACTGACTCTCAATCTCAGTTCTGAAGTTCAGAAAAACTATCTCTTGCTTCAGCCAAACTGCTGGCAAAACTGTTATTAAATGGGTCTTTGATATAGAGGAAAACTCCATTAAAAGTACCAATCTGGAAATCTGGCAGAAACATGACAACCAATCTGGGTTTTTTCCATCACTAGTATGGGGAAACCACAAGAATACATACATCACTGGAGTCTCAGAGTGCAAACAGCAACATCCCTGATTCTGCACTGTGGTAACAAGCCACAACCACTGAATTAAAACACACATGGGTTTTGCTACTACTTATACAGTGAGTCAGTATGAATCTTTACTGTGGATCATGAAGTGCAGCATTTGTTCTTCATAAATCACTTAACCCCTCTCCATGTTCCTTTCCATTCCTCTTCTTTCAATCAAAGTGGCCATGCACAGTAACTGAGTGCATGGAGAGGATCCCTGCTCACCAGGATGATCTGACCTAGGTAGTGCCGAGCAGCTAAGTGACACTTTGATGTTCTTCCCTTGCTTTCTAACAGTTCCTCTTTGCTTCATCTCCTTAGTCTTCTGAAGAAGGCCCCTCCTTCTCCGTCTCCACCAGACTGTGTCAAATATTTGTTCAGTTGTCCTATTTCACTACTGTCTCCAATCCTTGGAGGAATTTAGGACAGCAGAAAGTAATTGGTGGCCAAAGAACTCAGCCTTCTTCAAGTCCAGAAGTCCCTGATTCTACGCCATCATCAAAAGACATGCTTGTTTAATTTACACAGACCTTGAACTGCTCCAGATTCCATTCTCACAACTAGATGGGATGCAGCTGGCAACAGCTGGTGCATCTGAGGGCTTAGTCTACTTGCTTCTAACTGTGTAATTCTGTGTGTAACTGTTGTTTCATGGCAGACATTCCTCTGTCTGCATTATCTATTGGTAGTCTAAAGGTCTGGTATGCCTGTAGAGGATCAAGTATTGCATCTTTACTGCTGTGAGCTGTGGAGGAAGAGAGAATCTAAAGCAACGTCACTGCTTGGGGTTTTTATGTCTTTTGGCAGTCAAACTAGCACTTTTTCACCATTACAAATGCCAGAATGCAAGTGATACAAGACACTTGGCCCAAACAATTCAATTTCCCTGCAACCTAATTCCATTAACTGCATTAATTTGCAGGACTGTTCCCTTTCTCCTATCCCTTCAACGGATTAAAAAAAGTCACCTGTCTTGGCCTTTTTACTCCCATGCTTTCAGTCTTGAATCATCTTGCTTCCCTTATGTGTGGCAGTTCTGTTCTGCTCACTGTGGGTCTTGTGCTGGTTCTAGGAGTACTGCTGTGAGATTCTTTGAGAGTTCTGACCCTTTACAGGAGTTGCTGTCAACTTCTCCTTAGTACAAAGCATGGTCTGCCACACACTGTCTATCAAACATCTTGGGGAAAACCAGGCTGATGCTGTAACACACAGACAGATTTGGGCAATAAAAGCTTACACCAACCACTGCACCTTGAATTTATTCTCACAGTATAACCCCACGGAAATGGTCTTTAGCACTTGCTAAAAGCGAAGCAGACAGCCGATCTTATTACCAGACTTCACACACTAGTTGACAATTCAAAGCACCTGTTTTTCTAATCCCTCTGCGCTTATGCTGTGCATCCACACAGCCCCTACACTTTGGAAGCACAGCTCACAAAACAGTCCCTCTTGGCACTGCATAAACCCTATAATGAAATAGCCAATATCTGAAAAGTATGAACATGCTTGCGATCACACGGAAATCTAAGTCTCCTCAGATCACGCAGGTGGAATAAACACTTCTACATCAAAGCATTCTGCCCCTGCACAGACTACCACTTGTGAGTGAGTACATGGAAATCTGCATATCTGAACTTGTCCTATGGTAGTCTCACTTCACTACACACTTATCATCACTTCCTCCAGAAAACTCTTGGCAGGGGCTGATAAATATCTACAGATACTGTGATAATGGAAATAAGCAACTGTAACTGCTTAACAGAGGAAGAGAGCTTCAGTATACTACAAGCCATGCTTCTTTCCCCTCCCTGCAAACTTACCTCACTGCTGAGGGCTGTAAACTTGCAGAGAGAAATTATGAGATTGTCAAAGACATCACTAAGGCCATAGTGAGCAGAAATCATTGCACATTTCCTGGGGAAAGAAGAAAACAGAAAATAATGTACTAAGCACTGAAAAGTTTGTCTGCAAGACAGCAAATTAGAGACTCTCTCTGTTGACATTTTAGACCTTCCTCTTCACCCATTTATAATGAATGCTGATGTATAGAAGTCTACTACTATCCTTCAAGCAATCTCAATCCTTATCCATAGATCCTCATATTTGCCTGTGCTGATGCACAGATCACTTCAAAAAAGTGAGACTAAACAGACAGACCATTTGCACCTGAGCATTATACCCAGTCTCTTGTCCTGACGTAAGAGAGAGTTGCTGGGATTGGTGGCAGTGTTGAAGGTCTAGTTTCCAAGAGATCATTGCTACAGCAGTGTATTAACAGATCTTAAGGCATTATTTGATCTGGATCTAAGCATGACCAAAGATCGTTTCCAACAGAGTTACTCAGAGATGGCAAGTTTTTTGAATACTGGTCATCTGGGAAGGAAATGACCTCATATACATGAAAGATTTTGTTCATACACAGAGGTTTTGCCAGCATCACTGTGTATGTTAAGAGTGACTTTCCCTGCCCTCACTTCTAAAGAGCCCAGCTATGTCAATAGGTCTTTTAAATGCAATCATGTTGGAGTTTAAAAATATGTAGCCCAGGCATTTTGATTTATTACAACACAGCTGTCAAGCCAAACAGTGAGTGGCAACCAGGAGAGGCCAACATAGGATGAATTGATATAAATGACAGAACCAAAGTAAAGGACTATAGGTCACAATAAAATGCTTTTCAATTGTTAGGAAAAGTAACAGGTGATATTTACTGTGATGGCACTAGCACATAAACAGGAGACAATGGCCATGCTTTTACTCTTCTGGGTCTTCATGAAGACAAGAGTTACCTGAAACCAGAAATAGCCTTCTGGATTATTGTTTCTTCTAAGCTCTTGTCAAAAACATAAGAAAGTGCTGCAATGGTTGGCCCCCATGTCATGGTGAAGAGATCATGGTCATAGCTTCCAGGAGGCACATGAAGAAATATTCCCTCATCAGTGGCACCACGATGCAGCAGGACATTCCAGATATAGTTTTCCTTCACCAGCCCAGTCTGTTCTTCTGGCATCACTATCTCATCATTTCTACAATGGAGGAAGGCAGAAAGGTTGAATTTTTCATTCTAAGCCAAATCTAACATTTACACAGTGCCTTTCATTACATGGTCCTAGAGATAAGCGATACCTATTCTGGAATGATTTTGCCAGCTCCTGAAACATTGTTTTCCTAAGCTTCCTTGCTTCTCCTGCCCTTCAATGATATCCTGAATATAACATTCAATGGCTCTCAGACGCACCCAGCAAAAACAGTGTAAGGATAGTACAGAAGAAGCAGCTACCTAACACTACAAGTGCAAAACACAACACATACTGCAGTTAAATGACAGGAAAACTTGGATAGCACACTGACACAGCTTCAACCCTCATCCCAACTCTCATCCTGTTAGAGTGCTCTCCATTATCTCACTGTTCCCAGATTTAAAATAAAAAATTAAATTGTTATATCACTGCAGTCAACAGTCAAGAGTTTCTCTATATAAGAATAATGGAAATATTCATATTATGCCAAAATCAAATATTAGAAGGCCAATTAGTACAAAATTAAAGACAAAACAAGAACCCAAATGTATGATGGGTGATTTATAACCAAGATACCACAGCACCTTATTCTAACCTGGATAAAGTTATACAGCAATAAAACAATTATGATTAATGTCAAGTACTGCTTGCAATCACAGGTTAAAATGTATCAAGTCTAAATACATACTCCCTAGACTTGGGTAACATTGCACAAGAGAGAATCCTCTGCAAATGACCAACCCATGAACAAGAGTCTCAAAGCTATTAAGAACAGTAGATTGCAATCAATCTGAAAAGTAGAATATTTTTTGTTACAAAAAAGCATACCCTTTAGCTGCCAAAGAAGCGATTTTCATGTGCTAATGACAACTATAAAAACCACTATTTATGCATAATAAATAAGCTCTTCTCAGTTTCAGTTGCTGGCGCATTTTGACAAGAGCTATTAAAAGTGAGATTATATAGGAAAGTAAATTTGCAGTCAACAGCTTATTTTTTCTAAGAACTTATATTTGATTAATATTAACAGAAGCAAGTGAATGGGTTTACTCGGAATGTCTCAGGACATGAAATTGTGCTCAGAAGTGAAATGCTGAGATCCTGAAGAAATCATGCACTACTTCACACATTGCAGTCTGATTTTTTGCCCCCTAATAACACAAGAAAACAAAAAGTTCCTCGATCTCAACTATGACACTGGGGCAGTCCATCGGAGATGGAGCAATACTGAAACAATACACCAACTGTTTTACTCACAGAACATACTGAAACAGCTGAAGTATCCGGTGAAGGGGGGATTAAGGGGAATATACTGGGACAGAGACACTAGGTAACTGGATGATAGGGGAATATTCTCAGGGTACTACTCAAAACATTGTGAACATCCTCAGCAAAAAGAGGCCAATCAAAACCAGAGCTCTGAAAGCCAGAGCTACCTCTTCAAGAACTTCTAGATAGTCAGTACAGGCAGCAACCCCACGTTCCTGGTAAAGGCTCAAAAGGGAGGGTCAGCCTAATAACACTGACCTGCTTCCAGCACAAGCTACTGCAGACAGAAATCAGCTGAGAGCCAGTCACATCCTGTTTTCTCAGAGATGCAATCCTCTCAGCTTCAAGTTGGCTGGGCCTGGATTTACTGATAGGCTAGATTTTTGAGCTACTGTTGAAGCTTACCACCCAAAGCTAGTCTGTGCACAAAAAGGCTTCAACTATCAGGAATTCTCAAATACTGGTCAGTGTCCCAAGAGCTTCAGGGGCAGCAGAAGAGATTGGTGTATACAGCAGCCTCATGCAAAGAGCTCAAATGCAGAATATATTAAACAGAGACATGTACACGTTATGTCAGGGCACCAGTGCTGTCCTAGGGATGAGATACTCTCTCTGGAACCACAGAAAAAGTTCTAAAAGAGTCTAAAGGCCTGGAGAACAGCGCCTTCTCAGACACAGCATTTCGTATGTGCTGGTCTTGCTCAGCCATTCTTTTCCATGTCTATAGAAGTAATGTATTTTCTGACTTCAGCTTAAGCTCTGTAGATTAAAATATCATGGCAGAAATCCAAAGATAAAATTGCTGTGACAGGCTTGTTACCACAGCCCTACATGAAGCTGGAATTGGGTCTGAGGCAAACAGGCACATGATTGGTGAGTCTCTTTCCATACTCTCCATGTATCTCACAGACTCAACAGCTCTAGTTTGCTCTCTACATACAAGGAGATGACAAGCTGATTCTTACTTGATGGCATGATACATGTCTTCCAGTATGTCCTGTTCAAAGTCTTTGCCTCCATTCACACCTTTCAGGTTCTTCCGAAACTCCTGAAAAAAGTTACACCAACGTCAATTCCTAGTATCTCCATCTTCAACTCTTTGGCTAGGAACTTGTTTCTCATGGGGCATTCTTCAACATGCAGCCTCAAAATTCAAAGACTAAATGCTATTCTTAGTGGGAGTAGTGTACTGCAACTTTTGTCTGTGCTCAGAAGGAAAGAACAGAGACACAATATAACACACACTTAGCTAAGGCTGCACATCAGAATGACAGGTCAGCACCCTTGCACTGACAACGATTTGAACTCTCTAGAAGCGCCCTATGTCTTAGTATACAGTTTGCTCACACAAACAAAAGCCTCTTGATAAACTTGTCAAGTTGTCTGCTAAGCTTGTATTTCTTCAGGTTGCCCCCTGTCCACAGCTCCCCTCTCAAACTGTACTCAACTTTGGTGCTGCACACCAACTTACTGTGTACATGAGTCAAGAATGCCAAGGGAAAAAAGAAAATGCCACTGGGATAAAAAGAGGCACTACATTGTTATCAAAACCAGAGAAGATAAATGTCTACACTGGTAACACCCACCTCCAGAGTCATTGGGACATTCTGCTTGCGGACATTGTGGTTGTGCTGGTCAGTGTTCAGCATAATGACTGCATAGGCCAGCGCAAAGCAGGCATCACTATTAGCAAATGGGGACCCATTTGATTTCTGAAAGGCAAATATATGCACCAATTAGTCCTACAGAAACAGTGGTATCAGTGACCAAGACAGCCATTTTCCTAACCACAGTACTGAATCATCTCTGGGACAAACAAAAATCCCAGGCTCTGGTTCCAGCTCCCAAAAAGCACCCCACAAATCTATTTGCCACTGCCACCCCCCACAAAACAGCAGCTGCTTTCAGGCCACAGTAAGCCTAGACAGGCGATTTGATCTAACATGTCCATCATGGCAAGCAGATGGACATGAAAGAACACAGTTTTGAGCTTTCTGCCCACCAAGCACATACCCTCCAATGTTCTGTGAAGGCTTCTAACAGTCTCTGGATTACAGGAGCCTCTCCTGGTAATCTAAAGGCCTCTAAATAAAGTCGCAAAGCTTCATCCAGCCTTAAACCTTGGAAGCTGAAAGTCCTGCAAAAAGAATGAAATGCAATGAGAAGCTGAAGCAGCATGGGAAAGGTAGGATAAACTTACTGACTACAGTCTTGTTTGTTCAGACAGTAAACAGAAGAGGGTGAGAAGAAAAGAAATATACCATGAACAGGCAAAAAACAGTAAGAGAGTTAAAAACTCTACAAGTGATTATGTATATAATTATGTCACCAGTATTCACAGAGACTGGCCTTGATGAAAGAAGCTTGAATATCATACTATTATATATACATATATCTCTAAGGTGTTATCATATGCAAGAATTATGGCATGGCAGTACACAGAACCAAGTGATATAAATCCAGTGCCTACTGGAACTACTGTTCTACTTTTTTTTTTTTTAATTACCCTTAACTTTCACTCCCCCTGACTAAAGAGATACAGAAAGCTACTCACCCAACAAAGCTTTCCAACAAGTCTATGTTCTTACGGTCACTCACAAACTCCCCAATCATCTTTTTGTCCAGGCGAGGATTTTCCCGTAGCCATTTGGCCACTTCATTGTTGTCGATGGGGGTGGCAAGAAGGTTTTTTTCCTGCAGAAACTGTATCCCTTTCTTTGGCTTTTGGTTGAACTGCTCTGTGCCGGTTATCAGAAGCTGAAAGAGACATTCTGATAATTACAGCTAGAAGTGCATTTCCTACTTTAGATTGTTCTTGGCATTTGAACAAAAAAACAAAATAGAAGAAAGATCAGCCTCAGCATGATCAAATTTACTGTACTGTATAATCCAGGAAGAAGGTTAACCAAGGGCAGAAAACCTGCATTCATCACAAGGATTCACTAATAAATAATTTTGGACAAAGCAAGCATGAGCTGCCATCTTTGAAAAGCTTTACTGTTTAACCAAGTAATAAGCTCTGCTATTCCAAATGCCTCACCTGCTCAAGTATGTAAACAGAGCAGATGGAAGTCTCTGATGTACCCCAGACACATGGCAAGATCAGCCCTACCCAGTTACAACCGCAACACTGCCCTATTGCCCTCTCCTGTACCCTTTGCCTCCAGGCTCTCATAACTCTACCTCGCCGCCAGGAGACATACAGCAAGAGTCCTTCACTTATCCTGCACTTATTCAGCAAGTGCAACAAAGAAGTGCTCCAAAGGCTTAAACTAAGAGCCAGAAAACATTCTGCTAGTGAGACACGATCCCAGGAACATCTGTTACTCCAAGGCAACAAGGTTATCTGTAGGCTGGGAACAGAAGGTGCATTTTTTATTTTGAAGGGAAGTCAACTCTGCCCTGCTGAGCAACCGGACTGTACCACAGTCACAGCGTAATAAAACAACTGACTAAGAAAGGGTTAACTGAAGGTTCTTGGTAGTGTTCAGAAAAACCAAAAGCACAAACAATGGTATGAACTTTACTAAGGAACCAGAATAAATGTCAGTTCCCTGTTAGCTCCTATCACGATCAAACTGCTAGCAATGACCTAGTGAACTAAATTCATGATCATCATGATTACTAGCTCCCCTGTGTTTCTCACTACCTCAGAAGCCACCAGCTCTCTAGTTTCTGCTTCCCCTACCGGTGTGAACATCCTCAAAATTGCAGAGAAATTCAGACCCTGAAATAGCATGGAGTGCACAAGGACCCGCTGAGGGCATAACAAAAGAATAACCATGTGCTGCACTGGTATGACACTAGCAGCATTTCCATTTAGCTGTAACTCCTATAACCCAAGTCCTAGGGTATTCTATGGACTAATTGAGTCCACAGACTTCTTTAAAACCACTTGAAAGGAGACCAGACTGCAGGCAGTTTGCATTACATTTATAATCACGTCAGTCCTGTGCTTCTGAGCTCCTGGTCATTACCTTTGGAAACATCAAAGAAAGCTTTCTGTTTGATGCATAAATTGTTTTCTACTTTTATTTAGCTTTTCTCCTCCTTCCTACTGGGGTAATGTTTAGTACGTCAGAGGTTAAAGGAAGCAGAATGTGCTAGTGCCATGTCAGCATCAGCATTACTAAAGCTCAGTGTTTGGTGTGCCCTGTTTACATGCTCAGGATGAAACCATTAGTAGATTTTGGGTTCTAAAACAATTTTCCCTGGGCAAACTCAGATTTATGAACATCTTCCTGTCCCCTATTCTTGATTTCTCCTAATTTTGTTTTTCGGCACAGCAATGTCAGAGTATTACCAAAGGTTTTCATTTAGGACAGTGTAAGCACTGTGTAGACTCCCTTCTCAACAACACACTTTCACAGAGTCCATCAGCAAAGTTGCTATGAAAGCAAGATTTAATGCAAAGCAAAAGGTTACAAATGAAACAGTAACTAAACTAACATTAATTTCTTAGAAATTAGTTAATGCCAAAACTCAGTGGTTCATTCAAAGACTGTACTGACAGTCACTTCCCCCCACTGCCCTTGTGGCTTAGGAAGCCAGTTACCATTATCCCACTGCAGCACTGTGTTGTAGGTAAAGAAACAAGTTCCCAAGTACTGCAACAAACTTCCTAGAGAGAAACCAATGCTTTAAATTACACACAGATCCAGAGACTGTGAGAGTGGATCACAAAGCACAGATTGAGCAGTAGAAGGAGATCCTCTGTATTTTCTTCAGTAATTTTAAGTGTCAATAAATATGACCACCAATCCCTTATAATAATATAGAATAAAATCACCTATGCAGGAGAAAGAAGCCAGAAGCCTCTTAGTCAGATATAAGTAAAAAAAACCTTTCTCTTTACCACCAATGAATCCTTCAAAGACATTAATTTCTATTCCACTATATCATCTGGCTCCTTTCTCCACAACTACTATGGCCTCTGACGTTTCATCCAGAGTATGTGTCATTTTCATATTGAATTTAGTAGTCTCTCACATCTGAGATAACCTACCTCATGTATATGTTGTGCAAAGAGAACAACGTCTGAACAAAGAACATATGTGAATGTAAAAAAACCCCAACAGACCCAAACCAAAAAACCCTACAAAACAACCCCATGTAACCCATAGGGACTTTAGATAACTTCATCCAGCGTCCCTGAAGCAGGACAGTATCTGATGTTTGAAACAATGCAGCAGATAAGCACAAAGTCATTAGCATGGAGCACCTTTGGCAACACTAGACCTAGACTGGACGCACTCAGGGAATGGAAAAACTATATAAAGTTTAGATTAGATTAATGAGGTTCATCTGAAAACAAAGAATGGCTTTGCCACAATCATGACAATCTTTTTGGTGATTCTTATGACAAAGCAAACACAGGAATAAGCAAATCAGAACACCAGACTAGTTAATTTCTACTACAGGTCTTTTGGTACATTCCTCATTTACAGCTTCGCTAAGAGTAGTGAACCTGCCCTTTTTGACGAAAGCACCTGATTGCCTTCATATAACATAAACTAGATAAAGGAACTTTCCCATCCAGAAATCAGATGGACGTAGCTTGCAAACTGTGCCACAAAATTTCCCTGAGAACTCTTGCAACCTTTAGCACAAGTAAACCGTAACATGTAATAACACTGCTGTCTCTGCATTGCAGCAGGATTTTCAATGACTGACTCTTTAATTCTGATCAGCAGAGACCAGAACTCAAAACTTCTGAGATATGACCAATCATGTAGAGCTCACATGGGACTGAAAATGAGGAGAACACTCAAAGATCAATTTATAGTATATTTCAAATTATACCTTCTTTTTGTTCTTAATCTGCATAAGTTCCCGAGGGCTTGGAAGGATGCAAGAAAATCGAGTAGGCTTCCTGGGGACACTCTTCTCAGCTAGAAAGACAAAGTGTCATTACAGTCAAACCTACCCTCAGAGTGGCGCTCAGGTATGAGATGTCCCATAATAACTTTCAGATACAGAGTTTTGCTGCAATGTGCTGTCCTGCAAATGGCAGTTGCACTCCCATTTAATTCTTAAATTCCTTCCATTCACATTTTTCAACATAATTACATAGTAGCTTCCTGTCCCAGTCAATTTCACACACCCCAAGACTTAATTTACTGACTCTTCTGACTACCTGCATTACTGATTCCCTAAAGAGCCCCTAAATGCCTTCAAAACAGCACTGGTATGAATTTCATGCACTTTTACCGCAGAGTGACCCACCAGATCTAACCCCTCCCAGAAGAAATGCAACAGTTAGTAGGCATGTAAGTCCACATATAATAAACAAACATTCATCATATACCTTCTTCTAATTTTGAACACAACAGCTACAGTGGTCTACAGCATAGTAGGACTGGTCAGCAAATGTCAGGACCATTCTCAGCATATACACAGTCAGGGTACTGTGTGAGGGTACTGCAGAGATTATTACCTGTCTCACTTCCTCCTTCTAATTCCATGCAGCTCTCCTTCATCTGGTCAGCCATAAGGCATCCACTGGCGGGAGGACATGCCCCAGCCGGCTCTGAGACTGCACTGGAAGATTTTCCCTCACTGAATGCTCTCTCAGTATCTGTAGAAGGTTAATAAAATGCCAAATGAACAAGCAAACAAACCAAACAAACAAACAACAACAAAACCACAAACAAAACAAAAAACAAACAAAAAAACCAAAAAACACCCAAACAGAAATAAACCCATAAGCCAAGAAAAAAGCTAGCAACAGAGAAATAATGAACTGATCACTCTAAACTGAACACATGCTTAATCAAAGGACTTCCTCCCAATAACTGCGAGTTTGCAATATCTTCAGAATTTTGTCTATGTGATTTCCATGCCACAGCCTCATTCTGTTGTAGTTGCCACTCTTGATGTGGCCTTTTTATAAAGCCTCACAGGAGAGGCAAATTTTAGTATCTCTAAATTTTACAAACAGCAAAGTTATTTATATCAGTGTGTAGTTCTAAAACATACTGAAAACATATATTTAAGGAGTTTACTATGTCAGCAACCAAAATGAGCTCTCCAAGTTTAAAACAAGACTAAGCTTAATATTAAAACATCAAAGAAAGGTGTCTTACTATTGCTTGATTCTTTAGTGCTGTTGACGGTTTCTGGGCTGGATTTGACAACTTCCTTCTCTTGTTGATGTATGTTACTCAGCACTTTGGCCTGGCAATGTGCTTCAGTGCTATCTATCACTGTCAGCAATGCTTCCAGAGACAACAGATGGACAGTATACAGCTGTCCAGAAACTGGGAAGGCATTCTGGGAAATAATATGTAAGTATTAGTCAACTTTCATGCCTCTCTCACCATAACAGGGAATGGAAGTCTCCTCCCACAGTTTGGAGAAGCCAAAAGAATAGAACAGAACATCCTAAGCTTTTCACCCTAAGCTTTCTAGTATGTAGTCAATAGTTCATTTTCTCCGACATTATTAAAGCATCATGGCTATTCTTTTCTCTTCTGCTTCCAAATGTTAAATGGCCTTCTTCATCACTACAGCCTACTCACCCTGGACCCTTCGACCAGTCTCACTTTTAAGTTCTGCACCTGCGGCTCACCCTTGCTCTGAGGCTGCCCCTCCCTCCCCCTGCCGCGGTTCAGCACCTTGGAGAGCAGCTTGGTGAGCTCCTCGAAAAGGTTGGCACAGTAGTAGTCACAGTCATAGTTAATGTACAGCTCAGTCACGAAGCTGGGAATCCTCCACAGCTGAACAATGGCTTCCAAAGCCATCTCCTTCATTTCATAGGGCATCTTTGGGTTTTCCACAGTGATTATTTCCATCAGCTTCTTGATATACATCTGGCAGAAACACAGGGCAGCTCAGTTTAAGGAAAGAAAAAAGAAAGCAGAACAGTGAATAGCTTTGAGGACTACAGAAAGAGATTTAAGCTTCATCTTTCCACATAACACTCCATCTTTAATGATGGTTCATTCTGAAAGAGGTTGTAAAAAAGGTTTCAAATAGTTCTACCGTTTGGTGCACCTGAATTACCTGTTCTAAAAAAAACAGTATAAAGGCAGGCAGCACAGCACACCAGTCTCAAAGACATCTGATTATCAACAAGAAATGGCCTACACAGCCTATCCATAATACACTGAGTCATTTATACAAAGGTAAACCGACACTCAGACTGTTTCTTACTGCCTAGCTATATGCATTCAACTGAAGGCCAATAAGCTATTATCAGGCGCCCAGTGATACTCAAAAAACTCACCTCCAGTTGGAATTTCAGATGCTCTCTCATACTCTCAAAGAGAAGAAAGCACACCCTGAGGGAGGCTGAATACAGATTGAGCCGTTCAACACTCAGCAGCTGAACAAGAAACAAAACACCTTTAAAAATTACAAAGGCAAGTCATCATGTGCTGTAAGTAGCAGTACTGTGGCATTGTAGGCATCACCTGCAATCAACCAGAGATCCACACACTGCCTCCCACAGCAACAGTATTTCAAAAAATAACCCCTTGTCCAACCTCCTGGTCTCACTTTTTGCTAGTGAGAATATGCTTAATTCTCTTCTGCATGTGGTAACACTTTTCCTACTACAACTTTGTTCTTTTGCAAAGTTCACAGAGCCTGTTAGTGATAAAGGAACTTGGGAGAGGACCCGCCTCTGAGATGGCCCCTGTGCAATTAATAGCTTGGTACTCCAAAGGTTCTGCCTACTACTGAACGGGTAACTTGCGTCCATAATTACCTCAAAACCCATTATATCAAAACACTGTGTTATCCCACAGTAACAGTTCATTCAAGTCACCGTGCTCTCTTTTCGGCCCTGATCTGCAGAAAACAGCACATGACAACCTCTCTGGCTTTGCAACAGCACTGTTTGGGGCAATTAAGGACTCTCACTGCAGCACAGCAGAGAGCCTGTTTGAAGACAGACCTCCCAAACCTCGTAACACTAAATTCAATAGAGTATTTGATGTAAATTAGTATCTGACTGCCCAGTGCCATATGGCATGCTAGAATAAGCCAGACTTACTTGAAATAGGTGCCGGCACAACTCCTCCTTCACAAGTCCCAAGAGGGACTGGCAGTTTGCAATGGGTGCTGACTCCAGGGCAACAGTTAGCAGCTGCAGCCCCATGTGGATCATCACCTCAGAGTTGTGGCGGTCATGAGGGTTGGTGAGTGAGATGAGAAAGCGGAACAGTTCTCTAATACATGGTAACCCATATGGGACCAGAGCTGCTCCTAAAGCAAAAAAGAGAGATTAGCAGTCTTCGCTTTGGTTTTGCTTGTTGCAGGTGCCTAGCAAGTGTTAAAAATTAAATTGTTACAGACCCACTGAGGAATAGGAACTTATCCTCTTAGCAGAAAATGAGACGGAAAAGTGGAAAGGAGAAAGGACTTTAGCAGCACTGCCCACCTCTTACCTTCTTTTTGAGATGACTGAGTAAAACGTACTCCCCGGGGATTTACATAGTCCATGTCATGAACTGAAGCAGAGTCAGAATGTTCTGCTACTGATGTGCACTCCTCTAGGACCTCAGGGATAGACTCGACAGAAGCTGACTGGATCTTCTCCTCCCTCAGACTTTCGTTCTTCATTCGGAGCAGTCAATTGAGAATGAAAGAAGCAGAACAAGAGTTAACAAGTACTAGACAAGTTTAAAAAAAAGCCTCATTTGTTTATAGTTAATTTGAAACTATTAAAACAACACAAGTCACTAATGGAAGAGGATTAGAGAAACAAAATTTAAGAGAAAAGAGAGCCTCTAGACAATCTGCAACCCTCCCTACCTTTCACTTACATCTACTTCTTACCTGTTTTATGTAACTCTATGTTGTGAGACTCAGGACTTGACTTTAAAAATACTCCTATAACCTATCAGTTCTTACTGGTTCTGAGGTTAGAATTTGACTTTTTTGTTTAAAACACTACATAATTACAGCACACTACTTCTGTTTACGCCTTCCTAGCATTTTTATCATTCAAAGCATCTATAGCTCTAATCCATCATCTCAACAGTATTACTGTTGTGGGAGGAAGTGATTATGCTGGGAGTTGAAACTTTTCTTAAGAAGTTATAACCAAATACCTGGAGTTCAGGCTGATTTTGGTTTTCGGTGACTTTGGCCTCATTTGAAGGCATTCCTGTATTAAGTCCCAAAGAAGTGACTTGGTCCAAGTCCATCAGGTCTTCCTTGGAGGTTGCCTGTGAGGACAACTCCAAACCACTGTCTGTAACAGGGCTGACTGCAGATGAAACATTTTCTGAGCTTCCAGAGGAGCTGGGAGAAGAGGCACCTATGAAAGCAACTGCACTTCCTGATAAGAAACAGAAGCAAAAAGATCAGATTTACTCTGTCCCTCAAGCACAAATTCATACATTAAATACAGCAACGAGGAATTACTTTTATCACTACTGCCCACTACAAATGGTCTCAGTTACACTCTAACGTAGAGGACACAGATAAACTAAGATCTCTTTTTCTTGATTTATTAATGAATTAAATAGACAAATGGGCGAGATACTAGCAGTTCTCAAAATTAAAACACAATAGATGGAGTTCAACAGACTCAGCAAATAAGGTAATTCACAGAGTTAGCTAAAGAGTGCAGAGGATTTACATAACTAAGAAGGAATCTAAAAATACTCCAGAAAGTGTACTTCAAAGTGAGAATTTTAACTTGACCCTGTGGCAGGACCTATTTCTTTACTTCTCCCTAAACAAATGAAATTGCAAAAAATTCAAATGAGTCTGAAATGGAGCAGTGAAAAATTTTTACTATTTCTAAATATGAGACAATGCTTCAAGAATCTAAGTTTTTCTTTTGAAGAAATTCATATATTTGGAACTCTCACTGTTCTAAGGAGAACTTAAAAAATATTTAGAACCCAAAAATTTAAAAAGAGAAGATACAATGCAGAACATTGTAATAAAGGCACAAACCAGTCATTTCATGAATTTACACATGAAATGCGTATGGTTTTGCACAGTGGTGTTTCATGGCTGACATTATTTTTGGAAATGTCTTAAATAAGTAGCAGACAGTCACTTGGTTTTTAAGAAATGTGTGGCCAATTTCGCAATCTTTTCTTCTTCACCTGCTAAGCCAGGATTCTGGCTTAAAAAGCACCATTAATACATTACCTAACAGTACAAGATTAGAGTTAATGACATGCTTTGTAAAACAACTTGACTTCCACTCTGAAATGTTACAGGAGTTATAATGCTCTTTGATACATTTTAATACATATTTGGACAATTAAATACATGACAATTCATGTAGAGGTAAGTTCTCATCTGCATGGATTTTCTGATTTTTATGCAATTTGACCATATTTATTATCTCCTTAGTTTTCACCAATCATGCAGTAGTGTAAAAACATACTTTGGATTGTTCACACTACACTGAGTAGTTTCCTGTGACAGAGTAAGTGTCAGAACTAGGTATTTTACACAGCTATTATTTCTGCTTTCCTGTCTGCTTTCTTTCACTGTAACGTTTATGTCTGACCATCAAACTGTAGAGTGCACAAGACACGAGGTACTTTGCAGCCAGAGGGACTTAGTTTATCCAGAGCAGAGGCTACAAAATTATAATTATTTAGTCTATCCCCACAAAACAATAGGATATGGAAGCCCTCATCATCACATCCTTAAGCTCACAGCACTAGTCACATACCGTATCACCTCTGCAGGCTGAATCAAAGCACATGAATACTCATTAGTTTCCTGCACACAATCCTATTTCAGGCACTTTTGCTCTTCCCTCTATTTTTTCCCTATATAACTCTTCATGCCTCCTTAGCATATCAAGGCCTCTGTTCTTCCCATAACAGTCGTAAGTGCAACCCTTGTTTCCCCGTCCCTTAATGAGTGTAGCCTTTTGTTCAAATTTCATTGACTGTGGCTGTGCACTTCCAGTCATTACATCTGTAGTGAGAGTTCATTCTCCCATTTTTGACACAGAGGATTCTGCACATCACTTATTTCTACCTGTATATTTTCCCCAGTCACTTTGCTTTTCCCTCTTTAGCACCACACCCACTCTTTGGTACACTCTTCAGGAACACAGGAAAGAATGTGCCACTTAAGGTAGCAATCTCCTGTTAAAGGAAACCTCCTCCTCAGCTCCATTTCCCTTACAAAATCACAGAACCAACTAGGTTGGAAAAGACCTCTGAGATCATCAAGTCCAATCTATGACTGAACACCACCATGTCAACTAGACCATGGCATTAAGTGCCACAACCAGCCTTTTCATAAACACCTCCAGGGATGGTGACTCCGCCACCTCCCTGGGCAGTCCATTCCGATGTTTAACCACCCTTCCTGTGAAGAAATTCTTCCCTAATATCCAACCTAAACCTCCCCTGAAGCAGCTTAACACTATGTTCTCTTGTCCTGTCACAAGTTGCCCTTAGCTCTCCTGTTGCCAGCATTCCTGTTCTTTATCTCTTCCATGTATCCGCCGCATCCTCCAACTCCTCTGCACACTACGTGGCTGTCCATAACCTCAGCCACCTCTCCAGACACCCATTCCCTTTTGTACAAACTACCCTCGTGAGGCATGCTGAACGCAGAGAAACTGTCAAGTTATCTACAGGACCATGCCTTCCTCCATCAATAGGTATTCAATTTTCTGAAAACTCTTTCTTCCTGAACTTGAAAAGCTATGTTAAGTTTTATTCCTACAGTCACTGAGAACTAATATAAAAAGAACGAATGCAAAACAACATGCTAAGAGAAATTAAATAAAGACAGATTCAAAAAAAAAAAAAGCTCTAGGAGTGACGCTGTCTGGTCTCTTGAAAGAGATTTTAACTTACCTGTGGTATTACTAGCACTGCCTGCTGATTGTTCTGTCCCAGGAGAGACCTTAGTTACATGTCGAGGAGGCCTTGGTGATCTCTTCTGCTTTTTCCATTTTGATGATTCACTCATTCCTCCAGCTCTCATTTTCAACTGAAAACCAATGATCATTAAGAATATCAGTACTGCAAAATCACAAAGCATAATGGATTACCCAAACCAACCCAAAAATCTACCTCAAAACCCTCGAAGTCAGGTAGCAGCACTTAAAATATATACATAAATTAATCAGCACCCCAAAATCATGCAAACCAGCCCCTGACTCCCCATATATTAGCGAACACTCCATGCCTGAATCAAGGGACAATTTACTGCAGTTACTCTGCTATAACATATACTTAACAGTTCCATTATCACAGCACTACCTATTCCCTATCAATACCTCCCAGCTTTGAATTAGGATAAAGAATTCTCTTAGAACTACAGGCACATCTCAAATCTCTTTGCTTTTGCCAAAGCTCCCAGACTTCCAAAGGGCATCAAAGTATATAAGCAAGCATCAGTTAGGTCTGACATTCAACCAAAATTTCAACATCTATATATCAAGCTGAGAATGAAGCCTGAGCATCCAGTCCCACACTGCAGTCTGTAGCTCTGTCACTGATCTCTTGCCTCAATTCACTCTTCATCTTTATAGCAATGCCACCCTCACTTTCCTCCAGGTATCTTTCACCATTAACAAATATTTCTCTAACACTTCACTGACTCCTGGTGCATGTCCCATTGCAAATACCACACTAGTGATTTAGAAACACACCTTATTCTGCTTTCACCTGCCTTATGTCATTAATCCTCTTTAGAGCTAAATCTAACCTAACTCTTGACATCCTTCTTGACCAGGATCCTACTTCTAGTTCACATACAGATCTTTGATTGGACAAACAAGAACTGCAGCAGCAGCAGTGCAGACTCTGTGGCACTTGCTGCAGAGTGATGTTATTTCAGGCATGCAGATGCTCCAGAAGTTTCTAAAACAGTATGATATTTAGTTATTCGGCTAAAGGAAAAGGCAAGCCTGAGAACAGGTTTCTTATAAAGTAAGCTCCTCCAAGGGCAGGATTGCACCTATTCTTGTGTTTGGTAGCTGCAGTCAGACCTCTTCGGATGCTGTCAGACCTCTTCAGTTTGGGTGCAAGTTTAAGCACTGAACAGGTACCTTGCATGCAGTGAAAACTATTCAGCAAGTACCAGTCCCTATTTGGCATTCTTCTTGGTAAATTTATCACAGTTAAGTTTTATTTTAGGTTATAATATTCCTTATTTCTTATATCCCTAACATGAGATGCAAATTATTTAAAAGACAGCTATATTCCTTAGTCTCTTCCTTTTTCTGCAACTTGCCTCCTTCCAGCTGCTAGTACTATTCTGAAATGCCAATAAATCGTCTAGGTTCCACTGTTTTCCCTTCTCTTTACATTTTCCAGGTAGAATTCTAACTTGTTGTATATGGCCTTGGCCTCTAATTCTTCTCATATAAACCATATGTGTAACTTTTCATTGCACCACAAATTGTGTTTGTTTGATGACTAATCCCAAAGTTTTAGCTATGCTAGTTTCCTTGAGCGTGTTAATGAACAGATTCAGAATTACTCTGCTCCTTGCTATTTCTTCCAAACTTTGCAAGAATCTTCTAAATCACAGCTTCTGACAAACACTTATGTGATAAGCACTCAGCTAAAAATAAAATTTTGTAGATTTCAGAATGTTTTATAATGCTTATGGATCATGATCCTTTCATGTAAAAATTCTCAGCTCTCTCATCTTTCCTATTTACTACTTCATAGGGCTCTGTAAAATATACATTATCTTTGATTCTTGCCATTTTCTAAAAGCTCTCCAAGCCTTAAATATTAAGTTTTATTCATTAAAGGTTCAAGTTATAAATTAGATCAGATAGTTTAACCTACCAGCTATTTGAGAAATAGCCATATTTTTTTTCTCCCTTTTCAGTAACTTAGAAGATCTGAAGACTTCATGAACTGAACTATTTCAAGTAGGAAGAAAACTGGGAAGCATTACATGTTAAAACCCATTAAAGTTTGTTTCACAGAATTTCAAAACAACAGCCTTTGCCTGTTGCCATTATTTTTCAGGTTAAAAGTTACTTGCAGTAGGATGCAAAACTGAATCAGCAAAATGGAGCCATGATATCGATATGGGCTACCCATGCTGGCACTGCTCCTTTTACCCTCAGTCATGCTCCTGAGAAACACATAACTTTTAGACAACTATATCAGAAGATTCAAGCCAACAATTTAATTACTATTTCTAATGTCCCCTTTCACACCAGACCAAATGTCATCTCAGTTCAACACTAGGCCTTTCAAAAAAGCAGTTCTCCTCAGGCACAAAATCCACTTTTAGTGATTGCCCTGTGCTTTGTTTTAACTCCCAACATTCCTCCTCTTGAGGTTCGTAAGATACAGGCCCATCTGTCATCATTTCGACGAACCTGTGCCATCTTTCAGAGACTGAGTCACAGCAAGTTCACATGGATAGGAAAGCATTTATTTAGACAAGACTCACTTGACTTTTACAGAATCCCAAACATTTAATCAAATATAAACTATTTAGATCAGAATCTAAGTTTATTTGACTTTTTTAGGTGTGGTGGGTTTTTTTTGGTTTTTTGGGGTTTTTTTTGGGGGGGTGGGGGTTGCGGCATTGGTTGGGGTTTTTTTTCAGGGGAGTGGGGGGTTGGTGGGAAGAGGATGAAGGTGAGATTACCCAGTAGGCCTTTTTCATCTCACAACATCCAACGCTCCACAATCTATACAAACAGGTATCCTTTTATTAGAATTACCTCCTAGGATTACCTACGACTACCTCCCATATAATTCTGTCCTCCCTTCTTTTTTTTTTTTAATTTTGCTATCTTCTTTTGTTCCATTGTAGCAAACTATTACATAGGTTTAAAAAAAATAGAAAAAGCAAACATAAATGTTTAATGGAAATGTTTCAGTGTCAAGAGGCTATATGCTGTTTTAACAAACAGACTGAGTTTGGGAATTCTAAAACAATACATGTATCAAAGGATAGCAAAGCAACATCTTTCTTTCTGGATTTTGTTTTGAATTAAAAGGTAACAAGCCCATGACTCCTTGCTTCTAATGTTAGTATTAAAAAATGTAAAAAACACTTCTATGGCTTGTCTTTGACTAAAGGAACTATTTCTAAAGCAGCTTTCACCTTAAATACCTTAAGTATTTCCTGATTTCACCAGAAAGCCTGGCTGTATGCTAACAGGCTGAGATTTTAAACCCAAGGTTGCCTTCTTCACTCAATGCAACAGCTAAATAGCATTTAATAGATCATTAACATATCCTGAACCTTGAACATAATAATAAATAAATAATAATAAAACTCTCCTTCCCCCTCCAATGCTCAGTGATGTTACAGTCACATTCATTTTCAAATTATCAATGTTCCTGAGATTAGATTAAGACTGTACTTTTGACAGCAAAAACTACCTGGAGTCAGTATTTTAAAAATATTCTTTAGAAATCAGAGTATAGAGGGAGCTCCAAACTACTGTTCTTTCATCTTGGAACTCAGTACAGACTCAGTTACATTTATCTGAGTTACTTTTGCATAAAGAAATGTACACAAAATTAGAGAAGGAAAAAAATTAGAAGATTCCAAATGCTTCCTTTGATACATGAAGTTTTAACAATAAAACCCTAGCTAAGGTCTAGAAAGGAGAAGAAAAATGTAATACTACAAGATTCTTTTTAAGGGGTCTGTGAGATCTCATTTTTCTACAAGCCACCTTACCTGTACTCGTTTGTTTTTCCATAAGATACTGTAAGCCTCAAGAGAAAAGGGCAGGGGCCAATGATTAGTAATTAAAGTGATTATACTAAAACATGAGCTCATTCTAGATGCAGCATGGAACTGGTCAGCACACCAAGTAGCGTTCAAGACACAAAAGCATGCAGAGAGAACGCAGTCCACGATCCAAGTCCTGGAGACACCGTGGCAGTCCAGTCATCTCACTTACGTACCTGCCTGAACTGCAACAACTAACGAAGGTTATTTGGTGAAATGCATTTATGCACCTTAGGCTACTATGAACAAGTCCTCCCCCAAAATCTGTGAAAACTCAGATTTAGGTTCCTCCTGACTCCCATTGCAGAACCCATTGTTTAACTACAACACTTTCTACTGCAAAGGGAAACATTTCTTAGTCTTTTCTTCTGTGTAACTCTGCATAAATCAGCAAGTCTTCAGCCACTGTCTTTTCAAACTATGTTGTTTGGATAACTATTTTGTCCTATGCGTGGGACAAAAGAATGGCATTTCTAAGTGTTCTGCTCAACTCTGTTTGGACCAAATAACATTAATGGCAGACAAGAACTAAAGCTACATTAACTTTCTGAACCAACATGGAAAACTAAGAAGGGTCCCATCTAAGTTAGTTTTTCAGGGTTTCTATGACTGGTCCAAACACAATAATCTGCAAGCCTACAGTACTTCTAAAGAAGTATTTTTAGGGGAATTAGCAGGGACTAAAACATCTCATAAATCAGTTCAGCCCCACTCATCCCCCACTAGCAAATACTGTGCTATGAAACTTACTTAATTTCAGCAAAAACATGGCTAAAGATGTTGAAAATGTACAGCAGTTTCCCTCAAAAAGCTTTAGAGAGCATTGAATTCTGTGGCTCTGTACCAAATAACAAAGCTCAGAGATTCACCTTGAGTAAAAAATTTTAAGGCATGCTGCGTCAGGTATATTGCTACATCTATAACCAAGATCAACAGCCAAGACACATACCACTTGAGATTTCAGAGAACAACCTACACTTTTTATGTTTCTTTTCTTTGGTTTTTCACTGTCAGATCTCACCCATGGCCTCCCACTCCTTCAGAGGACGCCATGAGGGCGTCTTAGGTGGCACTCACCAAGACACTGAATGCTGCAGTAAAACAAGGGTCTCTCCCTCCCAAGCCTAGCCCAGCTGCAGCCACAACACGGCAAAGCAACCACGGCATGCACTGTCCCCAAAAGCCATGCTGTGTCAAATGAGTGAAGGAAGACTTGCTGCACACAACGTAACTATCTCTCCGGTGGTGTTTACAAGAGAAGGAAGAGGGGAGTAAGGCAAGAAGGGTGAAGGGAGAGAGAGACCTTCAGGTTCTTAAAGAGCAATACCCTCTCTAATTGGTTCAGGGCTTTGGGCTGTTCCCCACTACTTAGCTCCAGTTTGTTGAGGAGACATGAAGAAATCTGTGAAAGATAGGCAAATGCATGGTTTAAACAATGCAAAATAAACCCAAAGAGAAGAATAACCTGGCAGAGTGCAAGGCTGCAGGGGAGACTCCTGGCATGCACAGCGAAGAGACAGTACGAGGAACTGCACAGGACACAAGACAGAGCATCACTTTAACCGAGCTGGGAGCAGCCATCACTCGGAAAGGGTAGAGTAGCCTTCCTAAATTCAGTCACCTTCACTTTATACCTTCTGTACACAGACCATGACAAAGACCATACCTGCAGTACATTAGCCTGATCTCTTAGCTTTCCTTAGGCCAGTCTACCATCACAAATCCTGTGACTGTTCTCCCACAGAAGGGAATACACACAGTCATTAGGTTACTATACAAGAAGTAAAGCCCCAGACTAGTTTCAGATTCCTACAGCTAAGCATTCAGTCTCTCAAAACACTATTGGCTCTGAAATGTATATTTAGCCTATGACACCCCTTTTCTCAACTCATTAAAATGAAAACAGAGTGAAAGTTATAAAAAGTATATTCAGCATGAAGTTCAAAGATGGTTATTTCTTCTCTAGCATGCTTCTTCCCATCCTGTTGCTCTCAACAGTAGAATCCTTTATCTTTATTGACATTCTTCATATAGAGGATAAAGAATATGGAAGTACAGAAGTATATATGGAGTTCCTCAGGAGGACCTCCCTTCACCTAAAACATTATTACATTAATAATCATATGAGATCACATCATGGTACTTGAAATACTGAATCCAGCTGCTGAAAGACAGCAAATAACTAGACAATGTTACCATCAGGTCCCATACTTTGCTGGGGTTTTCTAGCCCACAGCAGCTGATGGCTGTTCCCAGAATCCAGACTGCCTCATTTAGGCAGCATCATCATTAACAAGATTTGCTAGTGAGCTTAATCCCACAAAATTAATGAAGCTACGTCCATTTACGTGGTTAAACATGCTCTTTAAGTGAACTAAGGACTTGCAGGAACAAAGAAATGCAAGTGTGAAAACAAATAATACAGGAATGAGTGCAAGCCCAAGACACGAGCAGAACAGTCAACACAGTGCTGAGTCTTACCTTCTTTATGTTAGTTCCCATGTAGCTTTTAGGCTCTTCTTTAAACTGAGGCAACCTGAAATACAAAGAACAAGCCAAAACACAAACTTACTTGGGTTAACAAGCAGGGTAAAGAAACAGGCTGGTCTTTCTAGTCATGCTGTAGATACTAGAAAACCCAAATTAGGTTTTCTCCACAAAAAGAGACACTCCTAATTTCTTTCCCTGACAAAATCTGCTGAGGGTAAAGAAACCACACAAGTAGAGGCGAGAGGTGCTTTGCACGCTATTACTACTAATGGCAGATTTTCTATATTGATTTTCATTTCATCTAAATACAGTTTATTTTCCTTCAGTGTGTGTTTTCAGCAGTGGACTAATTATATTTGTTCAAAACAGGTTTCTCTGATGCTGCTAGAAACAGCTGCTGAGTCAGTGTCATTCACACCAGGACTCTTGCAGTGTACATGTTATTACTATTCATGGCAATTCTTTTCTTTGAGTTTGTAGAAACCCCAGTATTGTCTTCAATTCTGCATCACATAAACACAAATTGTGCACAGTGGATGTAAGTTTAAGCTGAATGCTTTGAGATAAGCAGTTCTCATCTCAGAATGACATAGACTGCCCTCAAATGCGCTACCAAGTGACAATTCATAGAGCTCCACAATTCCACACACCCTACTCTACCTTCTGTGGCTCTGCTACAATTCTGTCTTTACTTGCTGAAAAGGAAAAAGCCTTGGAGCACAGTTTTGGCTGCTTCTTTTTCTGAAAAGCAAGATTCCCAAACAATCCCTGCAGTTGCTGCCTTTGCCTTGCCTCTCTATCCCTATGTCCACTGACACAGATGGTGGTGGTGTCTCCAAGCTGTATCAAGAATGACAGAGGAGAGGATGCACAGTAAGTAATGATCAAGCACTAGGTGAAATTCATGTATGCACTTTGAGAAAAAGTAATGTGGTCTCTCCTTTTTGAAGAGATTGATTCTGACTCTGCCCCACATTCATCCAGTGCGCTGCATGATGCAGGGCGCAGAGAGGACAAAAAACCTGAAATCTCATTGGAACTGAGTGTGACAATGGGGGAAAAAATGTGATGTGACTGTGTTTCAGAAGCTGTCAGTTTTACTACAATCCTTTTCTACTGAAAGTATTTCTATAGCTGTGCATTTCCTTTTTACAATACCCAGAGAAAGTCTATAATTACTTCACTATTTGGAGCAACAGTTATGAAGTTAAATAATTCTTTTTAAATAACTTACTTGAGTTTAAAAGCAGTAATCTTAATGATCTGAAGGGTGCTGAAAAGGGCAGATTATTTGTCCAGGACACATGATTTCAAGAGTTTAAAATTCTCTTTGATATGTGAGGTCAAATTTCTCAGTTTGAAATCAACATATGGCTATTCAACACCATTTCTATTCTCTCTGCTGAAGAGAGCTATATTTTTTAGAGCCCTTTTTTTTTCAGTGAAGTTTGCATTCTCTGTCCTCAAACTGGTTCTCTATCCTAAAGCTCTTCATTACTTGGCTGTTCATCTCTCCTTAAACGACACCTTAAATCAGGAAACCTTCCCTGTGTTGCCTCCCTGCAGCCTGACAGGGTCAGCCCAAGAGAAAAGTGCCAAATCCTTCATCCCCTTCCACCTCTAAATAATGACCATTTTGGATGACTTTTCTGAGGGCCCTTAAGTGGAAGTGTGGAATCTTTCTGTCCTTAGAGGGCCATCTTGGCAATGCTGAGGCAAACACAAGCAGGTTTACCTTGTGAAGAGCAGCTGCACCATGTCGACCAGAGTGTGCTCTGCAGATTTTCTCAATAACTCTGCGAAGACAAAAACAAATAACACAGGTGTCATTACTCAGTGTGATATTATCAAGAGGCTTCTTCAAGCAGACTCCCCTCCGAGTCTTGTTTACAGAGATTACAGCAAATTTATTAAAACCAGCTCCAACACTGCAATGCTGCAAATGGTCACAGCATCACACGGTGGCGCCACATAGCTGGGGAAAAGAGCAGTCCAAAGTTGTACCAAGTACGCCTAACAGATTTCCCATGAAGTTGTAGAAAGACACAATAATATAAGGCTCAGCAGCTTTCCATGGGTGCACCTACTACAACAGAACTAGTTAATGCTGAGGAAACTTGATAATTTCTCAACTGCAGAAGTATGAGCAAACCTACCACTGAGTCTCATTTCGAAGCATATGCGGAAACAGGACTGCATGATCTCACACACGGATTCATTGGTGAGGTGGGCTCCCACTGGAGTGAGCAGCAAGGTCCTCAACACCTGCGAAGAACAGCACCCGTATGTACCACAGCACAATGACACCTGCATGCCTTTCCCAGAGAAGTCTGGTTTCCTCAAGAAAGATTGCCATGAGCAGAAAACAGAAGGGCTCTTCAGGAGTTGTTTTAAACAATGGTGTGCACAAGAAGCCCATTAGGAGAATGATTTCCCAACCCAACTCTAAAAGAGGCCCGATATGCTGCATGCTAACCAATATTTAAGTCCGGGAACTAGGTATTTGCTCAAAAGTACGCAGACCAAAGAGGTGTACAGTTCACAGGTTTGTCTCTACAAAGAATTTTTCTCAAAAATAAGTATGAGATCTCCATATGCTTAATTTACTCCCTACTAATATAGACCACACACAAGGTAGGATTATCAACACTACCACATTATCAAGCCACTAATTTTAAAATCATTTCATTTAAGCTTTTAATTATTTTCATTTGGAAAAGCTTTTACCACAGGTATATGAGCCATCTGTTTAAAAATAAAGTCTGTCACTAAGCTCCTACAGAGTCAAAACATTGTTCCCTCCTCTTCATCTCCATGTAACAGGATATGTTCCACAACAGGCAGCAACCATTATGGTAATTGCCATTTCTCTCCACTTACCTGTAGGATTTTCATCAAGACAACCTCATCACTTGCATGATCTGTGCCCACAAATCGGGCATGAGTGACTGCATCTGCCATGTTCTCCATCCCCTCTGCTGTGCCCTCATGGCTGGGATCTGAATAACAGAATAAAAATATGGGTCAGGGAACTGCCACCTACAGCCTACCACCTCTGTGGGGAGACATCTACACAGACATACTGTGTGGCCTTCTGCTTTCTTAATTTGTGTGACTTAAAGTGAGTTGACCCTACAAGAGCAAAACTTACCTCCCAGTAGCAGAAAGGTTTTATAACTGGGAGATTTCAGAAAGATTTTATCAAGAGTCTATTTACAATTGCACAAAAATGTAACCGAACAAAGAAAATAATTACAATTCAGTTGTTGCTGGTTCTGTATGTTATTAGATGTTAACTTGTAAGACCGTGTCCTGTTCCCTACAGGGATCAGCTGTTAAATGCATTCAGTTTCTCCTTGGGAATAAAGAAAAAACAGTGCTTAAACATAAGGAACCTAACATTTACTCCCATGAGGATAAAATGCCAAACAGGTTCCACTAGAATGAGAAGAAAAAAATGTTTCTCGTTCTACATCCCTCCCAAGGAATAGGAGCTGGGAAGAAGTGGACCAGTAGCTGTCCCCGGAGAAAACAGCAGACAGACACAATCACAGTTTAGGTATCAGAGTTGCAGGCCTCCTGCTTCAATCACTCATCAAGGCTCCTTCTCTCCATTTCAGTCTTTTGTAGCTACAAACAATGGTGCAATTGAGAGAATATTTAGGATGAGACTGTTGTTAGTAACCGTATCTTGTGCTACATCACAGTGGCTTCAAAAAAGCTGCCTCTGGCTTTGATTTCATTCTCACTTAAACAATATGGCACTGGCCAAGAATCTTGATACCATCCTACCTAAAGACTCATTAGGCAAGAAGGGAGACCGCATAAACACTGGTTAATACCTCATTAATTGGCAATGGGGCCTCTTGAACTCCAGGAAGAATAAAGCTGACAGAGGAACCAAGAAAGACCTTGTATACTTTGCAGAGAAGCTTTGCAGACTCCCTCATTGACTCTAGTAGCATTCACACCTAGGAAGGGCTAAGCCCTAATTATTAAAGAAAGCTGCCCTTATCGTGGTCCAAAGACAGCAACATTCACCACACTGTGAGGATTCTGAGGGGCTGCAGGATAAAAAACTTCTAATAGTTGCATCAAACTGAAATGGCATCAGTGTACTTCAAAATCCCATAAATCCCAACAGGAACAGCACTTTGCTTTTGTCATCTCTTACACATCCCTATTAAGAGCAGAGCTTGCCTTGTTTTGATATAGTTAACACACACACGCAAATCTTGCATAGAATGAATTCCTTTTCTGGTTTGCTAGGCAAATCTCACTGAGCTATCGAGGAGTCTGTTCTAAGGACAATTGGTCATTTTTTACCTGGTTCAGCAGCAGCACCCAATAGGATACCAAATTCTGATATGGGGAAGGATAAGGTAAGAGGCCTAGCTGTTTAAGGCAGTTCTCAGTGTACCTTCAAAAATGGCTTATAAATTCAGTTAGAAGCTACCACTGTTCTACAAGAGGCAATAAAATCAGTCATATGTTGGTGTCTCATGAACACTCTTATTCATAGATAGAAATAATAGCTTAAACCACCAATGGTGATGTGGGATCACTCTGAATTGCCCTAATTAAATTAAGCAAAGACCAGTGGTGTTACAATGCCAGCCCCTATGTTAGCATTACTGTTAACCAACCTCAGAACTACAGTGGAAAGCAGCCAAGTGGGAATCAAGAGGAAAAAGCCACATGCTGCAGAAAAGGCTCCCATAGGCAGAACACACAGATTCACTTCACTGTCACCTCTTCTAGTAGATGTGAATTGCTCTAAGCTTAGGAATACATTTAGTCATAATTATGGATAAATAGTACGTGTGAAAAGGAAATGCAAACAAGTAGTGCGTATGCCTCTTTAAAGATCCATGAGTACTGCTTCGCTGTTCTAGCCCCTACCTTCAACACCTCTCTCCCAACACGCATCACGCCTGACTACTTCAGTTCTGGCTCCCTGCAACAGCACTACAAATTCACATCAATTTATAAAGCCTCCTGAGTTCAATTAAAAGCACAGATACTTCTACTTTGCAGAAACAAGATAAAGAAAAAAAAATCAACCCGTTTCTTTGTTCCCTTGTGAGAAGACAGTACAGAAAGATCTGTTGATGCCTGCTCAGAATCACTAACAAAAAGAAGTTTGTGTGAGCAAAATACCAGTTTGAAAATCGCCACCTACAACGCAAAGATCTGGAGAACCCATCTAGATATACACATTTTATATAGGGCGCAGTCTTACAACAGGTGGGCAAAAGAACAAGCAGAAATCAGAAATTCCAGGCTCCAGGAACGCCAGAAGCCTGCTCAGTAACACCTTTAAAGGAACTAAAGCACTAAGGAGACAGAGAAGGTAGACAGGAGAGTAAGCTTTAAACTCCCTAAACAGCAAGTCCTCTCACTGGAACTTGAGCAATAGCTATTTACAGATATGCAGTTTTCAGGAACATCAGGAAAAGCTAACTTTCGAGATGGAGCCAGAAGTTGCTGTGGACACACTGTGACAATAAAAAGAGCACATACCTTTTCTGAGGAAAATACACAAAACCCCAATTCCGAAATTTAGCCACTAGTCTTCCTATAGCTAATGTTTAAATTCATCAAATAGGCTGACAGCTCACTAGCTGCTGCAAAACTGCTGAGCAAGGAAATAACTAATCTGAGGGATAAAAATCAGTGGGAGTTTAGTATTGTCACAGAGTTTTCTAGTACTTCAAAAGTTACTATGTAATTTATCAACTAGAACTTCTGTAGAAGCAGTACTTAGAGGAGAAGATAATCACTGTAAGGACAACTATTCCTACTAAAACACACACATGGTGGATATCAAGTCATTTTATCTGAGCTGTGATTGCACACTATACCATTACTGAATTTGCAATTCAGACTACTAGAGATCAGAAGTCTCAAAGTCTGCTCAAGAATTACTTTTCTAACTGGTTTTAAAACATACCCTTCAGCAATACTGGCCTAAAAAGGAGACAGATAACCACCTGCTGACATGTGACAGAATAAGAAAAACAATGAGACTGCACAAGGATTAGCAATGAAATACTTTGGAAATGGGAAAAGAAAGCCATTTTAAACAAAGATATTCATCAGGGGAGTTTGGCCCTTTCACTACACCCTGGTTTTTGACCCAGTGTGTACAGCAGAAGCCAACCAGTCACAGAACAGACAGAGCTAATGTCACTTTTTAAAAAAAGTGCTGGTTTCACCTGTCAATTTTGCAGCCCCAAAATGCACCACAAATATCTGACACACTGCAATTTCCCCACTGTGCCAGTGCTCTTCTCTCTTGTTCTGTACAGTTTGAAACAGATTTGTATATTAAAAACAGTTTTAAGCTTTTCCTATCTTTAGGCAAACAGTCTTTAGACTACCTTTAGACTACAAAAAGAAATTATAAGACCAAAAAGCTTTAATTTAACAACACAAGCCTAGCCAGATGTTCAGTCAGCACCACTAATCCCAGCCTCCATGGTATCTGGAGCAGCACAAAGGACAAGCCTGCTTAGAATATCACCTGAAGCAACAACGAAGGTCTTAGATTACAGGTTCTGTTCCACAAAAACAGCTAGACAGAGACTCTTTTCCACTCTCTACTACAAAGATACACAGTCATCAACAGTTACAGGGATGCACCTTTGCTGGGGTGACCCATTTAGTAATCTAAACAACAAGCAGATAAAGGTTACAAATCCTTAACCACATTTTTACCTGTTTCTGCCTCAAATCAAGTATTTATAGTCAGTTGCCTGCGTAGACATTTGCCTGGACATGTGATACAAGCCTGATGTCCTAATCCCACACATCACAAAAGCCCAGATGAAGTCTCAATCTCTCATTCTAACGATGGAAGCCATATTTTCTGCATTACTGCTTAATCTTTCAGAGGCATATGTTTTACACGCTTATGTGTTAAGATTTCTTCACTGTCTTAGAAAGTTATGTCAATATTGCATCATTCTACTTATACTTTTGCCACTTAATTACATAAAATACTGCCCACTAATTGATGCCTTAATACACTAAATTTTCATCCAACTCTTAAGCTTTTTTCCCTTCAATTCTCCATTTTTGCTCATTTTAATTCCGTGTCATTCGCACAGAAGTGATTTCCACCTACATAAAGCCCTTTCTTTCTCTAACTTCCTTCATGTTTTAAATATTTAGTTCTGTGGAGATAGCAACAGTACCAAAAATTCAACAGTGTTTACTTACAAAGTAAGTGACAAAAAGAACTGAGAAATCTGAATTTGGGAGAAGGAATACTGGTAAAATGATTTTCTTCAAATGAGACCGCGTATAAACAAACATAAATAAGAACTTTTGTAATTCACACAGGTATGATCAGAAATTACTAACAGAACTTAGAGAGAAAAATTGAGCACCACTAACAACAGGATGACACATTGATGGCAAGCAGAAAGCCAGCTAATGAGCTACAAGCCAGCTGAGCCATGGGAACTGACCAATGCACATTATTAGTCTTTCACAGATACAAAGAGAATGTGCAAATTTGAAAGGCTGGGCAGCAACAAAACTGTCTCTGCCATGACAATTGTGGCAAGTGAAGAGTCTGGGCACACCATTGGACAAGGTCTGGGACCAGGCAAAATAACATCCTCTCTGTAGAGCAGAAATATTATTCCACAAAACTAAATGAATCCTACTGTGTTTCTGTATGTTACAACATTGTAATCCAAGCTGGTATTCTCCCCTCCCTAGCCCTTTTGCTCGGATGGCATTAAAAAAGCAGCTGGTGCCCACCACAGTCCTGCAGCAGGTCATAAGCACACACAGCAGTCAAGGCAGACTAGAAGCTTTGGCTCCATCTCCAGACATTCTGCAGCAACATGAAAGATCAGCCAGGACAATATTAAGAAACTGCAGATGCCTATTTCCCCTGTGGTAATGACAATTTTCGTATTTCCCCAATCTCCACATTAAGACTGCAGGCATGTATCCTGGCCAAAGACATGCCCCATGGAGATATGTTTGGCTGGCATTTTGGTAAATCCCAGAAAGTCCCATAACATACCTATTAGTGCATATGAGAGGAACTTATTCACAGAGGTGAGCGCCAATCCAGTTATGGGGCCTGTGGTGTCTTCAGAACGGATCACTTCCAGAAAAGGCCGAAGAAAGACATTGGGTTCAATTTCAGATAGCTCTGTAAAATAAAAAAAAATTTTGAGAGACATGAAATTAGACTTGATTCACTAGGATTGATTTTCTCTTTATTAATCTACAGCAAATTTCATCTCAGAGGAAAAAGGCCAGATCTAGCTTACTTTCAGAAGGCTGGTGGGAAGGTCAGAGCTGCTTTTAAATATATACACACACAAACACATTCACATGTATATGTATACATTTTAAAAGCAATGGCTAGTGAAGTTCAGTTTCTTATGATCTTCAAGACAGCCTCCTGGAGCCTTCTAAAATCTGATTGTAGGAACACTGTAAATGCCAGAGAGGCCACTGCTGCCTGAATGTATGCTTAAATTTATTGGGAGATACAGTTGCCTTTTCCTATTACTCCTGGAATTGTGTGATCCCATTAAATATCCCTGCCCCACCTTCCACCACTTCTGTAACATCCTACTACAGATACAGCTCATGCTAATTGTATGCAAGTAGAAATTAACAACCAGGTTGGTTGGATTTCTTTCAGCTCTTTGCCTGAACACAAATTGCATTTTTGCAACACTAAATGTTTGCTTGGCAGAGGAAAACCACACAAAATAAACTAATTTAGAAACTTTTCTGTCTTGTCCTCAGAATATCTGCATAAGTCTCTCAACTAAAGAAGCAAAAAAGGGCACTCTTCTCTACTTCCTGCTTTGGCCAACAAGGTTCCCCTCTAAAGCTGCAGTACAAGAAGGCAAATGCACCGAGCTATTGAGCTGGAATAAAAACAACTAACAAGCTTCCTAAACTTTCCAAGACGATCAAGGGATGCTTTGGGAATGAAAAAGAAACACAGAGGAGAATAACCAGAACTAGGGAAATTGACCAAAGAAAAGAACAAACCAAAAAACCAAACCAAAACAAAAAACCATATCCAACCAAATAAAACACAAGGAATCAAAAAAAGCAGAGCCCTGAGGGGGATTTAGGAGAAAAAGCATTACAAAGCAGGTGAAGGGAATCACAACACAGCCAGTACACAGGCATAGAAGAACGTAATAAAAGTAGCTTGGATAATTCTGAGACCAGAAATACTTAAGTACAAGACTTGGCTCAGCTGGTTGAAACCTACTTTTTATTCCTATAAAAAAGTTAACAAGTCTAAGGACTAACAGTGTCACAGGATCACTTGCATTTATATCCTGGATAATCAAATATTGCATTTATCTGTCACATTAACTTCTTTGAGGCAGGAGACAAAAAAAAAATACTGTAATTCCTGAATCCTTAGAGAAACTGCTGCTTTCTTATCCACCAACATAATTCAAATATTTTACTGAGAAAAAGAAAAAACCTCTTATTCTAAGATAAGAGAAATTTCATTTTTTTAATAGTTCCAATTGAAAAGTCCTAAGTATCAAAGTAAAAAGCCTATCAGAGAGTATGCTAATGTAAGTGTGACAAATTATGGTAAGGAAGCAAAGGAGGAAGAACAATGTAGGGGCTTTTGTTTTAAATAATTAAGGGCACAGAGAAGAACATCAAAGTGCTGTTAACTAATGCAAAACTGCAATCAAAAAAAGGGATGCAATCTCTTACTTTTCAGCCACTAGTTCAAGTAAGGCCAACACCACTAACTTGTGAGAGGTTAAAAGGAACCTGATGATTCAATCTTTCTGGCTTAAGAACAACTCCGCCAATTTGACAGATAGTATCCTGGTGTGACATTACAATTGTGTCACCTCTCAATAGCGCATGGACACGAAGAGGATCATAAGACACATTTTCATCAATGTTTATTTAAGTGCACTTTATAGAACACTTGTCTGGTTACAACTACTTGTACAACATAAATATAGTAAGATTACTAGGGATCAAAACTCAAAGCCTCCTTCCCCAAAACTGATCCTTTCTATAAAACAGACTATAATCCTGTCAATTTCTTCAGCCTCCTTCAAACCAGTGGGTCCCAGGATGAAAAAGCTGCACCTTGATCAGTAAGAAAAATGGGACTTCAGCAGATGTACATCACTACATATGTAGAATGAAACAACGAGGACAAACTTGCTAGCAGAGTATGTACAGGGTACCACACTACCCATTAATACATTTTTGGGGCCAACAAATACACATTTTCTTTACAAGAGTAGGAGAGAATTTCAGGTTTTCCCTTTCAATAAAGTTGTGAATCTTGATATGGTTAAAGATTAGAGTCCCCTGCAGTCTAACTGAAATTCCCAACTTACATGAGGATCATGAAATGGCTTGTCATAATTAGGATTTAACTTAGGCACATACTGTTGATTACACAGCAACTCTGGTCAGCTTCCTGATATTCAGAAATTCCAGCTTTTATGGTAACACAGCATTTTACATTAAGCTCACTGAAACTGACTGTGTATGCTGGAAAGCTATTTAGACTGGATAACTGCTGCTGTGTTATTGCAAAAAAATTAAAAAATATTCTAGACAAGAAGAGAGTGTTTTTAGTGCAGGACTTGCCCGATAAAGGACCACTGCCTGAAAGATCTAGATTTCAGTGAAACACCAATCACACTGCTAACTGCTTGCATCTGAAGAGTATTCACTTATTACTACAATGAGCTCTTCTGACCAGAAGGGTTTTCAAGCAGAGGACTTACAAGGGTCACCAGCTCCCTTTTCAAAGCAGAATTTAATCTTGGTAGTGGTGCTCACTTTGGGAGCACAGAAAAACACTCATACTGTAGCTGTTTTTGCTGTATCCTGTCTTTAAACAGATTCTCACCCTGGCTGAAGAAGGTTCAGTTTCTGAAAGCGGCACTAAAGCTACCCGGAAGTTTTTAGCGAAGTAACAATTTTGCAAAGAAGCCGGTAAATCAAAGATAAATCCTTTTCTTTTAACTCAGTCCTGCTGAGTTCAGTGAAGTTACTTCAGCAGCTTTTTCCCCAGGATGTTTTCTTAGCCTTGTACACTGTGCCCAGACAGAACCTGCCAGACCTTTTGGATCAGTAACCAGAACTGCAAGGTACACTCTGTACTAGCTTTTCTACCATAGCTCAAGTTTAATCTAACACAGAATTGATTATCACTCTTTTCACAATACTTTGGTAAGGTGGGACCACAGTCTCTAGAGGGCATTGTTCTGCCCAGCAGTGAGAAGTCATGCCATCACCTAACTGTACGAGCAATGCTGTCTCTCCTGAAAATAACTAAGAACCTCAGAAGAGACAGTAAAATCAATTATTACTTTAGTAATTCCTTGGACAAAACAAAGGCTATGTAATGTAAATATTAAATGTTTGGAGGGACATACTCAAACTTTTATAACAACACTCAAAAAGACCCCAAAACAAACCAGCTCTGAATTTTCAGCTCTGCCAGATTCAGGTCCAGGCATTACAAGGCAGGAACCTATAACCAGTGATAGAACTGAGAATTGCGGATACAGAGGTTTCTCCAAGTATTTTTTTCTAGCAAGAGACATTTCTCAGCATTTGAACTAGAAAATATGAGATGGTTCTCTGCTTAGATAACCACTTTCAACTCTGGAGGAAAAAACCCAACGAAACAAAAAACCCACCTGGAAACCCACAAGGTCTGCAAGCACGATTTTAGCCAAGGTTATTACGAGGGAAAACTGAACAAGTGCCCACAAGGAGAACAAAATTTCACAAGGGACTCCTACAAGTTGCCTTTCTTTGCAATCTACTCAAAGCTAGAGGAAAATTACATTAAAACATGATTTAGTCTTACATAAAGAGCCTGGTCTGCTTTGGGGACCAGCTGAAAAACACTTCCCATTCTTTTCACACTAGTTCCCAATGAAATTTCAGGGAAGCGAGCAGAGATGAGCATCAGCACTACACCCCGAAATGCTCAGTTAGCCAAAAGCAGGACATGGAGATTAAGAAGAAGGAAAAGAGTATCTTAGGTAGCACATCAGAAAGCCAACTCTTCAGGCTGGCTATTTTAACGAGGACAGAATTTCTTTGAGACCTCAGTGTTTCCTTCATTCATCCTATGGATTATTTGCACTTAAGACACACATGTCTAAAAAATATTTAAACAACTAATTTATGTTTAAGCATCTAACTCCCATTTCAGCAATCCCATCCAGCCATTCTGGCACTTCAGCAAACAAGCTGCATCAGACCTCCGGCATCCCCTTTCTCCTGAAGAACATGAGTAGGTTCCCCTCGGAAGAGTTTTCTTATTGTTAGCACACTGTTGGCACATTCCTGATCTAAAATGCTCACATAAGCTGCTTTCTCTGGCAGTTCAACTCTTCACTCCTGAATGACTCTTATCAGGACCGGCTATGCGTTCCGAATCAGAGTAAATGAACGAGAAAAAATTGTTTATGACAAGTTATTTCAACATCATTTGTCCCGAGGACAGGCAACTGCAACCCAAACCACATGACCTGGGCTCCTCTTATGAAGCAGCTGTTGGCCTTTGATGCCCAGCCTTCAGAAAGGCTGTCTCAGTTGTATCCCACGCACCCCTCCAGCACAGACAAGCAATGCTTCAAGCATGTGCTATTACATTCCCTGCTTACATATTGAACAGCAAAATGAACAAGGATTCTCTTTTCTTAAGGTGAGAAAAAGACAAAACACCATAATAACAGAGCAGAAATCCAGCTCTTCAGGACTTCTGCCTTGGGGCTCATAGAGTTTATATCACGGAAAACTGATGTACCAGCAAGTGCTTCCTGGCTCACCCTCAAACCCACTTTCTGCAAACACTGCCATTCTGGCCTACATATGCACTTTACTCTCCATTTATCCCACAAACACCAAAACATTTTGTCTTTTCATCCAAGGGTGAGAAGTCTCTGCAGTCTGTCTCAATAAGTCAGAGTGAGTAAGTTACAAGTAAAAAGGACAAAATTGTACTTGCCTTTTAAAACCACCTAAAACTACTGAGTGGCCACACCCTCCAGATTTGCAAAAGCATTTTAACACCTGGAATAAGTACTGGCTTAATCTCAGCCAGGTCCAAATGCAGGATCACAGGGAAAGGAGAAACTCTTTTAAGTTAGTCCTGTGATTATCTGCTGGTTAATTTAGAGATTAACAAATGTAGTAAAAAAAACTACATCAAGTTATCTAAAAATTTGCAAAGCTTCAATCTGAAGAGTCTGCTAGGTAACAGGCACAGAACAGTATATGCATACTGGTTCTAGGTGCCTAGCAAAACTACAATTACAGGAGCTCTACAGCCAATGAATGGAGGAGGAGCATGTTTCTCATCACTCGGAAAACAAATTCTCCAGACTGAAAGAAGCACATGCCACCCCACACCTGCAATAGAAGACATGCTCAGACTTCTTCTAGGCAGCAAGATCAGTCTGCCATTTAATCCCAGTTAAATAATGGCCAATTAATGTTGGGTAACAAGTGTGAAAAAGCTAAGCTAGATGATCTTGAGCATATGTTCCCCTCTGCACAGCCCTGGTACAGTGCTTCAAGTGAAAAGAATCCTTTACTATCTCTCCCCTACAAGGGGTTTTTGTTGTTTTGGTCTCATTTTCCATATAAATTCTAGACCAGCCCTTGCAACACAGTGCAATGCATGGCACATTTGTAGAGATTTTCTGATCTGAAAGGAGAACAGGTGGGCATGTATATAGTCTGACGTAGCAGCTAATGTGACAAGAGAAAGCTCAAATTCTACTTCCTGAAAATAACAATGGCAAATTCATTAAATTTATAAACAAGAGGTCATCAAAAAGTAGCCACCAGACATTCCATCCTGGTTCCCCAAAATGTCATCTTACCCCAGTCTAAGGTCTTAACAGATGAAGAGAACAGGATTCTGCTAGTTAGGGGAAAGCTGAGGAGACCAAAGCTTACATCCTAGTTTCTGGAACATGTAACTGCTGTAGACTATGCGAAATGTGGGGACTGCACAACACAGCATACATATCATGGGGATGTGTGGAAGGAAATCAACACCTGACTACAG
Source organism: Grallaria varia (assembly GCA_013396735.1). NCBI lineage: Eukaryota > Metazoa > Chordata > Aves > Passeriformes > Formicariidae > Grallaria > Grallaria varia. Next base: position 63,660 of record VWZG01007844.1, read on the forward strand.
TAAGAGATATCAAAAGCTTTATATATGAGAGAAGTAAGCATAGGCCGAAAATCAAGGCTATTCAAGCCAATGAAGAAGTGTGAATTAACTGCAATCCTTTTCAGTATGTCTGTAAAATATACTCTTCAAAGTTAATGCCCTCTGAATTAAGGTGGTCATTTAAGGGCCCAGGCCCACCATATCAATAGGGAAACAGTGCCATTCACAGCTACACATGAATGCAAAGCTAGAATTACAAATGCAGTTTGACAAGGGGAACCCAGAGCTGTCAAGCCTGTTCTGTTTGCCTAATTTCATTACAATGGCACAAATGCTTTCATTTGTCACACTCCAGCTTCATGTGTTTATCTCCCTTTCATTAAACATGACTTTAACAAATGGTTGTTCCATAGTGCCAAGATCTCAAGCACCCCTCAGAACCGAGATTTTTATTTGGGGGAAGGATGACAGACACTGAGCATTTGACTCTTCACATCCTCTGGTCAGGGCAGCATAAACTCAGCTGAAATACTGTCTCCTACAGGAATTATTTACATCTACCAGTGAAGCAGAAGTACTGACAGTGCCACCAGTGCCAGCCATTAGTAATTCAGGTTTTCATCTGATGTCATGTTTCAAATTCCACTGTTCTGACTGATCATTAAAAATCCCTGGGCATTTTTTCGTAAGCAAGCAACTTTGAGTGTCTTCAGCCAAAACTACGCTGTAAAGTGCAGCTGTCTCTCCAGTGCTTCTCATCCAGTTGTGATACTCTGCTCTAGAGTGATAATACGAGAAGTAGAAGATACTCACTCCAACCACAAGGAAAGCAAATGCCATCCAAAGGAAGTACAGAGCTACACAAGGGGCAAGCTTTCATGGTTTCTGTTTGGATGGGCTTAGAAATACAGACACAACTACTTGCTTTGCCTTGAATTTTTAAGAGTCATCACGCAGATTGTTGAGTGTTGGCACATGAGGTTATTTCAAAAGTTGAAGTTATTTAATTCTGTCCTTAATTCTCAGCACTGAGGAGACAGCAGAGACGGGCATAATCGCATCTTGACAAACGTTTTCCAAGCTATGGTTGACACGTATTGGTCAGAGGTTATACTCAAAAGACTGCTTCAAAACAAGAATAGCTCTTAAAGCAAACTGAGGGGTAATCTAGCATAGCAAGGCTGAAGGTCATCAGGAGAAGACTTTGCTACAAGCCTAAAGTATTTCCTTCCATCCTGTGACCTGAACACTTCTTAAAAGACATGACTAATTCAGATGAAAGGGAACAAATCAATTAACTGCACATAGTAAAAGCCTACTGTCTCCAAATCGGTCTCTCACGAATGTTTTTTGCCAGTATGAAGAGTAATAAGTGTAATTTCAATGTTAATCCATCCTTGTTTTCATGAAACCTTCCCTCCTACATCATAGTAGAGGATGAACACTAGAGCACCTCTTGATTATGCTAGCGCATTCCACAGTAAGATTATATACGTATGATAGAAATAAGTGAATTCAGAATTACTTACTTGATTTTATTATCTCCCTTACAGGGAGGCTGATGGCTCTCAGGGAAAGGCAATGGCAGAATATAGCTGGCCTGAGCTTCGGATAGGTTCTGGAATATACAAGTACTTTTGTGGATTTTACAGACTCTAAACTGCTTATGCAAATTGCAATGACACTTAATTCTAATCCAGAAAACTGCAGTCCTTGATGGCTCCACAAAAACTGATTTTAGATCTAATCCCTTTCTGAAGGGTTTTGGGTGTTTTTAATGTGGAAGTTACTTAACATGAAGTTCCAAACAGCTTTCAGGGGAGAAAAATCAACCTTCCCATACATCTACAACAAAAAAGTCCTTCAGTGAGCTAAATCCCAACAAGTTCCTCTGGAAGCATAACATTTACTCTTCAATTAAAAAAAAATCCAAACAAACCCATCCCATTAAAAACAGCATGAGTGAAATGCAGACAAGCTTCACCTTTTGTCTCTGCTTAGAACCAAATGAAACCGTTTCGAAAGATTTCTGGCAGAAACCCACTATGTACATGGCAACTGCCAGCTCCTGTGATGAACCTGCACCAGCTCTGAACTTCAGAACACAGAGGCACTCCTCCAAGCCAATGACATTAAACTCTAAATGAAATTACTAAACCAGAATAAACCAAATCAAAAAGCAGCCATCCCATGACAAATTCATCTACCCCTGACCAAACGCTGATAGTTATTGATCTGCTGAGGTTGTGAATCAGGGCCAGGTTTCCCAAGGTTCCCTTCTAATACGAGGAATAGAGCGTGGCCACTCTAACAAGACAGACCAGGCTAAATGAAACCTATGGGGAATTGCACACTACCAAGTCCAGAGGATGGACTGATCCGTTCATCTTACTGACAGCACAAGTTTGATGTATGTCAAGTTTAAGCACTCTTTTTCCTCTCTAAGAGAAACTGACACATGTTTAAGAAAGAGCAATTAGGTTGTGACACTCTACAGAACTCTATTCAGCCTCTGGACTTGCTTCACTGTGGTATTTTACACGTCTTGCACGGTACCAGACCCAAACTAAGAAGGCAATTTAAAAGCCCAGGAGAAATTAAAACTTCTTCCCTGTTATTTTAAAGCACAGTAATTCTCCACAGCTTTGTGTGCCTACCATACTATGAATAGAGCTCTCATTGCAAATTCACCACATTGTGAAAAGGAAAGCTTCACTATTTCTAGGAAGCTGGAGAAAAAGATTACAGTTTGATCATCAATTAGCTGTCTGGATGTTACTCAGTTCTGTTTACCCTTTCCTCAAGGGAAGCCCATAAGAGCCAATGGGAAAAATTAAAAGGAAATTGAAGAACAACAAATCCCAAACAAACCAAGACATTTCTTAAGTTGCTAGAGAATCTAAAAAGCATCAGTGAGACAGACAAAATCCAAAGACTGAAATGAAGAAAAGCCTGATGATCCAAGAGGAAAGAATCTTTTAATGACAAAAATCTCTCAAAGGTTTAATGTACCTTGCTGTTATGATTTACACAAATTCTTCTATTCAACCTGAACTAATCTAGGAGACATTGTGCTTTGCCATGTTATTATCAGAAAGTAAAATTCCCAAGTGCTAATGGCAAAATATATAATTGCCCAGAGCTAAAGAACCCACGCACTAAGTTACCACAGATGCAAAATGGGAGAATCGAAGAGCAGGATGTGAAACATCATGGGGTTATTAGTTTCAAACCTCAAGGAGTAGTGAGAGAAGCAAAAGGGAGGAGACTGGCTTGGTGGTAGTCAATTCGACTGTTGCCTTAAGACATTCCAGCAGTAAAAACATTAAGCGACCTTTTTTCCCCCCACAGCAATAACTAAAGCAATCGGTAATCTGCGCACACACACACACAAGCAGAAATTCAGACTGCCTGCATTAAAAGGCAGCTCAGTTCCCAGTATGATGACAGCAAGTAAGTATTATGTTCCTGCAAATGGACTGAGGAAACTAATTTCTGCATACTGCAATGTGCTAGAGAGGTCTACTGATGCAAGGTCCTGACGCTACATGAAAAGAAGCAGAAATCTGAGTTTTAAGACTCATGTACATTGGTGCATCTTAAGAGATATGTGAATGCCGTTCAACTTCAGTAATCACCAACTAGGACATATCTTAAGATAGACATCACGGAAACAACATTGCATCAGTCCCCAGCTCCATTAATTACATTGTTTTCCATGCCTTGGAATCATGCATTAGCCATAAAACAACAAAATGTCTGAAAAGAGTCAAAATTACCTAAAAATCTGTGTGAAGAAATGAAGGGATTCCACACATTCATAAGAAGTTAGCTGCCCTAACTGCAGCCTGGACACACAAATACACAGCAATTACTTTCTCTACTAGTTGGGAGCCTGTACATTATACTTGACTATATCTGATCATGAAGACAGTAATTCAGCCTCCAATAACGCATCTCATTAATTACTAGGGTCAGAGCACCATCCCCTAGGAAAGAGCGAAGTTTATTAATAGGTCAGAGGTAGAAAAGTTCTTTTTGATTCCTCTTCTGACTGCCTGATTCAGAGGCTCCATTTTACCTACTCAAAGAGAATTTCTGCCTTCAGTAGAAAAAAGGTACAGGTAGTTCTCAATTAGTCCTTTTTCAAGTAAGAAGGCTGTAGGGCCATTTGGAGTTGAACCTGAATTAGCTGTAACTCTAGCAAGAGATTGACTTTGTTGGCGAGGTCCATAATTTATACTCTTAAACCAAGGCCAGGATTGTTTTGGTCAAGCAAACTTGCCAAGAGCACTTTTTAATACAGCTTATAACATTAAATACTACCAACTTTCTTCCATTGCAACATCTCAAGAAGCTGGTGTGACAGAAATGGAAGAATTTTAGGATTTTCAGACTTCACATTGTGCCCTACCCCCAGTTCTATACGTTTATCCAGGATTTTGATGTGATTCCCATCAGGAGGTTTAAATAATGCTACACATCCTACTTCCATTACTATTTCAGAACGCACACAAGTACAGGTAGGCTATAAACGCAACTATTTCCAACACGATACTCTGAAACACCAGGCTCTGTCAAAACTCCCTCTGCAACAACTTTGGCCAAAGAACAGTTGCAGCCCAGGACAAAATTTTTTTGCTCACATCCTTAACAATCCCGACTCAGAAAGTTCCCAAAGTTTTTCAGTCCACGTACTGACAGCTCGTATCTCTTCTGCGTAGAATGCAAACACCAAATAAAGAATGAAGTACGCTATGGTTTGACATAAGCAACCCATAGTCCTACTCCCTATTACATCGGGCTCTCTGAAGCAGGAATTTAACAGAAGACAGATGCCCGGTATCCTACGCAGCAAGCTTTTTTAAGGAGTATGAGTAACTACTGGTATATAGGTCACTGGCACTACACCTTAGAAATAAATACTGGTTACAGTCCCTAAGAGAGTGCCAAATAGATCTATTTTAGATTATTGCTAATGGTTTTGATCTAGTACATGCTCATGACAGAAGAAAGCACTTCTAAGTGGTTCAGAAGCTCAGCTGAGTGATCTTGATAAAGGCTATCACTGACAACGTGCTGTCCAGCAAGACTGACCTAAAAGCGACAGCACAGCACAAAACTTCAACTCACACAGATAAACACAGCTGTTTGTTCAAGCCAGCCCATGGTTCACACACTTACACAGACTTCTTCAATCCCTCTCTTGTTCCCTTAGGGCACAACACAGCCTGGCTCTCAAACTGGAATACACAACACACACTGAACAGGTCAGTGGACACAACTATGCTTTAACCTTTCGCCCCTAAGCATTTCTGCTACCATGACCTCTGGGATAGAACCATTATACTTCAACAGCATTTGTTCCCAAGACTTGGTAAAAAGCCAAAGAGAGAAGAATTTCTTTCAGATTTTCAAGCCTAGACCTACAGAATTTGCTGTGACAGGATATAAGCATATATACAAATAAACTGACCATCAAGTGGTAGCAAGGTCCTTGATCACAGATAGGCAAATCAGTCTACTCTCTGCCTCTGCCACTCATCTCCTCCTCATGCGCTTGGACAAGTACTTCATCTCTGCTTCAACTCCTCACTTGAAAAGGGAACATCTTTGGCCTTAACTGTTCTGCCATTAGATTATCTGGAAATATTATCATAAAAAGTAGCTCCAAAAAGCAGCAATAGCAATCCAGTAAAAGCTTCCTGCCCTATCCCATGTTTCCACAAAACCAAAAGTTAACTAAAACCCTTGGTTAAAAAAAGCTATTTTTCAAGTTGGTATTTAAGTTAAAGAGACATGACGAGCACTGCATAACACCAGTTAAGATCAAAATAATCTTTATATTTTTTCACACAGAAAACCAGTAGTTGAGCTTGTGAAATAACAAGGAAATAACCAGGGACAAACTGGAGTTACATCTAGAAACAAATTGGCAGTGCTTGGCCACTCACTTTTGGGGTGTCAGTGTTAAGGAACTTGATAAACAAAAGGCTACCTAATTTTCAGAGGACATAATGAATGAGAAGAAAACATACATCGTTTTCTAAAAGCAGCAGTTAAACTGCTAGTGACTTCTCACGGCTTTGTCAAAATGAAACCACTTGACACACAGCAGCATTTTGTTCAGGTTTGAGGCTGGTGCTTAAAACCAGAAAGTGACTCTAGGTAACAGAAGGACTTCGAGGGCCCTTCCAAAAACTTGGGATGAAATCCCAAAGCTCTGGGAGAGCAAGGCGAGCACCTGTTTTCCTGAACAGTCAATTTTTTTATGCTGCATACTTTACACAGAAGCTGCATTATTCTGGAGAAGCTGCATTCCAGCCAAAAGTGCAGAGTTAATGTTTTTTGCAGCCCCCAGCTTCCAGTGATGGATGACCATTTTATAATGAAATACTTTATGCTCAATCAACTTACAAATAACGGATGTTTTATCACACTGAANAAAAAAAAAAAAAAAGCAGCAACAGACAAGAGGATCAGTGATGAGCAGAAGCAAAAGTTATTCCTGTTAAGAGTGGATAAAAACATCCAGCTGATGTTTCACTTTAACTCTTTCACTACTCTCCAATAACAAGTGGTAATGATGCACAAGGTAGTATTTGCCCTGAAAAGACCTACACGTAAGTTCTGTTCCAGACCACTGAGATATGAGACTTTAAGGCTTCTACAAAAATTACTTGATCCATAATATCTCAATTAGGCTTCCAAAAATCTAAGGCTAATAACTAAGCACTGTCTGAAGATAAACCTTACAAAATACTTTAATCTCTCATGCCCATTCAGCATTACCGAACCCATTCCTCAGACAACCCCATATCAGCTGTGGGCCTTTCTCCTCCTGCACTTCCACCTGTCAATCCTGAGTGACACCAGAGAAGTAAACGCCTTGTACGCAAAAGACTATCACAATTTCTAGATCAAGTTTTGAAACCAAACATCCATTCAACTGATAATCATGACTCAGACTGCTGTTAGACCAGGACAGTTACTGTTGTTACACACTACACGTGAAGAAACCCCAGAGCTTGCAGGGCCATATGTGAATCAACACAAGCCTTTAAAAAAGTTCACAGTAGAAGCATTCATTTTGCCTTTTCTGCCAAACAGCACACAAAAAAGTCTCTAAGCCAGTCCAAACATGTCAGATTGTGTAAGAATGAAAAGACAACCTTACACTTTTAGGAAAAGCCACCCTTCTAACAGGAGCAAAGCAATGCAGGAGTGAAGAAGCATATGAGATGCAGCAGATGCAAGCTACAAGGGAAATGCCAATTAGATACTGTGAAAGGTATTTTCTAAAGAAGGGTGTTCAAACCAGAACAGTTTGCTCAGAGAAGCAATAGAAGCTCCACCCCTGGAAATACTCAGAATTCAGTGGGCTTTAACTCTGAATATAACCTCACTTCCAGGCCAGTCTTGCTTTCAGCAGGGCATTGGAGCAGGTAACCTCCAGAGGTCTCTTCCTACCTAAATTATTTAAATTCTGACCTGTGCTTACCAGAAACAAAAAATCCCTTCTGATATTGTACATGTAGGCTCTCTAACATTCACTGAGTGAAGAGTTTCCCGTCCCAGATCTTCTACTGCTCAGTAGTAGCAATAATTACATACCAAGTAGGAGTTCATTCCAGAACTATACCTAGAAAACATTCATGATTTTCTGAATCAGTTTTCTAAACAGAGGCTGCAGAGTCAGGCTATAACTGAACTGGGAAAAAACCAAACCAAATCAAAACACAAACAAACAAAACCATAAACCACCTCCCTTCCCTCTCCCCCGTTTACCAAATTTGGAAACTCTGATAAGATTAGCACAAATAGAGCGTGTCTTAAAAAGGTGTCATTTCTGCTGCAGATATTAACATCAACAAACAAACAGCACCTTGGCTTAGAGTCACAACTTCAGATCTAAAATAAGTCACACTGCAACCACCTCAGGTTCTACTAAGTCCAGAGTTAATTTATGGAGCTTTCACAACACTGTTTGAAGCACTGTTAATCAGTCCAAGATTTTAGTCACAAAATCAATTCTCCTCCCTGTCTCATTCCTCAACTGAAGGCTGGCACTCAATGAATCAGACCAAAGGGAGAATAGAGTTTCTAGCACCTGCTTCAGCTTTTAAGTTTCCAGTTGAAACTGCTGTGATCTGGCAGCAGGCAGTCTGGACATGTCATTTTGCTGCTCTGTGAATGACTGAATCACAGTACAAAAAGAATCCAAATAAGAGAAATGAGTGAAAAGAGCAGCAGCAGGCAAAGGAAGCCACAACATAACTTAATAAGGCCAAAGTGCAGCTGAAGACAATATGAGAGGTCCCCTCTACAACAGAGTACCTTATTCACCCGCCTCATGATGTTACTATGGGCAGTGCTGAGTATGCATTACTTTCCACATTTCTGACAATGCTGTTTCAAAGAATGGTGTAAAATGTGACTCATCATTGATGTATAATTTTGAATCACATTATTACTAGACGTTATAGACCATGGTTGTTTACCACAGTAACACTAGGATTTAAAATCTAGAAATACAGATTCCTGCTGCCGGGAAGCTTCCTTCTTTTACAAAAAGATACACAGATAACTCAAAATATAATTCTATACATGCTTTTTTAGTGCAAAGAGAGAATGTTGAACACATTTATTCCTCATTATAATAGGCTTCAAATACACCTGCAGGCAGATTCCTTTTGCAAGGAGGAAATGATCTTACTCTTAAAAAAAATGCCTGCTTAACTTTTTTTTTTTAAAAAGGCATTCCTGTTTACCCTGCTCAGTAAAGCATCTGTACCATCTCCCTTAAGAATGCAATTTAAGCCTAGGAGTCAGAATGGCAAAACTCCTAGAATGCATGCAGCTTTACTTGGGTGAGAACCTTTACAGTATGGCAGTGCTCACAATAAAGAAGCTGCACCTTCACACTACTGGCAGCAGTGTAACTTCAGTTTAGTTTAGTCACTAGCACAGGACAAAAAATGGAGGGGTGCAGGGACTGTATAGCAAGTTTGCAAAAATACAATTGTCTCAATTGTTTTAAAGAAACTAAAGAACCCAAAATAAAATCCCCTACAAACGTCCCATCAACTACCCAGCCTTACTTAATCTTATTCCCTTCCCCAGTACAAGCACTGAGAACTAATTCTTCTTTCAGCTCTCAAGGCTTCCTTGGTCACAGAAACTGCTCACTGGAATTTCCCAAAATGCTGGAGGGGCAGAAAGAGAGAAGAAAGGGTTAACCCACAGCTGGGAGAAAGTTTCCCTGGAAAATTAGAACACATGCTGTGGCTGTGACTAAATTTCACACTGGTTCTGTTGAGCACAAACATCCACAACTGTGCACATTTGGGAGACTAGGAGAAAATTAAATGCTCCTTATATATTAGCTTCACCTGCTAGGTTCCTTCAAATGGATAATGACACGCTCAAGGGCCCAGCAGAATCCTTCAGACTCACTTTACATTTCAAGCAGAATGAGTGCTGGAGGGAAACGGAAGGAAGTAGTCCTTCCCTTTCCTGCTCCCACATTTTTTGGAACGTATTGGAAAGCCAAGTCTATAGTCTGGCAGAGATAATTCCACTGTTTAAGACTAGATGTACTAGCACAGAAGTCACATGAGTTGACACTTAAGACATCTGTGCCATTCAAGTACACATAAAGAGAAATTGTACAGAGTGAAGAGGGAAGAGTATGTGCACATGCACACATGAGGATTTTAAAGATCAACTGACTATATTTTAAACAAACAGGCAGCACTTGGCAGATCAGACATAACTACAAAGGGGAGATTAAGAATTACCAAGATCAACCAGCACGGAAGCGCAGAAAGGTTTTGACTGGAAGAGTTTTCTGAAGTTCATCTACTCCAACCTCCTGCTCATTCAACAGACTGCTCTGGAGTCCTAACAAGTTGTTCAAGGCCTTGTTCCATGGATGAAGATTCCACTCTTTCCTCCACGCTGCAGTATTTAACTATCTCAAAAGAAGCTCCCCCTAAGTACAACTGGAATTAATCCATATTCATGACTATGGATCTCCTGGCCCATATGAGAAGAAGTGCCTCTGGCTTTTCTGTGATCCTCCCTTAGGCAGTAGAAGACTGCTATTAGGTCCTGCTCACTAAAGATTGTTCCATTACAGAATGGCAGGAAAGCATTTAAAAAAGTAAAAAAAGTAAAATATGTATCTTCACTGAACAGAGAGATCTCAAGAGGGGTTATCAATGCCAAGAGAGAGGCACAGAGAGGCTAGCATTTATAATTATCTTCCCAAGATAATTAGTAAATAACAATAGATTAAATATACTATAGCACTTTCTTCTCCTGAAAGCATTTTTAACCAAACTACTCAGAAAGAAGCAGAAAGCTGGCAGACAAAATACCTAAAGTAGAAGTAGACCTGAGATTACTGTCATCTCCAGGATGCCCAACACTATGCCAGGTAGCGAAGAGAACTTCTGCTCTGCCCTTTTCAAAAGGGGATTATTATGTATCCATATTTAGGAAGAAGGCAGGTGGGGAAGATCTGCCTTTATCTGGTTTATTGCCTTCATTTTCCAAATGCCTACAAAATTCTGTTCAAGTACAAAAGGACTGTTTTCTAACTACACCTGCTCGACGGGAACTAGTAAATGGCAGCGTGAGCAGGTGACAGTAAATCACTGACAGTTTTCACTATGCATTTCACTGTGTAAACTAACTTTAAAGGTTACAAACGACCCTCAAAGCAAGGTATTAATCACTTGCCCATACCATGGCTACATAATGAATGTCCCATCTGACCTTAAGTACCCACTTTCACACTCCAAGTTGTCATCAACTGACACAACAATTTTAAATTTAAAAAAAAAAACAACAAGCAGTAACAACAAAAAACACCTTAAACCAAACATCCACCTTTCCCCAGTGTCCTCTTCCAACGAAATTAACCAAACCTTCAAGTAAAACAGACATGATTCATGCCTAAATCATATCACAAGAAAGTAAAATACTTCACAAGCTTATTTTCTTAAGCTGAATTGCAATCAGGGGTTCATTTATGCTTTATAATGACTTGTACTTCCTGTCCCAACTACCAATATAACAATACAGGAATGTATATTTGCACCTAATCCTTGAATTTCACAGATTATAGAACTGTAGTTAGACCCTACAGACCCTAATGATACAATCCTCTCTGTCTCGGAGAGGAAGGCCACCTAGAAGCTGTCATTGTTCATGTTGGTATATATTGGCTAAGAAACTGATAAAAAGATTTCTTAAAAAAAAATAAATCGTTGCACACAGGATGGTAAGCAAACCACTTAAAAGATCACGAAGTGTCAATAATGAACTTGATTATAAACAGGACAGAGTGGAAGAAGTACAGATTCAGGGGTGTGGGTGGGTAACGTCCAATTAATTCAAAGTATCTTGATGAGCAGTCTCCATCCCTGGAGATATTAAAAAGCTGCCCGGACATAGTCCTGAGTGACCAGCTCTGCACAGTCCTGCTTAAGCAGGGGAGTTGGACCAGGTGACCTCTGGAGGTCCCTTACAGCCTCAGCCTTCTGTGATTCCTGCAATTCTACAGGTCCAAAGAGAATCTTGTGATTACTTAAACTGTAGTCCTTATTCTTGCACTTACAAGCATGAATGATGATCGCTGAGGCTGCCTAGCAAGATAAGACTTCAGAGGATACTAGAAACGATAGTTCAAGATATCAATATTTATTATTACCTATGCCATCTTGGAAAGTTCCTGAAGTGTGTTTGATTTGGGGTGTGGTTCTTTTTCATTTCAGTAATTTCAGGCACTAAACAGAACTCTTAGAAAGGACCAAATAGAACTTGTCTTAACCATCTAAACCACCCTAACATTTTCCTCCTTCAATAACTATTATCTTCTGGGACCTTGTGGGAAGTAGTCTCTTATATTTTCCAGTTCTCTGTGAAAGTGTAGGCAAGTGCCTTGCTTATAAAGAAGTTCTTCTGACTATTAAAACAAACCAAGAAATCATATTTATAGATTCCTTTTTAATTCTAAATACTTTTATTCAAAACACTGTAATTTATTAATTGAATTTACAGGCATTCGCTTTAGAAAGTCATTGGTGGGGAGCATTTAAGAAATACCAGTCCCTTTACATTTAGTTGTTACTATACCAATTAATGTATGACTGTATTCTAACAGAATTCAGCTGAATTACACCTGTTCTAACTGTACTAAGAGTCACTAAGATGCTGTTACCCATGCCATAGTCAATGCTCCTGTTCACAAAAAACTCAACACTTCTTCCTCACTGTATTCTAAATAGCTCCTGCAGCCACTGAACAAACATCAGCATATACAAATATTCACTTTTTGGACAGCAAGCAATGAGGATAAAACAAAGCACTTTTCACAGAATAACAGAAATAACAACTGCAGTTTATTTAAATTAAAAATTTCTGAGTTAAGCAACTAACTCAGAAATGACTGACTAACATGAACAGTCACCAGGTAAGCTAGCAAAAAAAAAAACCTAAACACCTCCTTGCCCCCTCATTATACGGCTTTTTAGAAGCAACAACTATGTATCTTGTTCTGCTCTACATTAAAATTTTAACTTTCTAATAAGGCCTAGCAGTTTCTTAGCTTTCTAGCATGTTTTCAGAGTAACAATCAACTCAGCAATCCAGAAGGCATGAGACTTATAGGAGGATGCACACGTCCTCTGACATACTGGAACCTCACTGTCTTCAAAACAAATCTTTTGCACTGTCCTTTTAGCCACTGAAGAGCTGTAGCAGCACTAGGGAAGGGGTTTCGGGTGAAAGTATCTCAAAGTCAGAAAGGAAAAAACATGAACACCAGAAATCTATTACTACTTAGTAAAATCCAAAATCTAGATAAAATATGACAACATAAATCGATCTAATAAACTATCAATGAGACAATCATTTTGACAATCTTGTAATTTTGCATCAATCTCACTTCAGAACAAATTAAAATATGTAACAAAGAAACTCCAAATGTACAAGATCAAAACATACATTTCAGCAAGCTTCATATCTAGCATACTTTGAATTTCCTTAGCTACAACCAGATTTATTCTATCAGAAATTGTATATGGTCTCTGAAGAGCTAGTGCATGACCTTGCATCCCTTATGAGAAGTCACAGCTGTATTCCCACATTGACTGATAAAGACAACTGAACAGGCAAGCAGAGTCCCATCCCGTCTTTGAAAGAGGCCAGACATTTAAACTCATCTCACTAAAAAATTATTTGCTGCCATCATAATTAAGCATTTATGGCTTTCTATTACATGGTTCAAAACAAAACAAATTAGGCTGCAAGTGCCAGACAACTTCATACTTGGATCCCAAGTGATAAAAGTTAAGAAAAAAAACATGAGGTCTCCTATGTCCCCTTTTAAAGGCTTAACATCCTAGGAATACAGGTCTCAGTATCATCAGAACTGGGTTAGGTCTAAAAGACAATTTAATTCAAAACCAGAAGTCTTTGAAATTGGGCAGAAATGACAGGTACAGAAGTTTGAAAAAAAATAAAAAGAAAACGTAAGAATATGCCAGAGTTGTGGAAGCAGCACAGCTTGTTAGAAAGGTAATAAAACTCAGGAGCAGGAAGAAGCAAAAAAAAAAAAAAATCTTGGAAAAACTTACAATTAACATGACCAAAATATCAGAGCAATACTCTGAGCAACAGGCTGACCCACATTTGGCCAACAGTATCTGTCCCATTGAACACAACAACTAGTCTGTCATTGCGATACCAAACAGACATCTTTCAAATTTCAACTTGAAATGCAACTTTCTGTTCTAATATTGAAGAAGTCAGTAGGACAAACTGCAAGTCCTCCTTCCACAGATATAATTCCTCTTCAGTTCACGTAGTTTTTAAACATAGAGCCCCATTTCTTATTTTGAAAATTTAAGTGAAAAATAAAATACACTAATAAATCGTTTCTGAATTTATACTGGGTACAGCTCAGCAAGGTCTGTCCCTCACACTCATCTCTGCCTCTCCAGCTTGCAGTTCTGGTTTAAAAAAATCTGTCCCTTTGCACCACATTCTGGGAAGGGTAATCTGGCCACAATCCAGTTTACTTCCCAACCTGTTAAAAGCTAGTGGTCCAGCAATGTTGGGTCTCTGTTTTCATCCTTTCTCCAGGAGTGAGCTACTGAAAGCATCTCAAAAGAATCAGTTTCAAGAAAAGCTTTACATTTTGTGGTTTTAACGAAAAAGACTTAAAGTGCTAAGAGCAAATGATAGGCATGAACAGCTTAAAATCTTTGCATACAGATTTTAATCTTTCCTTGCCAGCTTTTACATGGCTACTTCAGCTCACACAAAGGTTTCCTTGAGGGTAAGCAAAGAAACCTGTACTATTCACAATGCAGAGTCTTGCAGTCTGTCAGCTTTAATAGTCACTGATTGCACTGAACTTAGATTATTTCCTAAACTCTCACAATCTTCTACATCCAACATAGAGAAATTGATCAACTTTACCTTTGATCTCTCTTCCCTACCATGTCAAAATGGGCATGTCACCAGGGCTAAGGTCAGGAAGTCATCCCTTTAGAACTACATACACCGACGCTCCTTGTCCAGACAACTGTTTTCTGCTCAGTTTCTTTAAACAATCCTTTCTTAATCAAAACTAGCAAATAACCCATTAAAAACAATTCTACAGAGACCTCTATCATGCATATAAGAAAAAAATACAACTATTTTCCCAAACTGTTGCAACAGGGGCCTCCGTTATTTTGAAATAGCAAGTTAATGCTCATTAGCTTAGTACTAACTAACTGTCTACTTATTCTACACCTTGAGTGTTTGCAGAGGGTATATTAACAGGCACCCTGCATTGGGGAGGACCAGAGCAGACAATGAAGAAGATCTGCTATCTCCTCACAGCGCAACAAGGAAGCTGAGCAATTTCTGCTGTTGAGTGCAGTGTTTAAAGGTATCTGTGCTTCCCCCATTCTCTTAATTCTATTTTTTAAGCCTCATTTAATCTGCAGTTATATCTTGGCACAGGATATGTCCAGCTAGAAAAATCATTACTACTAATCCAAAAAAGGTAAACTCCATTGAACCGTATGGTAAGTATCCCTTGCACTCCTGTTTCTTCCTAGCCTGTCCTGCAATTGTGTCCCAATCTGCCAGCATTAACACAGATACACAGCGGTATTTATTTGATGCCTATTCCACCACGCTGTATTCACACTAAATCCTCCATGTGTATTTAATAAATCACACTAGTTAGGTGGGCAGGATTAGTTCCAAGTCACCTAATGACTATATCATGAGCTGCAGTATTAAAGGGATTAATATTAATCTTAGCCATTTCAATTCACTGCGAGAGGCCAGTTCCCGCTCCAACAGAAGCCGCAGCAGGCAGGGCAAGAAATTCTAAACAAGAGCATGAAGATTAATGGGGCTTCCTCATTCTGCCTGTGAGCCTTCTCTACCAGGATACAGGGCAACGAATCCCCAGCAAAGACAGGCTCATAAATAAACACACAACATCACAAATACTCTGAGCAGCTGAGCTGGGCATAGAGTTGTTTTCACTCGCTATCTGCTTCTCCTGTAACCCACACCTCCAAGCACACTCAAGAATTTGAAAGGCTTGCACAGCAGCCGATTTGTTTTCTTTCACATAAAAGCACACACCTCATTACTCATAATAAATTACTCATTTTAAATGAGCTCGTGGAACCAATAGCTAAAGTGAGCTGTGCTCAGAAAGGATAAGAGCAGCAGGGGAATTTGAAAGGGTAACCCACTGCACTGAGGTTAAAAAGGACATCAGATTCCAACAGATTTGACCTGCTTTATTTTTTGCAATAATCATTACAAGCAAAAGGAGTTCTTAAAAACGGAAAGCCCTTTCTGAAGTATACATGTTAAACAAGTATAAAAATGGACTCACACAAACTGATTTTCTGACAAGAGTGCTGGACTCCATAGCACCAGCAAAGATCCCATGTAAGGGTCTTGGCCTCACCTTAACTGACACGAAAGAATATAAACCCTAATCATTAGCATAAAAATTCCAGAATTTCAGCCTTGGTCTACTGTAAATTTAGATGTAGGTGAGTGTTGAAAAAGAGGTAGCCTTTTTCAGTTCACAGTTAATTCAGAGCACCACAGAATGTACAAGAATCAGTCACACAGCAGCATCCTGGAGACTAGTTGGTAAAAACATGAGATGAGAAAGGAGGAGTTGAGTCAGCAACATTTTCTGCGCTCACTGAAAAACTCTAGACCCTCAAAAAAAAAAAAAAGTCAGAGATCAGTTTAAACTGGAGTATAGGCCTGTCACAAGCTATTAACAGCTCAGCAGGTCCTCCGGGCTCAACAGCAGCCTCAAAAACTCAGTGTGGATACAGTGACGAGCTGAGTACAGTATACCCACTTGGAATAAAGTGGCTCACAACCAACACAGCAGAAAAGGACCCCCGCATTAAACATGACAGAGAAAGAATCTTGAGTTTGTGTCACACTAGCATGTAAGTGATGAGAGGGAATGGTGCCAGTTTATCTGAGTTTATACACTAAATGCGAGCAGACTGAAAGTGGAACTGCATCACATGCAGCTGAGCAGATGGGAAGGGATCCATTAAGTGCACTGCCCAGTCCTTCCAGAGGCAGAATGGAGCAGAGATGGAGTTGACATTTTCTGTATCTGTAAACAATCTGCTGTTTTTTCATATGAGAAATATCTGACAGCAAGGAAGTGCACAGCTCACACTCTTACACCTGTCTGTCTTGTTTGTTCTGGCGAGTTGTTTGCTTTTAAAGAAAGGACAAAGACAGAAATACAAGATTCAACAAGGTACAATGTGCACAGTTTTTATACTCTATTAGCCCTCAGCAATCAAAGAGCTCAAGTCCCAGTGCACCTTTTAAAAGGTAAAGGCATGGTAGAGGCCACGCAGCTAAAACTATTTCAGATGCTGGAGGAAAGATTTTGTGGGCCATGCTATTTTGGAATTTTACATTCTAAATGCACATGCAGATATAGGCATACCATTGAATGTATTTTTTAGGACAAGTAACCACACAAACAATACAGCCATATAAATGTTTAAATATTTTTAACTCTAGAATGGCTCATTTTAAAAACGACATATGTTTGGCTTGAAAATTAAAACCCCACAAAATGAAACTCTCAAGCTCATGATTCAAAACTATTATTAAAAACAGAAAACAAAAAAGTCTGAAGGTTTTAGGTTCTCATTAAGCTATCCACAAATACCATTATGATTAGTCCAACAACAAAGTAATATCTGCCAAACTTCTAAGACTGCAAAAGGCCAGAGCACTTGACATGTTTTCATCTATGCGCACCCTTAATACTGAATGTGCAGACTCTAGTGCAGAACACCAGCCAAAAGAAACAAAGAAGTAAACCTTATACTCTTGTGACCAAACGGGAATCATTAGTAATCTTTTCACATTTACAATCTGAAATATGTACTCAAAAACTGTAGTAGCTCACCTATAAATTCTACTTCTGGTTCCCTTAAACAAGGCAGCCTTTATCAAATCTGCTTTTAGCAGCCAGGTTTCAGTGGAAGACAGCCATCCAGCTTGTAGCTTGCTGTTTGACCTGTGAAAGCTCCAACTCTGGTAACTCAGCTGACATAACGTTGTGAGTAAAAATCTAGTGTTCTTCTAAGTTTCACTTCTAGAAGTTTTTTGTCTTTATAAACCAAAAATAATTGAATAATCTTATGCATTAAACACCTTCTAAGTTGTTTTGTTTTCTATGTTATTAGGGACTGGGGAGAAGGGTTATCTTTTAAATGCAGAAAATAAGACATTGAAAACAGAGCCATGTATCGCTGCAGAGAACAGAGTCTGTAACTTTCACCTCATCTTACAAAACCAATAAAAGAAAACTCTGCTTACAGCTTCAGAAAGGGGCTAGATGGAAGGGTATTTTTAGTGCTTTGGCAGAGACAAAGACAGTCTCAGTACCAGACATTCTTGTAGTGCTAACAGGCTGCAAAACCCTCATACGAAAGATGTTATTCAGACCTGTGGACACTGTATAAATATAGGCGTATGTGAGAACTATTTCTGTGCACGATAGCAAATTTTTCCTCCCCATGAAGTCCTCTATAGATGAAGCCATTCTGCCTGCTGCTGTGTCCACAGTCCATTCTGCACACAAGGTCAGGCCCATCCAGTGGAGCTGCATCAGTCTCCTGGAATGCTGAAGTCCACATATTTGCCATTCAACATGAAAACTGCTTTTCAAGTTCAATCAGCTATAAATGTTGCTTTGTTTTAATTTTCCACTGAACTTCCTGGAACCCATTATCAGACTGTCAGGGATGTATATTTAGCAATGGCAACACGGCCTCTTTGACGCTGCCCCATTGCTCATGTCACCTCCAATAAACAGAAAAACAATCCACCAGCAAATGACATTTTTGCAAGCTATTTACTGCCAGCATGAGGTAGTGGGTGAAACTGGAAGTGCACAGGGAAGCCTTCATCCATTTAATTAAAAAAAAAAAAAATTTTAAAAAAATCATCAAGTGATCCATAGTGAGAGAGACAAAAGGGAAAATTAATTTACCACTTACACATTAAGCCTCATCCACTGCCTTGAGCTAATACCTACAAGGCTGGACACAGCACTCCAGATGGGGTCTCAGGACAGCAGAGTAGATGGGGAGAGCCACCTCCCTCGACCCGCTGGCCATGCTGGTTTTGGTGCAGCTCAGAACACAGTTGGCTTCCTGGGCTACAGGCGCACATTACCCAGGTCATGTCAAGGTTCTCATCAACCAATGTCCCAAGTCCTGCTCTCAATCTACTCTCCTGCAAGCCTGTATTTATGCTTGGAATTGCCCTGAGCCAGGTGCAGGACCTTGCACTTGGCTTTGTTGAACATCATGAGGTTCCCACCGGCCCACTTCCCAGGGTTTGTCAGGGTCACTTTGGATAGCATCCTTTCTCTTCAGCATGTTGACTGCACCACCCAGCCTGGTATCGTCGACAAACTTGCTAGGGTGCACTCAATCCCACCATCCCTGCCACCAACAAAAACGTTAAACAGCACCAATCCCAATACTGACCCCCAAGGACCTTGTCACTGACAATTGAGCTGCTTGTCACCAGTCTCCACTTGGACACTGAGCTGTTGACCACAACTCTTTTGAGTGCAACTATCCAGACAATTCCTTATGCACCGAACGGTCCATCCCTCAAATCCATGTCTCTTCAGTTTAGAGACAAGAATGTTATGTGGGACAGTGTCAAACCCTTTGCACAAATCCAGGTAGATAACATCAGTTGCCCTCCTCTTATCCTCAACACTGTAGCCCCATTGCAGAAGGCCACCAAATTTGTCAGGTATAATTTGCCCTTATTAAAGTCAGAGTGGCTGTCACCAGTCATGCATCTATTTTCCATATGTCTTAGGACAGTTTCCAGGAGGATCTTCTCCATGGTCTTGCTGGGCACAGAGGTGAGACTGACTGGCTTGTAGTTTCATGGGTCTTCCTTTTTAAACCTTTCAAAACTGGGTGTTAGGTGGAATCTTCACTGGACTGCCATGTATTCTCAAATATCATGGATAATGGTTTAGCCCCTTCATCTGCCAGTTACCTTAGCACTCATGGCTTCATCTGATGAGGTCCCATGGACTAGTGCACCTTCAGGTTCCTTAGCTGGTCTTGAACCTGATCTTCTCCTACAGCAGACAGTTCTTTATACTCCTAATCCCTGCCTTTGCTTCCTGCAACTTGGGCATTGTGACCAGAGCACTTACTGGTGAAGACTGAGGCAAAGAAGTCATTGAGTACCTCAGCCCTCTCCATACTCCAGATAGCCAAGTCTCCTGTCTTCTTTCAGAGAGAGCCCATATTTTCCCTAGTCTTCCTTTTACCACCAATATACTTACAAAAGCTTTTCCTACTGCCCTTGACATCCCATGCCAGATTTAATTCTACCAGAATTTAGCTTTCCTAACCTGATCCCTAGCTACTTGGACAACTTCTCTGTATTCCTCCTAGGCTACCTGTCCTTGCTTCCACCCTCTCTAGGCTTTGTTTTTGTGTTTAAGTATCCAGGAGCTCCTTATTCATTGACGCAGGCCTGAATTTGTCTTTGTTGGGATGCATTAAATCTGAGTTTGAAGGATGCCATTTCTGACTATTAACCAGCTTTCTTGGACTCCTCTTCCCTACAGGGCTTTATCCCATTGTGCTCTACCAAGCAGATCCCTGAAGAGGCTCTCCTGAAGTCCAGACTAGTAAGCTTCCTGTGCACGCTCCTCACTTGCCCTAAGGATCCTGAACTCTACCACTGCATGGTCACGGCAGCTGAGGCTGCCCTTGGGCTTCATGTTCTCCTTCCTTGCTGGTGAGTACAAGGTCCAGTAAAGCACCTCTCCTTGTTAGCTACTCTATCACTTGGAGAAGGAAGTTATCATCAATGCACTCAAGGAACCTCCTGGGTTGCTTATATCCTGCTGCGTTGTCTCTCCAACAGACATCAGGGTGGTTGAAGCCCTCCTGAGGACCAGGACTCGTGAACATGAGGTTGTTCCTATCTGACTACAGAAGGGTTTCATCTGCTTGGTCTTCCTGGTTGGGTAGCCTGTAGTAGACCCGACTGTAATGACACCTGTCCCTACCCTCACCTTAATCCTGACCCATAAGCTCTTGGTTGGCTTCTCATCCATTTGCAGGCAGAGCTCCACACACTCCAGATAGTCACTGACATAAAAGGGGACACCCTCTCCCTGTCCTTCCTAAAGAGCCTGTATCCTTCCATTCCAACACTGCAGCATAGGAACCATCCCAGCACGTCTCTGTGATGCCAGTAAGATCACGGCCCTGCAGGTCCATAATCCTAGTAGAAAATTAAGATAATGAAGTCTGGTCCACCTGTCTGCTGAGGCGCTGCCTCATAGAGAAGGGTTCTCACTCTGTTTTGCAAAATATTTTTAACAACATCAATCTCTCTCAAAAGAAAGAGAAGACATCAGTAACTGGGAAAGGAACATAGATACAAAACTCAAATAGCTAATGGACTGCAGTACATTGTTAGAACCTTTTATGATAGATGGAAATTTACATGAGAAACTAAGAAAAATAATAGTAATTAAAAGCATTTCACGGAAAAGGAAGTTTGCCTCAAGAAATCAGAAAATCACCGAATCACAGTATTGAAAATTCTTGATACAACTAACATCTGCATGCAACTAGTGTGAACCATTAGTCTGGCCCTCCATTCTCCTATTTATGGCAATCTTTACCTGGGACTTGAAAGTAAATACTGCATTAAGCCTGCAGAGATACATAAAGGCAAGCTTTGAGAGTCTACCTGTCTGTAGATCTAACCACTAGCTTTTCCACTGGAAAAAACATATATGGAATACACATGCTGGTCATTTCTAATTTCTAGTCTGTCTGAACAACCAAAGGCTTAGGTACCAATAACTAAAAAAAGCACAGAATGAAAAAATCCAATCTTTCTCAACAATTTGGTCTACTTTGAATACCACAATAGTCAGAAATGTATCAAAAATCTCTATAAAATTTGGTACATTAATGCCAGAATGACAATTCTCGTATGCTGAAACACGCCAACTTTTAAATTAGGTAATCAAAAGACTTTTCACCAGCACTATGAGCACAGATGAACCAAAAAGCATATAGTGAGGAAATGCCACCTCTCTACTGTAAGCACAAGCAGCCTCTTTTCCTTTCTTTTCTACTCACTTGCTCCATGAGACTTCTCAAGGATCCTCACTCAAACCAAGGGGCTTCCTTCAAAATGCACGCACAAAATTAAATCCCTATGACAGAGTATGAAAAAGGGCAACAAAGAAGTTGCAAAAGAGAACAACGTAAAAGAAAAACAGCTGTCCAGCTACCCCAAAACCATCAGCTGGCAGCAAAGCAGTGACCATCAAAACTTGTCCCTTTTCAGCTGCAAAACCTTTGCAACAGAAAAGGCCAGCCAGCAAAGTTTGTAGAACAGTACAATTAATTCCTTCGTCTAAGGTTCACTTCAAATGGAATTGTGGCTGCAGAACTACCAATTGACAAAGGATACACATACAACAGCTTAAAGCAAAATTTGTACAACATCTAAATACACCAAACAACTCAGCACCTTCCTGCCACCAACAGCAATAGGTAGAAATTAATTTTAAAAATACCTTTCCATTAAAACCAAAAGTAATTCTATATTTACTGGCTGTGCTTCAGAAGCTGGAGTATCTTCCTTCTATTTTCTGTCAGACTTAATTTGGGCAAATCAACAAAATTTTGAAAGCAGTAACAGCAAACTTTATTGCCTGAGATCACTTAAATGAATAAAATAAAATCTACTAGACAAGAAAAACACTTGTGAATTGCATAAAGGTGAACTGAGAGGCAAGTCTATTTAAGACTGGACAAAGAAAGTTGTTGTCATCTAGGGATTGTGATAAACATCTCCCTGAAAGCAAGGTCTTGTGACACCTAGATGTTAGCTCTGCTATGCTTGCTTTACATACTTCAGCTAATGAGAATAATGACCAACTTCTGCTGAGGAAGGAGACTAAATATTAGGAATAAAACACCCTAAAACTCAAGCTAAACACTCTGCGCCTGGTAACTGCATTAACAGACAAAGAATGAGTCAGTGCTGAGAATTTCTTACAAGCAGGTATCTAACACTGGAGAGGTGTACACAGTGCCAGTGGCCATCCATTTTCTCAACAGAGAGTTGAGCATGGCAGACTGTTTTCCACCTCTGAAAACAACCTAAGAATGACTGTAATAAACAGCTGTAAGAATCCTGAAGACAGAAGATTAGATGAAACAGCTATTAAACATTAATTTATCAATAAATGAAAACCTCACAACCCTAAACACAAATACTTATCAGCGTAATTTTAAGCAAATACCTGGCTGTTCTCAGAACAAGGGTAATATAAAGTAATCCTCTCAGGGCTTAAATTTATGACTTCACACAACACCTGGGATGACCAGGTCTAATTTCTAACTGGGTTTTTTGAATGTTGTAACAAATTAAGTTCTATGACCATACATCAAAAACATATAGAACATGGTACAGGAAGACCCTCGTAAACATTCAGACTCAGCGCAGCCAGATTAGCAAATGGAAATTCTACATGAACTCTGAGTGGAATCTCTTTCCACCTTTCAGATAATTTATAGCTTAATGTCAGCTAAACATAGTAACTAATCCCATTTGTCCACTGAAAGTAAATTCTTGGCTGCTTTTCCAATGTCATTGCAGACATTGCTGTCAATCCCCAAACTGCGGCCTGCCCAATCAAAGTGTCAGCACTTACCTGCTGTTCAACACTTCAGACACATGGGCTGTCATATCAGTCAGTGACTGATCAGGCGCAGAAATCAGATAGAGCTTTCTCTTGACAACCAGTTATGATTAGAGTCCCAGTTATGCATCCGTCTCCGAAGCCTAACCAATGCATGCTCACGTCAGCAGAAGGCAGCTTTACTGTTTATGACAAAGCAGCCATCATTTCTGCAAATCCTTGCTAAGAGCAGGCCAGTGAGAACAGCAGTAGGTGCAAAAAACAATCCACTCCTCCTCTCCTGGGTGTGATTAAGTACAACGATGCTTAACAACCAGTCCAAGGAGCAAAAGTTCTCTGCAGACTCACAGAAGTAAAAAACCAAGGAGAAAGAATGACTATCTTGAGCCTGAATTCCCACTGCAAAGTCTACATCCAGTACTGAAGAAAGGAGTCATTCTTGAAGTAAGACTGGCCTTTCTCCAAATGCACTTTAATTTTAAAACTGAGTGCAATATATTACTGGAAAAGATAGTGGAAACAAAATGGTATCCTTCATCTTATACTCACAGGCTACTGATTAGCTGAGAAAGAATTTTAATTTACACCTGTGTTTTTGGAGGTTCAGAAGGTAGTCCTGAAATTTAAATCTTGTATGTGCATCTTTTATTTTTTTTCAGCCACCTCTTTCCCTGACCTTGACTGTATATGAATCAATGAATGAAAAGTAATTTAGAATTTATATTTAGAATTTCAGATGCTTCCAGCATCTTGTGTTGTGTACTGTTTCTGTCTTTGCAAGGTAGGACACCACACAAGTCACCTGGCATACTTATCTAGTGGGAAGAAGACACAGTCATCTTGTCAAGACACGGTTCCCTCAATGAGTCCACAGCCCAAAGACAACATTGAGCAAATGCTGGCAAGGAGGTCTGACACCGTGCTATTTCTAGCCCACACCAATCTCTTCAACACAACCAACATGGCCCCAGTGAAACAGGTCCAGCTACTCCAGTACTATGTTTATCAGTAATAATGTCAAAGCACCACAAAACTTTTTCTCCCGTCACAAGCGCAAAAAGCCTACGCCAGTATGACCTTAGATTGTTTTTAGCTCATGAGTTAAGTTTGCCCGTGCTGTCATCTTCTAATACAGAGCATGTGCTGGACAGCAGGAAATTACTGCAAAAGCCACAGCTGTTGCAGAACCCAGTCTTCATCTTCCAGCCATGAGAACTGCTCTATTTCCTTCTTTGATCAGCATGCCCAATGATTAAAAATGGATGGTGCCCCAAACCTCCTAATAATAAAGACATTTTCACCATTCGCATCACTACTTCAAAAGTAGAGAAAGTCTATGAAAGAACTGTTACTTCTCTAACCATCTACTTAGGAGCTGAAGTAACTTGCTTTTCTAGCATTGTGCATTCACAGTGCTACACTATCAAATCATGTTCAAAAGGCTCAGAAAAATTCAATACAGTCCAAGAGAATATAATACAGAATAATACCTTTTCCTTATAATAGAAATATTTTAGAATAGAAGCAACTGACTGCAAATCCACACTGCCATGAAGACTTGATGCCTTTGGGTTTCCAGTCCATATTCAAAAATAAAAGAATTTCCTCTGCCCACAACTCTCTTCCAGTTCTTTTCTCCACATGAAGAAAATTACAATCTCAGAGAAAGAGGGGAGTGGAGAAGCACAGACGTCTGAGTTTCATTCTAATCTCCTCAGGTCTCTATTTGGCAAATTTAAAGCATAAAATGAAAGTGAAAAGAAAAACTGCCAGAAAGGAAATCTCCCATTTCAATGTATTTCAGCAAGCCACACACAAAAAGCTAGCTTTGCAGTTTGACACCACATTATATCTACAACAAACACAAATATAATTCCTCAGAACACGTACAACAGAGCTCCTAAGGAACCCAGGAAGGTTAATTCTGTGCTTCAATGCCCATATCTGTAAAGTGGCGGCTACGTTTCCTCTATCCTGCTCTGTGCCACTTTTAACTAAACATTTATGTATGCTCAATGCTTAAAAAGAACTGACTTAACCATACTTCGAGTTACTGAGAGCTATCAAGGTACAGGTGATATTATTAAAACAGATACATTAAAGCACTAGCTCACACTTTGATTTAATCAATAGAGTACAATTAGTCAACAGATTCCTGTGAACCATTTTCATTGAAATCACTGTTGAATACCATTCTGCATCCATTGCAAACCTGTAACTGTTGCTTTTGATTCCAAAGTAGTATAGCCAACAGTTTGAGAACAAATGGATTCCACTATATTGAAACTGACTGCAACTGCGTAACTTGAGTAGTATATGAGGACTTTGTCCCAGCAGATGAACTCCTCTTCTGTATAGTCCCTTCCTCCAAAAGCATATATGAAGGAATAACTGTTTTCATAAGGAAAACTGCATCACAGTTTAAGTAATTCCTTAAAACAAAAAAGCTAGCTAAAAACAATTTTAAAATCCCCACCGACTCCATGTGCCCTACCTTTACCCAAGTATATCCCCTGGTAACAGAAAACAGGAACTGACAAATGTCTCCCTGATTATCCTGTTCCCATTAGCCTATAAAAATTTGTAGATGAACCATAGTATGAGAGAAAATTAGTCCAAAACATCAGAGAAATACCACTGCATGATTCAGAAGTAGAACTACTTGGGTGTATGGTGAAGAAGTAGAATATCTGTCTCCCAGTTCCAGTTAAATCCCTCTACATATTCAAGAAGAGGAGGCATTCAGTCCTTTTTGCGAACAAAGGGGACATCAGAGGAAAGCATTAATGTACAATTTGATGACCCACCAATACCTACTCAGTCATCTCTTCTCTAAGCGAGAGGAAGAGATACTACCTAATGAATAAGAATGAGACATTCATTAGAGTTTTGTTTACACATTATTATTCAATACTAACTTTCAAAATGAACTATGATAAACAGAAGAAAGGTAATCTCTACATGTTATTATGCAGAAAAGCTGCTGTGCTTTAAAATCACCTTCTCCCTTATAACAAATTAACATTTAAAGAACAGATAAATTTTTACCAGGGAGTAAAGTGATTGCTTACAGAAGGGGCTCAGGGTAGGGGGAATTACTTGCACACAATACAACAATAGTGCAAAGATAACACAAAACTGGGTATTTTCATGCATAAATAAACATATTATTGTAGTACCCTCTGCATGACTTGCAATAGAACATCTAATTTAACAATAATCTTAAAAAACTCTAGGAAGAGTGGAAAAAACAATACCTGTAGAATTCTAATTTGGGAACTAAAGTACACTCATCTTTACTTTTATGTATTGTCCTTCATCTCACACTTTTCCCTTCATTTACTTAGTCTGCCTACCAATACATGTTCAGTGCTAGAAAACAGCATTGCGTGCTATCAACACTACACACTACAATGAAAACTTATTTCTACTGCCTGCAGGCTGCACACAGGCAAACCACTGATTCAGCCTAGCAAAAAAACAAAAATTAAATTAGGAAGGTACCCTTAATCAGTACCAGGACTGCTGGCCTCAGCCTCTCTTCTCTCTCCTCCACTTCATAATGCCTATTATCTAACTGAAAAGGAAAACTTTGATCCTAATGGTTCCCGACACCTGATGAGAATAAAGAAACACAAAGGGACCTGGTGATGTGTTATTTAACGCATGACTGTTTTAATAGGGCTGTCTAATTTTTGGAGGCACAGGGCCCATATCCAATGCCCCTCACAGCAACCCATCAGCTATTTGCCACATTCCATTCACCACATCACATGATTGCCTTATTGGCAGTTCCTGAAGGTTAGTTTAATTAACTTTTGCATACTACGATAATTTCCTGGGTTAGAAAAGGTTAATTAGAGGCAGAACCAAGAGCAGAAAAAGTAGCTATATTTCAACATTATGAAATTTTTACTGTTCACAAAAATCTCAGAACTATGTACAAACTACAACCACTTACACGGTATTGCTGTATTTTTCAATCCTGCGTCTCTCACTTTGGTGTCTTCAGCTTAATTTTCTCTAATGTGAAGTTGAAGACACAGACGGACACATTGTTACCACCAGCGCCATAACAGGTTCAGTCACTGTTGTATCCATCCACACCTCAAGCTGCACAAGTATCAGATCATTAAAGGGCAACTTCTTTTTTAAAACCTACTTTTGCTTTTTATATCTAGGTTAGCTAGATTTCCTATTACCAAGTTTGAAAAAGTAATCTTCCATTAAATCCCAACTCAGCTCAAGACAAAACCCTTGCATCTCCATTTTTAACTAATTCCTGTGTAAAGAAGCTTACTGATAAATTCTTCGAAATCCCATTCTATACTTGTTACCCTACACATTCACGGAGGACATACCAAATTTCTTGTCATGAAGGAAACCAACCAAATCCTAGCCTTCATTTTCAAACTTAGCCTTAAGGAGGAAGTGGCAGTTAGCATTTCCCCTGACAAAGCTGGCATGCTACAATTACTTTAAGTTGAAATGGGAAGGCAGCATTAGTGTATCAGACAATTTTATTACTTGCAATGGTAAGGCAGTAAAACCAGTACTTTTCTGACACAAACTGGTCCCATATTTCAATCTTAAAACTGTATTTTCCTATAAAGAAAAGAAAGTCCCTCGCATCACTCTCTGCTCCCCAAGGTGTTTCACATGCAAGTTTCAAAAATTTAAATCCCAAATTGCAATCAGGAAGCTGTCCCTGCTTTGTAAAAGAGGTAATTCTCCAAGCAGCCAGTTGAGTAACTCTCCTTACCACCAAGTCTAACTCCATCATATCATGGTAAAAACCAAAACACATCACCATGTAATCTATCTGATAAATTCCATGCCTGCTATTTCAAAAATTGATACCATCAACCAGTCTAAAACCAAGGCATTAAGCTAAAAATTGTGAGAGAAGACCCCCAACATGAACAAATACAAAGAATGGTGAAGTCAGATTTGGTTATTCTAGGAATTATCAGTCTCCACGAATGCTACAATTTTTGTTTGTTATACCTCAGAGCAGATGAAATGTGTCACCCAGAACCAAGGGACACACAACACAGCAAACAGCCACATCTGCTTTCCAACGCAGGAAAGGAGCCAGCTAAGGTTAAAATGTGTCACAGAAGAGCAACAATCCTGTTTCACCACTGCTTCATCAACCACCATCAGAATTACCACCACTCTGATTTACACTATACACCAAAGCTCCCACAGCAGATGAATTGCCGAGCAATTGCCATTCAGCCTCTTGCAAACCCTACTGGGTCAGACTTAATCCAGCAGTACAGCGGCTGCCGTTCAGAAGCTGGTTTTGTATCCTACACAATGCTTCTGTCAGCACTTCAAAGACCCCAAACCTGATTAATTACATTTGCCTGGGACCCTGCATCCACCCAGCATATTGTTGAAAGCTGTTGAAGCAGGGCAACAGTTGCAACCTTCTTCACACCAGGCATAAGCCAAACTTGTCATTCCCTGTTTAAAGTTCCATTAACTGGCCAGATTTACAGCTCCTAACCAGCCGCTTGAGGCAGCACATTATAATTACTTATACTAATCACTACAATTTGCCCCAAGTCATGTGAAAACTTGGAAGGCTTTTGCTCCTTCCAGACTGGGATACACAGGTAACAACATTTCATCCCAAAAGACTACCCCTCTACTTTCAGCCACAAGACACTTGAAAGCCCACACAGGAACCAGCATTGCACAGCTGTCTGATTCTGGTAACACGAGCAGCAGTAGGAATTATGCTACCACTCCAATAATTTATGTATAGAATCAAATGCTCAGTTACTAGAAAGCCTAAATGAAAAAAACCAAAACAAAACCCAGAACAACAAACAAGCAAACCAACAGGAAAAAACCCTCACCACGATATCCCCCAAACCTTTAAAAATGAGACCTGCAGTGTTACACAGTTGGCTGAAAAGAATTCTGCGACAATATCCTTTAAGCAACAACTTACACTACATTTTTCTTTACAAACACGTAATACTAACAATAGAAGGGATCCATCAATGTGATTCAATATTCAAAAAGGAAGAGAAAATTACAAGATGCCCTTCAAATGCCTTCAATAGATGCAAGACATCTTCAAACAGGTAAGCAAAGTGACCAGGATGAAGGCGGATATGAGTCACACCAGACAGCCTCTGTAGTTACTTGAACACCAGGGAAACCTTTCCAACAGTCTTTCAAATGGTAGTGGGTGGGAGTGTCATCCCAAACATTTTCAAACAAAAACAATGGAAAAAAGTTACTCAGAAGAGATAAGTATGCATCTCACTGAAATAAATTGCATCCCACTTTTTAGTAAATTAACAGATTAATCCTTTATGCTTCCAGTCAGCCCATTATCCATGTAGAAATCTTCTTCTCTCCCATGGCTTATTGCAAGCCACATCTGGCCTGTATTATCGGCACAATCAAGACTCTGCAGGCCAGGTTATCTATACAAAAGGCAATTACCTCTTGTTTTGTTTCAATTTTATCCATCCCTTTTTAGTTAGCTGTTACCATGATGCCTGCCAAATGATCATCCCCACCACTTTTCTGAGACTCCAGAAATTTGGGTGGACCACATTTAAATTCATCATTGAAAAGGAAAAAAGAAAAGCCTCTGAGATACCAAAGTCCCTTGCAGCAATCACCAAGGAGAGGAAAAGCTTTCTGTACTTTACTTCCCTTGCCTCTCATTCTGACTGATTAACCACGACCTTGTGTTTAAAATTGCTACTCAGGTCAAACCCTTCTGAAGGCCTGGCTCATCTATAAAGCACCAAGGTTAATCTTCAACAGATTCCATTACAGTCCCTACATCTATTCTAGCAATGTTGTTTGAACATGCTTCCTCCACAGATCAGGTCTTTTTCCAAGGTGGTGTTAGCTGTCTTGTTATTTTGAGAAAGCAGACTATGTCCTTTTCTTCAGCCCACATACACAACCCTTGCCATCCTGGGCAATACGGATGGCTTTGCCTGCTCCAAGAAAGAGGGGTATAAACACAGTAGTACAATCATTAAGCACAATGACAAGCAGGCTTCCTTTTCCTGGTGTCGAGCTCAAGTCATCCTTGCCTACCATTATTTCACTTAGCAGCAAAAAGCTATTTGCGCAGGAGACGTGATGAGTTAACACATTATTGTAAGAGGTTGCCAAAATAGTTCTTTATTAGCCAGCTTTTAAGTGGATCTTGCTTGGGGAGCAAACAGCGTAATACAATACTTTCGGCCATCACCTTTCTGCTTCAGAACACCACGCCCAAGAATGAAATAGTATTCTAGCATTGAGGCCAGTCAGAATCAAGACATTTTTACTAAACAGGAGCAAGCAGGCACAGTCTCAGAGGTCAGCCCCTAGGGCTATGAACAACTGTTTGTTACTCTCATCATGACACTGAGAACTTTGCAAAAGGCAACCGGCTAACTTTCCACCTACTGGGCAATTTACATTTAACTCAGTACAGAAACTTGGCTAGCTGCAGAACATCTCCAGAAAGGTGTCTTTGCAATAGCTTAAAAAAAAAGGCATTCATATTAAAGCAAGCTGACAGTGATCAGTGCTAAAATATTTAACATTTTTCTTTATTTTTCCCTAGCACCAGATCACAGTCTAACTATTTCTGCTACCTCAGGCGTGTTAAATCCAGTAAATATGCTAAGTCATGAAAACAGCTCTGTAAACTCTCCTTCACACCCCCTACTTGTGCAGCAATACACAAAAAGCACACAGGAAAGGCATCCTTGAAGTTATCTATGCTGTGTCACTAGCAGTGATGGAAAAGAACTGTAAGATACAGGTTCTGAATATACCGCACATCTGCATCATGTGAGGGTGTATATTGTATCGGCACAATTCAGCATGACAGAAGCTAACAAAACAGCTTTGTACATAACGCTACACAAAACATGTTATGTAAGCAAAATGATTTCTGGAAATCTATACCATAAATTTATAAATATATAATACCCTATATACTTATATATATAATACCATAAATTTACATAAACACAGTGAGAGTGGTTAGGGAACACAGCTCTTATTCCCAGATAGCACAGATGTGCTGACAGATGTAAACAGCATAGGTAAAAGTTGAGGAGCAGATAGACCAGCTCTAGAGAATGCTGCTATGATGAAATAAGCACTAAAGATTCTGCCCAGCCTAGACTTTGCAGCTGTCTGCTCCACTTTCCTCCAAAATTATCAACGCTACAGCAGGCTTAAACAAAGCAAACATATGGTCACAACCATCTCAGTATGAAATCTGATGATAAAAATGTACAACTCCTGACCATTGTCCCAATCTCTTGACACAGATTTTTTTTTTTAAATGGGTAATTACACAACAAATACTCCACCCTGCCAGCATAGCAGTTTGCTAATCAGAATGGTTTTACAATATGGTATAAAACACCACAGTATGACTTGCCAGATCTCATATGTCAACTGCCTTAGTCTACAGGAACTATTCTGGGTAAGAAAAGGAACTTCCGCTTCTAAACCTTTTCTCTGCACCCACACTGAAGTAAGGCAAGGATTAGGACTTCACAGTTACTGAATGAGGCCTATAACTAGCTCTCTAGGGAGCAAATCTCTATCAGTCATCCATACAGAAAGGGGATACATAGCCTTCATTCACATCTCAAAGACCAACATCATATAACATAGTTTTTCAAAGCTGAGTGGCATATAAAACCAAAATAAAAATAGTTTCAAGAGGATTTAACACTGGGGACTCCATTACTTCACTGACTGGATCAGAACAGCAAAGGCTCAAAAATTCTGCTGTTTCTGCAGAAAGTACTACTAGTAGATGAGCATGACCAGACATGCAGCTCTTCAGCCTTGAGCCCTATGCCCAGGAGCACCCAGGACAAGAGGCAGGACACAGATCTGCAGCTCAGAGGACATCAGTCCTCCTCCTGTGAAAGCAGCCCACTCAATGACACAAAGAAATTTCTACCATGCACTCCCTGTGCAGTGCCAAAGGTTAACATTCAGATGGCAGGTTCAGTTTCAAAGAGATGGGTCTCTGAATCGAATTTAGGTTCAGAAGGCTTGCACTGAGCTCTATGTGCTTCAGAATCCTGAGATAACTCTTGCTCACTAAATGCTAGTGTTTGTATGAATAAAAATGAAGGGATTTAACAAATCTTGTTCCTGCACACAGTTGTCAAAAAAATCTGACCTTTAGAACAGGAAAAAGAGGGGGGATTTAAAGGTTTAAAGAGAAGGCAGTGGCTGCCTGACGTAGAACAAACCCCTGAAAAATTATGAAGCAGTGAAAATCCCCTACAGGTCCCAACAAAATGTGTCCAATTTGCATTCCTGCAAGCCTTCCATACACACCACTCTTTGCCTGTGTGTACACAGGCAAATAAATCCCTAGGAATAATACAACTGGGACCTGAATCTGATCTCTGATATATTATTGCTCCAGAGCTCCATTCCAACCTTCACAAATGGCTTTTTTTTTTGTTCCAGATAACTAAATCAAAGCACTCCTGATAAGCTTTCAAAGAAGAGAATGTTGAGGAATGGTTTAATGAATGTTACAACTCAACCTATTACAGACTACAGAGCATTACAGAAGAAGACAGGAGAAAAAAACCCACATATGACACTCATGTCTGGAAGTCACAAATTCAAATCCAGAAGCACCTGCTTTTCTAAGTCCCGTGATACTAAGCCCAAAAAACCTCAGTGCTAACTGTGCAAAGGGACATAA
The DNA here is from genome assembly GCA_013396735.1 of Grallaria varia. Classification (NCBI taxonomy): domain Eukaryota; kingdom Metazoa; phylum Chordata; class Aves; order Passeriformes; family Formicariidae; genus Grallaria; species Grallaria varia. The sequence continues at coordinate 96,677 of VWZG01007844.1, forward strand.
AAAATGGGAAGTGAGAAGAACTGTATTAGGCAAATATTGTTTTCCTATTGAAAAGTTCCATTAATTGTCAGCTTGACACAGAAAGAGAAGAGTCTTCATGGGCTTCCTTGGGAACGGACAGCAGAAAAAAAAGAATAAACAGAAAGTGACAGCAAAAGAGAAAAAGGGAACATAAGTTACGGAAGACAAACCTAAAAATTTTTGGTAAAGCATGTTCTTTTTTGCAAAGCAGCTTCTGTCGCATTTACATTGGCCCTAAGTGCCTCATTGTTTGTGCACTAAAGAAACTCAGGCAGCTTCTCCATGGATAAAACTTCACCTATGCATACACAGCATACACTGGATAGGTCTGTATCCTGGTCCCAAGTTCTGCCTTGTCTTCACTGCTTGTCTGCCCCTTAAGTATTAAATGATTCTTCTCCCAAAACCAAAAATAAGGTTGCAGCGTAAATATTTTACAACAGCCCATTGTAGCTAATAAAGTTCTGTGCAGTTCAAGTTTGTGCACTCAGACGGAAAGATTAAGTTAAGCTAATACTTCAGGTGATTTTCATAAAGTGAAATTTGAGCTCAGAACATACCAGACACTGAGGTATCTCATGAAGGCAATGATCGACTCTCTTCCCATATATCCTACCATGTAGAAGGTGTTCATGAGTAGGCCTAGAACAAAGTAATTGTGTTCTCACCTAGATTCCATATACCTGCATGTTCCTGTTTGCTCCTTTAATCATCTCATTATGTGCACTCCTGTCCCAGAATGAGTAGTTAAAACAGGTCAGCAATTCAGCATTTACTGTCATAAATAAGGCTTAAACACCATAAGCTCTCAGTATTACCTAGACATTTCCAACTGAATTGCAGAATGCCGAATAGTTATACTTACAGAGATTACATGCTTCCTATTTACATGACAACAACTAGCAATACATAGAGATCAGCATTACAAGTAATTCTACAGCCATCCTAAATAAATCATCATGCAGACACATCCAAAGCAAAGCCATTCTTATTGTGGAACAACCCAGAAGAGAACTCTGTAGAAAAAGCTCCTGTAGAAGAGCTTTAAGTATTCTAGTCACTTTCCTTAAAGCAGCAGGCACAAAACCTTCTGTAACTTCTAGAATTGCAGTCTCTCTGTTGTTTTCTGGGTTTTATTTATTACTGAATCTTTCTCTCTTTCCTTCCAATTTCATCTAGTACAAATTATATATTATTATTCTCCTCGCTTCACATCTAATCAACATTCGACTCCCTTGCAAAGTTGCAGAGCACTCCAGGCAAGACATAACAAATAGCCATAAGTAAAAGAAATGTGTACATTTTCTCCTTCTCATTTAGTCATCTCATTAACACATCAGAAAAAAAAAATGCATTGCTTGTCCTGCACCACCTACACTTGGGCTTAAGTGTTTCATAGAACCATAGAATATCCTGAGTTGGAAGGGACACACTAGCATCATCAAGTCCAGCTTCTGTCCCTGCACAAGTCAGCCCCAAGAATCATACCATGTGCCTAAGAGTGTTGTCCAAATGTTTCTTGAACTCTGTCAGGCTTGGTGCTGTGAACACTTCCCAGGGGAGCCTGTTCCAGTGCCCAATCACCCCCCGGCTGAAGGACCTTTTCCTGTCCAACCTAAACGTCCCCTGACACAACTTCAGGCCATTCCCTTGTGTCCTGCCACTGGTCACCACAGAAGTATCTGCCCCTTCTCTCCCTCTCACAAGAAAGTTGTAACTGCAATGAGGTCTCTCCTCAAGCTCCTCTTCTCCAGGCTGGACAGACCAAGTGACCTCAGCCACTCCTCATACAGCTTATCCTCAAGGCCCTTCACTATCTCCATTGCCCTCCTTTGGACACTCTCCAATAGCTCAAAATCTTTCTTATACTGTAGGACCCCAAACTGCACACAATATTCAAGGTGAGGCTGCCCCAGTGCAGAGCAATGGGGGACAGACCCCTTCCTTGCCCAGCTGGTGATGCTTTGCCTGATGCCCCTCAGGACATGGTTGGCCCTCCTGGCTGCCAGGGCACTGCTGACTCAGATTCAACTTGCCATCAATCAGGACCCCCAGGTCCCTTTCCCCAGCACTGCTTTCCAGCATCTCATTCCCCAGTCTGGACAAAAATCCAGGGTTGCCTCGATCATCTTTTTATGTTCAAACACATTAAATGTTTGTGGAAACTTTAAACGCTGCTAATACACCAACAGCATATTTCTCATGCTTATTCAAACTAACAACCCTCTGATATACCTATAAATACTATTCCATATTTCATTGCACATAATACTTTGTAATTTCATAGCCCTATACAAATAATTACCTTGTGCTTCGGTCCTTCTAGATTTCTTTCAAATTTAAGTAACCACAATTCTTTTTAATGCATCAGTCTGATTTTTTTAACACACTTCTAATGCACTGTAGACAATTTTAGCTTCCTGCCTTTAGTTTAGAGCAAACCTCTGCCATTTAAAAACAAAATATACATGGCGAGGGAAGGAACAATATCCTTTTATTAAATGCTGGTAGACACATAAGCAAAGATAATATATTATGAACATATGTAATGCTTAATTTCTGTTGCTAGATACTGATTAAAAAGTCATTTGTTGCCATATATATTGACAGTTGATGTACAGAAAAACAAACAATAGTGTACCAGTACCAGATGATCACACAACACAGGTGTCCTTTGATGGGAGATTTCACCTGCAACATGACATTCAGTCCTTTCAGTTTTATTCCAACGTGAGACAGGCAAAGGAAAAATAAAATGGAATAAAGATTTGGATTGAAAGGGCATTGGGGAACAGCATCTGAGCCATCTGAAGAGAAACAGAGACTTCTAAGGTACAGACTTCAGACCTCAATTACTGGAAGCTGGAACATCTGGAACAAGAGGCACGCATGCAGGCAACTGTAAGATGAACATAGATGATTTTTTTTTTTAATGTACTGTTTCTTCCATTGCAAAAGGCCTAAGCAAGCCAGGCATGCTACATAAAACAACTAGAAAATGGTAACAAGTTTTCAGTTGGCACTGTGAACATGAAATGAGGAGGTTTTATCCCTGCCTATGTCATGACATGCAGTATTTGGATATGGTGCAATCAGAAGAAATAATGAAGTAATCCTGACGGCTTACAAATATTTTTGAAGGACCCTACACTGACAAAACAGTTTAGTTAGTCAAGCAGGTTTTACTGAGAAGGCACAAAACCCCATCTCTTATCTTACTGCTTGGAACGGCAAAGGTTTTGGACAACCTCTAGTCCGAATAAGTTGCATCCTCCAGCAAACTACTAATTTTTTCCTAAATGCCAAAGACAATTACAACATCAGTTAAGCTTTTCAGACTTCTGAGCATAAAAACTGAAGTTTATTATATGGAAATTTGTGAGACAGTTTTTAGAATAGACTTACTGCTCAATGAAAATGTTAGCATTCACGTAACACTTATTAGTTATTTACCCCTCAATGTCCTTGGACACAAATTCTCTGCCTCCACATTTGTGTGGTATGCTGTGCACCTGTTTGTTGCTCCAGACACAGCCACATCACAGAGCAGCAGACTGAGAGCTCACTACACTGTGAAGCAGTGTGTAACCTCTCAGGACAAGTAACAGAACCAGTAAGAAACCACAAGCAGCCGCCATGCACAAAACTATCAAGGTTCCCATCTTCCATGAATTCTTGAGCAAGTAGAGGAAAAAAACATCCCACTGCATCAAGAATATGCTGCAAATGGTACAGAATCCAATCTGTAATCATCTCAAACTTCCCTTGATAAACTTCAAAAAGTCTGCAATTTACTGTTATGTTCTCTACTGCTTGCATCTGTTAAGATTTTAATTGTCATTGCCCATGATTACACCTTTCTGTATAAAATACAGCCCATACCCTTTTATTTTTGCATAGACTTCAGCAGGCCACTCTCTAATGCAGTTGGTTAAATTTTCTCCACAAACCGTACAATTTGTGTTGAGACTTGAATCAATATCACAATACTTCAAGAAGCTTTATGCCTCTGCCAATCAGCTTTTGTCAGAGGAAAGCTTTATGATCGGCTTCTTCTATCCCTGCTCATCATCCACACATCAACTGCCAATAAAGACAAGAATTTTAGAATATGGGTGCTCAGTCCATTTTCAAGGAGGGGGTAGGTGTTTTTTTCTTCAATTGTTTGTTTGCTTTCTGGAACCATGGGCTCTAGAAACCATCTTGCACCTCAGCAAAAGTCAGGTTTCTTCAGTATAATCATGTCCTGAAACTCTGGGAGTTACTTTTCACATCCAAAGTCCCTGCCTCTTTTCACAGACAGCTTAAACCAGGACAAAATGTGTGCCACTGCTACTCAAACACAGAAGGAAATACTGGTATCAGTTCTCTATAGCTGCTCCTACTGATTTGACCATTTCTGGTAACACTTTCACCATATGAACAAACAACAACAGAAAACAGCAAGTATGTCAGAGCCTGCCATTACCTTACTCATGCTAAAGAAATAGGTATGTCTCGGAAATATAGGAAAATGTTATTCAGACAACAGACAGACAGCACTTCCTTTCCCAGAACAATCTGTCTCCTGCCCTGACAACCCATTCCTGCTATATTTACCCGACCAAATTTTGCCAGTGATATATTTCCAGATGCACTTGAAGCACATGTCCCTGTCAGTCAGACCAAGCACAGAGGAATTTGAGCAGAGAACAGCTCCTAGAAATCACTATATGTTAATCCATGCTTCCTCTCTTGTTTGCCTGTAGAGTTAAAGGAGACAAAATGTGTAAAGCATTATTCCTGGTTTATTTTGGAAGCAGGGGCAAGAGGTACTTCATTTGATACAGTTATTTACTTTGTCTGCTCTCTTTATGGCTGACAGAGACACCTGGACAGCAAAAAAAAAAAAAAAAAAAAATCAAAACAAAAAATATTAAAATGTAAAACATGAAATTAAAAATAACTGTTTCAACTAATTAATACCGGGTATCTAGCAAGAAATTGTAAGACTCTCTAAAAATTTCTCAGTGCTAAACAAGGAGCTTACTGCTCTAATCTCCTATGGGAGAGCCAATTCCTCGACCAGAAAAAAAAGAAAACAAAAAACAACTGTGCCATCTTTGCTGGAGAAAAGCAACACACATCAGTACTGGATTTCAGATAGTTCAATTTAAGAATGTTGATCAGCTAAAATTAGTTGAGTTGTGGAGCAATAAGAAAAGGATCTAATGAATGATCTGTACTAAGCCACTTCAATGTTTTGTTATATTCTTCCTATATTCTACCATATACTTCTGATCTCACACTATCTCTTCCAATCCTAACTACATAACTAGGTTCTCTTATTTTCGTAATTTTATAAAAAGTTTAACACCCAACTTCTGATAATTATCTTGGCTCTTGCTGAATTTCTCCCTGAGATCTTTTGAGCAAAGGAACAAACAAACTCTCTTCTCCACCTCCACATTATTAAAATATGCTCTTCACAGCTCATACATTGATAACACTTGGATTGCATTTTTTGAGATTACAGCAATGGGGGAAAAACAAACCAACCCATCCCACCCCAAAAACCCCACCTAACCAACTCCCTCCCCTCCGAACACTTCTTAGAAGCTTATTTGCAAGAACACTGTCATCATATTGGTGGCCAGTCAGTGCAACCAAAGTATTTCTCAGTTCTAGGTACTACGAGTCCTCCAGAACGGGCAATGGGAACTAAACCAGTGATGCAAGAGCAAGAGGTGAACAGAGGAGCTGAAAGGGTTTAAAACTGTAAATATCCTTCCTTTGACTCCCTCCTCCCCTTTTCTGGAAAGCATAGACAGGCAGTTTCAACCTTTCCACCGTTTATTTAACTGGCTTAACAGGTCACAAATAAGCTTTTTAAATAAAAGCCACGAGTTGAAATCAACTGTGAATATATCAAAACTCTTGGACAGGTCAATTTCATTACTCAAGGTGGAATTAAAAACCACTGGAGCCTTCTTTTAATAGCAGATTCACGTAACAAGACCTCTTCAACAAGCTTGATGCAGGTAGATATTCTTCAGAACCAAAGCACTTTTGACCCTTCTTCTAAAATAAACAGACAAAAACACACCTTGGTTTGTATTCAAAACTAGTATTGTTTACGGGCAAGTACATCCTTTAGAACAGTCTAGATCTAGATTATTTTCATTACAGCATTAAAACTTCAAATTCTAAATTGTTTTTGCTGGAGAGATTGCTCCTGCTTCTTAAACCCTGTACAGTTTTTGTGTGTTTTCTAGTACCCTTTCCTTTTCAAACCTGCAACATTAGAACACTTTTCAAGCGTCTGACTGGCACATCATACAAGAGTAGTAGAGACAAGCAGAACAAGAAAGAAAATGAGCACTTTATGGGTGGAATCAAAAGATATCAAATAAAACACTGGCCACGGCTGAGTAGGATCAGAGAAATGTGGGCAAAATATGAACTGCATTACATGTTAAGAGTTTATTAGCAGCCTCATACAGCTGCTCAAATTCAGGGATCTAATACAGGGATGTGAACAGCTGGTACCATCACCTGCTGTTCCTGCAGAGTGAAAGGGAGTGTGTGACCTTCCGCTGCAGCACATGGGTCCTGAGCATGTGAACAAGCACCAGTATGGGCTGAGAAACTCTATAGCATTAGGAACTGCCATCCAGAAAGAAACTACAATTTAAAGGCAGCTGAATGATCTTCACTTTCAGATTTTTAATGGATTGTTAATAAAAGGGAGAACCTTTGCAAAATTTAAGTTCACGTTGTCTGTGACACAGTGTTTTAATAGTCAATTACCAAACAACCATTAAATTAAGCATTCCAGGATGCCTATGATGGTCTCCCCCTTCTTCCCTATATTATTAGATATATTTAATAATATCGAATATATTAAATATATATATTTAATAATATGTTCCTTCAATTCATTTTCTTTGAAGAAAACTCTTTTTTTTCAATTCTCGAACTACCATCCAGCTACTGCTAAGAGTCTTCTATTGCTTTCTACAATGTCTAAATATTTTCATTTCTTCCTCTTCTATGTTTCTAACACCCTTGGCAATGCATTTTCCCCAAGAAAATGTTAGAATTTTTATTTACCAAACATGAATATTTCCTCCTTTATGTGCCTTCATGATGAAAGTATTCAGACTCCTGTACCACACAAAGAAGTTACGTTTTCAGAAAATTTTGTTGTTTAGAACTTATCTCTTTGACAAATCAAATTCAGTACTCTTGTTTCAACTAAAAAAATCTCTTCCTATTGACCATATTTTAACAGATTGGTAAATATTTGAGCACACATATTTCCTACACCTTTGTGTTCATCATCAACAATACCACCAAAGTAAACATTCCCAGGACTGTTCTCCCACTCCCTGTACCAGCTTAATCACATCTGAAGTGCTAACTTCATGCTGAGGCAGAATATATTAAATAGAGAAACGCACAGAAGTAAAATTTGACAGTGCTTATTAGATTTTAAGTCTGGCTAAATATATTTGCACTTCAGATAGTTAAAACTTTTTTTTTTTTCAGTAAGAGCTGAGTATGTAAAGAAAAACATAGTACTTCTTTCTGAATGACAAACATGCCATTCAGCCTAAAGTGAAAAATCAGCTCCTCTATGCTGTCATGACAGTCATCTTCGTTACTACAGAACTATTACAGGCCATTATAAACTGTCTAATCCCACTCTGAAGAACAGCCAGGTTGCTAAGTGCAGTTACTAAAGATGCTTAAAAAAGCAACCATATTTTACCACTGCCACTCATTTTATTTCTAGAATAGAGCTCCTTCCCTAGGCTATAGCCAGATCTAACAGACCATTCTCTTTCAATATGCTGTGATCAAGGTAACAACCACATCTTTATTTATTTCAACAATTCCTCATATTTACAACTTTCCACTTTAATTATTTAGGCAGTTAATCAGGCAATAAATGGAATCTAACTCAACAGCCACTTTGCAGACTTTGTCACTCTACAAGAAAAATCACAATTTCAGTAAGTTAACAAGGCACAAAAACACATCTTAATAGAACACCTCCTCCCAGAATCAAGCTAAACATGATCAGAAGTAAAGAGCATTGTTGTGAAGTATCTCATCTAAGTAGCACATGCTTTGAAAATTATTTACAGTCCTGCAAGCACTCAGCCTCCTGCACCAAGCAAAGGCAGCTTACACTTCCTGAAAGACTGCTGTGTTTGAAACTTACTACTTCAATATGTCTATGAATACATTTCAGCTTACTCCTACAAGGACAGAATTGGAAAACAGAACTTCTGAAGTGCTTATATTAGGGTACTGACAGAGGATCAAACAATCAAAGAACCATCACTGAAGAATTTAACATTTTCAGCTAACAAGCATTAATGAAAGACACCCCTTGAGTACTGTAATTGTGTAATTACAACTACCGTGCAAAATAAATTAGAATAAGCTGTTTATCAATCTAGTAATTTTAACAGGATAGCTAAAGCCAGTACTTTAGTTCTATTGCACATATGTGTAAGCTCTCATTTAATATATTTTACTTTTACATTTCTACCCACCTCACACTGGGTTTTTTTTGTCATAACGTCTTGCCTATTCCTGGACTGCCACATAACTATACACTTGCTTCTCCTTTCACAACATGTTGAATACAGCAATAGTTTGAACTGAGAAGTTTTAACTTCACAACTGTACCATGCAAAAAGCACAGACATATTAATTTCAGAAGTTCAAGAGATGAGGAATCTATGTCTATCAATGTCCTTAAACTAAACAAGAAATGTCTAAACATAATTAGGAGTTCAAAGCAAGAGCAGGTTGCTTCAACATTTCCAATGGCATTTCCAAGTCACATGGATACAGTACCTCATACAATTCTAGTGTAGAACTGTCAATATTCTACAATGACTACTTGATAAATGCTCCCTCTCAAGATGGTTTTATTTCCTATAATTTTGTGATGACATGTACTAATTCACTGTCCTTAAAATATCTACATATATTTAACTCTTGATTTAGTCTTCCTCACTCTATTAATAAAACCACACATCTCCCTTCACTTCCAAAGTTCTTCTCCGGAAAGTACCTGTTGATACCATCTACAAACTCATCCATGACACTCCCATCTCTCTCATCTTGGAATCCATCATATCATAAAACCTCAGGCCTTACCTTTAAGCCACTGCATTGTACACTTTGTATATCAAAATTTCTTTTTCTTGGTTGCTTTTAAAGTTGCTTTTCAGCAAGTTAAAAATCATGTAATCTAGAAGATGGGCAAGCCAACTGCACATCCCTCACTATTAACATTCCCCAACAAAACAATTTGCTATTTTAATAACAGTGTTCTCCATTAGTCTGCTACTTCTACACTTACCTTTTAATCCCTACCATTTTATTTCTCTTCTTGCTGGCATTTTTCTTCCTCACTAATTATTGAGAGAAGCAGCACTTTATCACAGATCCCTGCACTATTCCTGAAAAAAGGACATTTTGCCCAATTGTATCTTCAAACTCACACCTTGGTATAAACCATATTAGGGATCAACCAATGACAGCCTGTCTGAAGGGCAAATAGACGTAATCATTAAGAAAAACCCTCAAAAGTTTAACACCTTTGTATATTTAATGACTTCACTGCTACCCTCTTAAGTTACAAACTCTGAGATGAGGAATACTTCACTATGCTTGCTGTGCATGCATGATGCACGTTTCTTTGCAGTCCTATTACATATTATGCAATTATATAAATATGCACCTGCACTTTCGGATACAAATTATTGCTTCTTTGAAGCAAAGCACCTCTGAGGCAGTATTTTTTACGGCTTAGATCGCAGCAGTTCAGCAAGGAGAGAAGACAGTTAAAAGAAGGAAAGATGACCGAACAGAAAAGCTATGTATTCAATAAACTTCTACTAGAATTCAGCCATTTCATGTACACTTCTACTTGCAGAGGGTTTTTACTATAATTCAAATAGCTTTAACGTCTCTTAATTGGCCACAATTGCTTTCCACTACTCTGGACCAAAACAAAGACATCACCATCAAAGAAACTCGATATAAAACCTCCACAGCTAACTTGAGAGGAAACTTAGCTTCTACAGAGCATCTGGTACTGCCTTTCCACCAAATCAAACTGCAATTTATTGCCCTCTAATGTATGTACATTAAGCCATTTCCTTTACGGCTCCACTTTACACAGAAGCAGTAACTGAAGAAAATAATGGAGTGCCCAACAAGTGGGAAAGTAATTGCTCAACAAGCGTGGAACAAGAGAGAGTCAGTTGCACACCACACACATGTGGCAGCTCTTCAGAGCCCAGCCCTGCACTGGTAACAGAAGGCTGGTGTTACAGAACAAGCCCACTGTGGGAACTCTTCCAAGTAGCAGCCAGGAGTGCTTGTCCATCTAAATCCTTGGGTCCTTAAGGATTATGAGTCAGGAAACAATTCCTTCCAACAGCACCACCTCCTGCTTGTACCTGCCAGTCATTAGCCACACACAGAAGGAAGATTTTTGAGCTTCAAGCTCTCATCTTAAATTGTACTCAGAGAACTGTATTGAAAGGATGCTTAGGTGGTATCACAAGGGTGGTGGTGCCAGCCTGCACAAGAGACTTAAGAGACATGCAGAAACGCCTTGTGTGAAGACCACCTTACTGGGCTGGTTGTTTTTTTTTTTTTGCTCTAGATACCCCCAGATTCACTTAATTTCTTTTGAATTTATTCAGTAAGTTTCTTACTCGGAAACATAAACCAGAAGATTAACACAATATCTAAAAAGTTATCAAATTAAGGATGCTACACAACCACAGTTTATTCTGTCTGCTCAGTCTTAGTTATAAATCTCGCAGTTACAATCCCCCCCTTCTCAGGAGTCCCAATTTCATTCAGTAACCTGTGTTGAAGGGCTCAGTGTATAACTCAACAGAGTCAATCAGAGTGAGACCATCCATATCTGACTCCTCACACACTCTGTGTGCCTTGCACACAACAGAAAAGCCCTGAGAAAGTTTATGGTACTTCACAAACACCAACAGTTATTCTTCATCAAGGACATTCCTTCTTCTTCCTTTATACAGAAAACAAACAAAATTTTAAGTGTAATTATGACAATTCTGGTGTTAGTTTTGGGCTTGAGATGTTCACATCCCAGGTCTCTCAGCGCAGCTACCATTCTTAGAGCACACCAGTGTCACTACAGGAATATCATTTAGAAAGTAAAGCACAAAGTTAGGAAGCATCTGGGAAAAGTCTGGTTTATTATTTCTCCAGTAACACCAAGAAAATCTATGCCAAAAATATAAACAGAAATGTACTCCCTGGGGCAAATTCAAAGACCTCAGCCATTGACTCATTTGATGCTACAATGAGACTAAAAAGATTAATCTCACTCAAAGAGAATATCTGGAACTACCTGCAGCTTCAAAGCAAAAACACTGCACTGGTTTACATTCTCTGTACACTTGGAAGGATGCCTGCATTCATAAAGACTAGAAACTTGCTTTTAAAATTACAACTTTCACTGTATTGTCTGAACACAACTGGCAAAAATCGAGTCTGGATTCAACCTGCAAGCAAAGCACCAAATTAAGGCTGCCACCAGAATCTTTGTATTTCTTATAGTAAGAAGGTGAGAGAAAATATGAAGAGAAATAAATTACCACTTCTGTTCACCCTCTCAGGTCACTCAATATTAACTAAAATTGTATTGCTACCCACTAATTAGAATGAGGTGGAGTTAAAGTTATGGAAGAAAACTTACACTCATCGATTTCCTAACCTTTCTTACACCCTTTCCATTCTTCTCAAAAAAAATTTATAGAAAATGCAAAAAAAAGCTAAATGTTACCCTGAATTGCTTGGTCTTCCAAAATACCAAGTTGACATGTAGAGATACCTATTATTTAAAAAAAAAAAAATTTCCTTTTATTTTTTTGGAGTTATCACAAGAACAGACATAATCTAGGAGACCAGCGAGTCTTCTAGAACTTTTATAGGAAGCTGATATGCAACAGAAAAAAAAAGCTTAGGTGATTTTGGTTTTTTAATGTCCGATCAAGATAACATTGCAATCCTTCAGTGCAAACAATAGGAGAACTATCACAGCTTAAGGTTCATCGGTATTTGTTATTTGCTAGTAACTTAAGACACTTCCTGCAGAAACTCAAGATATAAATAATAAATAAAATACAGTATAGCTTTTATCTGCAAAGGGCAAAGCAACAAGGATCTCAGCATTTTACGTATTACATATCCATATAGTCTAATTCCTACACATCTTTATAAAAAAATCCAAATATTATTTTTTTCTGATTTCTTAACTTGAATAGACCACAATGAACATCTCACATTTTATTCAATAGCACTGAGAACAGGCCACACATTTATATTTACTATCAATTTCCCACTTCTTAAAACTAGATCTTTCAGAAAAAGTTCAGATATTAATCCTGAAACATGATAAAATTCCTGTATCATTTTATATACCTGACAGATTCACCCTAAAAACTGAGTTTCCAGGGCTCAGACATAAGAAAATGAGTGTGCAATCAAGTCTACATACCAGAAAACTGATGGCTACAGTAACAAGTATATTAAGTCAGTACACTGGGCAAAGGTTCTCTTATGGTTACAGTCATTTGACCTTTAGCCAGCTCCTAATGCCCCAGCCAACCCTCTAAAGATGGAGATTTGCAGCAGCTTCTTGTCTGAAATAAGCCATGAAAAGAGTCTTCTGAACCCACTGTACAAGCATTCATTTAAAATGTCATGAATGTGCATGAAATCAGAGTGCTTCTAACAGCTTACTTTGCAGCTTCTGTTTAAATGCACTAACTCTGAACCATCAGACGATAAAAGGACTCAACCCTTCCAGTCTGGCACTCATGGGCCGAAAATATACACAAGCACCTCTTCACAGGTGTGTTTACCTAGTTTAAACCTTATTTAAATAGACTCTTCATGCACACACTTTCCACAAACACCTGCTTCTTCTACTGCAGTGATGACTTGTCCAAGGCAGTTGTATTGTCGTTTCTGTCCTAAAGCCATCCTACACGCCAGTAAGCAGTACTTCAGGCACAAAAATCCTGGTTACTGACTCATCCCCCTGGTCAAAGCAAAGTATGAATTCTGCAATGAAAAGAAGAACTACAGAAGTATCTGCTCTTACCTCTACATCATACCAGAGTGGTCTGAAGACCTCAACAGTCACAGTTAGATTTAAGGAAACCCATTCCTCATCACATCATGGAAAAGCCGGTTTTAAATTAACTCATATTTCCAGCCATTTGCAGAACATCTCCCTGGTGAGCATCCTAAGCTGGAACCACGCATGAAAGAGACAATGCTCAGCCATCACTGGATGTCAAAAAAGCTTCCTTTTGTTGATGTAAATCCATAACAAAACGGACAAAATGAACAAATATTTCAACACCCAAACACATTTTTCAAGATACTCAGCTCACTTTACAAAGCAGTCAGATGGAAGTTGTAGTGACAGTGGTCCTAGATCCAAACTCACAATACAGGATCCGAGCTCACAATACAATTTTAGAATAACTTTTGAAGATGCAGTTGTATTTCCATTTTGCATGCATGGACAAAGCTTGATAGTCATTGCTTCAGTAGAGTCATAACTTAGGACACTGACTTTTGCTTTTTCTAAGCATTAGAAATACAAGACACCACATTAAGCTTACACTTATAGGGCTTATCTTAGTATAACAGGCATTCAGCTATTAAATTTACCTTGGATCAATTTATGCATCACATAAGACAACAGAATCTCTATTTTTCATTTCTGTTTTTCAGGCAACTACTATCAATAATAACTAAAATATATGCAGCCCATGAAAGTATAAAAATGGCATCCAATCAACCAAACTGTAGTGGATCAGAGTAGATATGCTGTTCATTTTTGAATTATTAAACTCTTTATAACTCTTTATAAATCTACATAAAATTGCCACAGACATGAAGCCTCTCTGTCAGAATTTGAAAGAGAAACTTCATTCTACATAATTCAGGTCCAAGGCCCTTAGCTAGGTATGCTGAACTGCAGAAGTGAAGTTACTCTTACCATAATCACAGGATTGTTTGTGCTGATCTTCCCTAGATGCCTTCTCCCAGAACTCATTTAGTCGTTACAACGGGATGGGATACTACTACTTAGTTGCACGTAAGCTTTTACTATTTTGGTAATCAAACAAAACACAGTATGTAATTTAGTTACACTTGAGATGCAACACTTTGAAAGAAGAACCTTTAGCTGCTGGGGGCATATGGTGCACCTTCATACCCTTGACCAGGGTATTTCAGCATCACAGTCATGACAGAGTTAATACCCTCTAGCTCAGAGGAGAACAAAAGGTACTCCACTGCAACATGCCTAACATTTACATTGCCTCTCTTTGCTCATTAAACAGGTTTTGGTTAAATAATGAACAAACTGTATTACAGACTCCGATGAGAATTCCAAAATTATAAATCAACTGGTAAAGCCCAGAGGAGAATGAAGGGAGTGGGAGGGAAGGAAGGATAATATTGACTAATATAAAGGGCGCAGCTTGACAGTGGATATTCCTGCCACACCTGATCAAACATGCTCCATGGGGGAGGGGAAGGGAGGGAGAGAGCAAGAGGGGAGATGGGACAAGGCAGCCTGAAATTTGCATCCAGAACAGATTAAAATGGGTTCTTGGGGGATTGAGAAAATACATAATATATATTACTATAAATGCAAAATTGTACTAAAAGCTAACTCAAATGTCAAAGATTACAGCTTGAATAAATTTAAATATAAAAGCAATGCGTTTCATGAGCTAATGAAAGAGACATGAAATGAAGGTCTAGGAGAGAATAAAAAAAAAACAAACAACCAAAAGCCCTACACCAAAAGCCCCTAAGCTTGGACTTTTCATTGCCTGGAAGATGAGGTAGGTTCAAAGTACGGTTCAAAGTACTGCTTGGGCACAAGTCCATGACTAAAAAGGAAAACGATGGAGCATAGCAATGGTGTCCTCTCTCAAGACACTGTTTGGTAAACAGCAGTCACTGAAGCTGAAATTACCTGTTTAGAACAATTCCATGTAGTCAAACCAACATGCTATCATCACCATATATAGGCAATTATTATCTCAGCAGAAACCACAATTACATGATGACTAATACTCAAAGGGAGCCTCTGAATCTCTCAGTACATTAAAATTTGCTTTCTCTAACATAAGCAGATAGTGAACTTGCATTTTTTCCCCAACAAGTCAACAGCACATTGTATCTAGCTGCTCTAGATAAATGGCCAGTCCCTGACATTTACTTACACTGCATTTATTTGAGCATCCTGACATTCCCTGTTCTCGATGATGATGAGAGATATTTGCAATAATGGCAAAGAACTTCAGGAGTCATATTTTAAAGAATATTTTATCTCATAGAAGGGAGAAAAGGAAAATGTCCTGCCAAAATACTGCTGGTGACTGCATGCCTATCTTACAGGTGAGTGAGCTCACAAAAAAACCCTGCAAATCTAGATTGTCACACAGACCAGGTACAAGCCTAATGTCCAGAACAAATATACTATTTAGATATGCAAACTGCGTGGGAGTTTCCTAGGATATTGTGACCTACCAGAAAAGTCCTGCTCACAACCAAAGGAAGTTCACCAGGCAAAGAAAAATAAAGCATTACATTTAGAGGCAGACACAAAATAAGAAGGTGTAAGGGCTCAGAAACGGCACGTCTTCAGCACCTCTTGTCAGCACCTGGATGCAGCACATACTGTACTTCTAGGGAGCACACCTTTTATGGGATTTCAGGCTCAGTGCTGACACAAGCATGAGCATGGTCCACAACTAGAAATGCAAGAAGTCCATTTCAAATGTAGATTGAGTGCAGTTCTGAACACCGATTATAATAAAGGGACCAGAAATAAAGCTTACTTTAAAATACTACAATCAGTAAGACAAATCCTGGGAAGATCCAGGAGACTGCCACATAGAGCTCAGGACTAGCCTCACTCATAGACTCTCAACATACAATTAAGTTACACTTAATCACTCCTGAAGCTACAAAAACAAAAAATGTGGGGGGAAGGGAAGAAAGAGAGGTTGTGAGGAAAAAAAAATAGTCAGAATACACATCACAGCCTTGTGTTCTACTTCTGTAATCAATACAGATTTCCAGTTCCTTTCAGTGCAGGTGATCACTAAGAAAGTCTTCCACCTCAAGATTTAAGCACCCCAAATGGAAAACAAGGTCTGTGCTCCACTTATTACTGATAACACATGATGAAAACCAACAAACCAAAGAATCTGAGGAAAAACACAAAAGAAATGCTGATTTTAAAGCAGATTTTTCCCTTCATTCACAGATCAGAAAGCACAAAGTACAAAACAGCTACGAATAATATACCAGACTTCACATACTACTACAAGCTTCAGTATATTGAAGAAACATGTTTATACTTTAAAATGTGTGTGTGTATACACACATAAGTATATATATGTACTCACATATATATATCCCCATATAGACAGCAGTGGTATTTTTGTGTTAGTTTACACTGGTATTATTTGTCTAAAAGTATATACATATTTCCTCTTTTCCTGTTATTCAATTAATGACCTCTGGATAGTAAGACAAATAAGTACACCTGTACATTTATTTGCATATATTCTAGCAGGCGCACATACCTCCTATTTCTGTATAAGCTTACCTGTTATATTATTCAGCACTTCTTTTAAGTTGCTAAAGCTATGTAGCAGGGGATCCCTTTCTTCATCCTATAGATTATATATAGGAAGGAAATCATTAATGAGGCAAACATATTCCTGAAGACAGATCTTTATAATCGGTCTGTTAAAGACCTCACTGTTACATTCACAGAAGTACTGTGGTTTGAGTCTATCACTGTCAGCACATTTACACCACCAAAACTAAGAGAAGCAATTTTATATTCCTGCTAGTGCTGCCCAATATCATACAGCTCAAATGTTTAAGACTAGGTCCAAAACTGAGCATTCTGGTTTGGTTTTGTTGTCCTTTGAAGTATTTCTGATTAGCCTCCTGCTGTTCAATAAATTTCACAGCAAATCTAACTCATACCATATTGAAATGGCTCATCTGGATTTGCTATAATGTTAATCTATGCAGATTGTAATAGGAACAGAAACACAATGACATTTGGTGCCATTAAAGTAACTTGAAGAAAGAATCACAGTGCGATATTTATATGAATTAGCTGCATCCTTTAGCCTTAGTCTATCTTTACAATATTAAAATAAGGAGGAGCAGCAGTTTCTCCAAGCTGTGCACAGCCGCACCCACACCTCCAACAGGGAGGCAGAAAAAGGGCCCTGCCCTTTGACAATCTGAAACCACTTGTGCTGGATGACAGCCATTTGCTATTCATGGGATATTCTGAAGTGGACCACATGCATACACTTGCACTGTGGCAGCCATAAACTGACCCATGCATTGTTAGACCTGGAAACACTGTATTAATGGCTTTTATCAAAGCAGGCTTGAAACAGGTTTTAGTCAGAATATAGCTAGCAGCAACAAAAGACAGTTGAAAAAAGATACAAAAATTTAAAAAAATACACGATATATAACGACTTCCCCAATTTTTATTTCTTGGCTTTCATGATGAGGACTGTCTTCTCTAAGACAGCACCAAAGATACATAAAAACATTGTGCTAAATCAAATAACACCATATATATTTAAACTCCCTGACACACCAGGTGATAAAACTCTCAACGAGATGATTCCCACAAGGAACCCTATGTGAGTTTTTCTTATTTACAGGGTAAAAAGGTAGCAGATTTCCAGCTTTGCAGCTCTTACAGTCGCTGGCATATGAGAAGCCAAAAAACAATGTAGAAAGTTATTCCAACTTTACTTACAAAAGTACTATAGTAAATGCTACAAAAAATTGAGGTACTTTTCTAAAAACAGGTGGTTTCTGCTATAGGTGTTTCCACCTGTTGCCACCGGTAGCAAAAATTCAAGGTAACTTACAAGATGTGTATGAGTGCTCCATCGGGCATTACGCTTTATGGCTCCCACAACTGCGTTGATTTCACCTTGTACAATGTAAATGTTCTTATCCACCATCCTGACAATCCTGAAAATAAATATAATTCAAATCAATCTCCAGCCCCTCAGAATCATTGTCTTGCTCAGATGAAACAAAGTTGGCTCTAGTCAAAAGGAGGCCTTCAGAGATGCCAGAAACTCACAGCAATTTGTTTTGCGCATGCACACAAGTTATTTCATATAACAAATACAGTTATTTCATCAAAAAGAAGACAAAAGGAAGACACTTTTCCATAGTGTATTTTCAAGACCATGAGAGCAGATAGATCATTATAACAAGACATTTGTGATTCAAGAGACAACTTTGTCGAGGCACATTCTTCATTTTTTTCCAGTCTATGTAAGTTCACAGAAAGACAAAGTGTTGGGGTCCTAGGACAGACATCCATGACAATGCAATAACACACACATCTCCAGCACTATGGCAAACACCCGCAGTCCCACATGGAACACAAAGCCAACCTTGTACTCTGTTAAAAAACCATCAGTGGCTTGAATAAGCCAGCCAGAGCAAACCTCTTTGGGATCTAAAAGGTTGACAACATAAAGTAATTTGTAACAGATGTTGATTTCACACTTGCTTCACAAAAAAAGCTTTCAAGGAAGCAGGGAAGTAAAAAAGACAAAGAGTAAGACCCCACAAAGAAATGAGCAAAACTAGAGACAAAACTGGATGGAACACACAGAGAAAAAGAATGCCAAAAGCAGAAATCTACTCCCCTGTAGTTTGAGGTCTTTCAGGGAAAAAAACTTAAACTGATGTACCCAGAGAGAGAGTCAGAAGAGGGGGGAAAAATGAAAAGCAAGAAATATTTGCATTGGTATGAGAAATAGAAACAAAGAGTGCATTACTATGGGACTGTTCTCTCTATACTAAATACAGCACAGATAGAGTCAAGCGTAAAGAAATGAGTAAGAATGGAGGGGAAGACACAGACAAAACTGTTTATAAAGAATAAACAGGACTTATAAAGAGGCCAGAGAGTCAGATGATGCCATGTCTGCAAATGAAAAGGATTTAGTGAAATGGCAGCCAAGTAATGACACTTTTTCAGACGACTTAAAGGAAAATGAGGACTTCAGCTTAAAATCACAACAGATAGGGAAGCAAAAAAACAAAAACTTTTCATATCAGACAGGCTCACCTAAAAGACTCAGCTGAGGAGGGGAAGCACGGGGTAAAAAAACCACAGAGAATATGAGAGGGATTTTTGCCCCTATAGTAAAAACAAAGCTGGAAGAAAATTGTTTTGGTGCATTACTCAAGACCTCAGAAAGACCACCAGAGAAATTTCAGAACATACATCCTGGATCTGTCAGGCTTCATATTAATTAACATGTTTGAATTATCAACAATGCTTCAAATACAGAAATATTCTCTAAGTAAAAGAGACTAATTTGCTTCACAACTCCATAAATAATGGAAAAAAAGTAAAGTATTATACAAAGATACCTTATCAAGGGATGGCATCAGATTTCTTTCTTTGCTTTTTCACACATTTGCAAAAGAATGAATAATCTTATCACAAAGTTGTTTCTTACTTCAATAGATTAATTATACATAATGGTATTCCTAGGTGTAAAATAATTTGGGGGTAAAGACAAAAGTATCTTACCACATAAGAACAGTCATGACAGACCAAATCAGCAGTTCATCTCATTCACTACAAGATGATTCGAAAAAATAAAGAAATAGTTTTTCCAAGTTATTTGCTTGAGCCCTGAAGAACAAAGGTTTATATCCTTTCTCAACAGCTGTATATAACAGAGCCACCAATATTCTTCCTACTCATGTGTCTAATACTTGAGATATTCCTGTCCTCAACAGTAAATTATTCCACATATCATTCATATGATTGCATTAAAATACATTGGTAACAATTTTTTCTACTCTACCTTGTTGACTTTGCTTTAGTACAAGGCATTAATGGCAGACATCACCTCTGTGTAAAATTCCTCATTTATTTCCTGTTTCAGTAATTTCAGTATTTTCTGTATTTCTGCATAGGCAGTTTCAGGAATCAAAACTGCCATCCACAGTGGAAATACTTTATCCACTCTGAGGAAATACTTTATACATTCAAATTTGTCAAACCTAAGTTTCTCCTGTCTTCACTGTTACAAAACAGTACTGAGTATGTAAATTATGCAGCATTGTTCCAGGTATTTAGCAAACTGACATGGAAACATGATTTCAAAAAGCATGTAAATAGCAGACATACAGTACATACTTTGCACATACATAGATACTCAATAGCTCGGACAATATTTAAAGTGATGCCAAAGCTTAAATACTGTTCTGCATACTACTGAATCTGCTTGTAGGACTTCTATGTCTCCTCTACTTTTAACATAAAAGAATCAAGATGGAAAAGGTTCTTAAACTCAATCCTTCCTGAATGTTGGAGGCTTAAAATGCCCAGCTAACTCCAAGCAGCAAAATATGAAGAAGACATGCACAAACCACCAACACACACCTTTTCCTTTTAACCCACTGGGAAACTAAATGTCCTGATCCTATCAAGCAAGGGTGCAAGAAATTCTTGTTGCTTGGCAGGGCTCTCCTGACGTATTAAAACCCTTCTAAACTTCAGGGGGCATTTCTGCAATTATGTTCTTTCACTGCTAACTATCTGAGAAGACTTGGTGAGAATGCACTCCTTTCCCCACCACCAATTCCATTAAATATAACTTCATTCAAAAGTACAAAAATTCACTTTATGCATGCCAACAAACTCACTGGACCAGCACAAGGGAACTAACCTATCGTGCTGGGGATGCAAATTCACTCTCAGATCTCTGAATATCAGACATACAGTCCACTTCACCACCACCACTGGGTATTGATATGGGGAAATACCACTTTATAGTTAAACTTGCAGTTAACCAAGAAGTAGCACACACATTCCAAAGTAAGCCACAGCCAAATACCCTCACTCATGCAAAGGACCTTTGCAACTGGGTGCTGGAGAAGGAATCAGAAAATAACTACAGAGTGGGCAGGAAAGCCAGACAACTACTTTCAGAGAGATGCACCTTGAAAGCTAAGCCCACCCCAAGCACCATCCATCCGTGTAAAAATTTAAAAGTTTATTTCAAGTGACGGATATGGCTTCACTAAACTCCACACTTCCCAAAACCTACTCCTTTTAAACCATTAGATATGTCCTGTATGTGCTCCTTCAACTGTATCTCTACCAAAAGAAACAAGTGATCACACTTTAGAGCTCAGTATAATCGAAAGAAGTGTTAAGATTTAAACTAATTCTCTGAAGTGATGAAGAAAAAGTTATATGATTTAGCAGACCAGCACTGAACAATCAGTTGGGTTTAAGAGAGCATGGTAGGAGTCAAGCAAAACCACTAAATGTTTCTATAGCTTACACAAAAAAAAACAACAACAACAACAACACTCACATGAATTCAGGCTTAATGTTACAAAGTTATGGTCTGAAGAATGAGATATTGTAAAACTGTTGGTTGGATGGGTTAACACAACTACTAATACGGAAAATCACTAAAAAATTTCAAACAATCTCCCTAGTAATGACATGGTTCTGTCACCTCTTGATGTCTTCAGATCAAGACCAGATGCCTTTCTTGCAAGCAATCAAACACATGATAGTGGACTCAGTACAGAAACAAATGGATTCCATTCTGTGGTCTTGAGTTAGGAAAAAAAAAACAGGAAAGGTACCTATGCTATTTCAAATGCTTTTCAGTTCCTTAACCTTGGAGTTAGTCCTACATAAACTCCTGTTTATTTCTTATTATAGGTTCACACATCTGCTTAAACTGCAGACCAGTCCCCAGGTTTACACTTGCACAGAATTTCAACAGGTAGCACAGTGAAAATGGCAGCCCCAAACCAAGGCAAGAAGCTGCCCAGTCCACCATGAGAAACAGGGAGGCTGTTAGCACTCATAGTTGGGAAAGGCTGGTGCCTAAGCATGTCATAAAAGAAAAAAAAAGCTCACATGCATAACCTTCTCAAAACCCTCAGCATTGTTCTACAAACAATAATTATCACTATTCTGAGATGTCTGAAATAGCATCAAATGTAAAATCTTCATATGAAAACACTGACAGGATTTACATCTGAAAATATTATCTCACATGTGCACTGAACACTCCATTACTTAACCCTTGAACATGCTACCCCAAAACATCCCAATGCATAGGAACAGAAATTATTCCTGAGTATTACTACAGAAGTCTTGGGTAGAGTTTTAAGAAACATTCCCTCCTCTACAGAGAAACATCCACAGTTCTTCTGGAAACAAGCAAAAGTTAGCATTAGAAGTGACAAAGTCTGGCAGACATCCATCAAATCACTTCTTCCTATCTCTAACTTTAGCCTTCAGCTATGACAATCGTCTCAGACCCAGGGAAACTACTCCAATAAACAGCAGTAATGAAAAACAACATAATCACAATATATGCAAGAAAGGTCGTATTTCAAAGCAAGCTTCTGCTGGCCTAAATTTGCACTGCTTATGACAATGCATGAATAATCTATACAGTCTCTGACCTAGATTTGGCCACTTGAGTCCTGAAAACACTCACTGTTACCAAAACAGAACACACAACCATGAACCACAAATGACTGCCTGTCTCACAGCTAGCTAGGTTACTCAGAAGCCCAGCTGATAATGAAAAAACTAATTTCCTTCCTTCTAAACTGCATGTAGGAGGTATATGAACCTCCGTTGGGAAATCTAACCTGCTTAGGTTTCTCATGTGGCAACTACTCTGCAATAAGCATCACAGGCAGCAAAAGTTCAGCCTTCTCCAAAGGCTAGCTCCTAAGGCCTGGACACAAGTGATATAAAACAGTATTTTGTAAGTATGGAAAGGAACTGTGCAGTCCAGAGACGCCATAATTATGGGCAATTAAGATAAGCAGCAGAGACATGGCAGGGGTGGCAAATGAAAAAGGGAGGTGGGACAAGCTCCTCTGCAAGCCTTCACATTCAGCTGCAACAGTGAGATGGGCCTGGGAATCAAGAAGAGAAAGGCAACTCACGTTTATCTATCAACACTGCATAGTAAAAATGAAACCTAAGGTTAATATGACGAGGGGCGTTTTCTTTCTTCCAGTTACTTCACACTGCTGAAATTGAGAAACATGCCACCAGCTGAACTCACAACACACATGCCATGTGAGCTCAGAGCCTTCCCCCGCAAGGGGCTGACCACACGCCGGGAAAAGCCCGTTTCCACAGTCAAGCCGCCCGGGCGCCCGGTGAGGGGAGGGCAGTGCAGGTGCAGGGGACACCCGGCACCTTCTCCGGCCCGGCCCGGTCCCACCTCGTTCCTCTCTGAGGCCCGTCCGCCCCTCGCCCCGCGGGCACCGCGTCAGTCCCGGCCCCGCGGAGGGGCGACCGCCCCCCGCTCCCCGGCGCTGCCCTACTCCCGTCCCCGCCCGGTTCACCCGCCGCCGTTTCCCTTCCTCCCGCCCCCGCGGCGCGACAGTATCGCGACAGACGGTCGCTGCCCGGCACTGACCCCCGCATCCAAGATGGCGGCGTCTGCACCCCGCGGCGGCGGCCGCTTCACAGACCCGGCCGGGCGGGAGGGCTCGGTCCGCGCTCTGTCCGCCCCTCCCTCCCGGCGGCGGTGGCGGCAGCGGCGGCGGCGGCCGAGCCGCGGCGCGCGGGGTCCTGTGGCGTGGGCAGGGACACCGGCACCGCTCCCTCGCACTGACGTGGAAACGGGCGCTCCGTGCCCCGCTGCCCGGTTACTGCGCAGACAGACAGACCGCGCAGCCAACCGGCGCGCCGTGCGCCACGTACCGCCCTGAGCTGCCCAATGGGCGCACGGTCTGCCACCGGAGGAGGCGGGCCCTGCGGTGACAGCTG
>VWZG01007844.1:121018-428019 GCA_013396735.1 Grallaria varia
AAGGCATTGTGGGCCGGGCCGACTCCCGGGCCGCGCCCCGGGGCCGCCTCGAGCAGAGGGTGTGGAGTCGGGGCTGTGGGGGGAACGGGGCTGGGACTGCCGGGACTGTGAGGGGAACGGGGCTGAGACTGCCGGGATTGTAAGGGGAAGCAATGCTTCTCCCCCGTGCTTAGCGAGTATTTCACAACTTGCTTTAGAGCCTCTTCCAGCCGCCTTTCTGGAGCCGTACGGGAGGCGATGCTTTGCACGTATTCTTGTCTCCTCCTGGACACCCCCCTGTGTCATAGCTCTGCTCTTCCAGTGCTGGAACAGCTCGGCCAGAGCCGGTCCTGAGTGAGCAGGCAGGAGAGTTGCAGTGGACAAAGCAGAGCGTGCAGCTGCTGGAGCACATGTGACAGCACAGAGGGGCACACGCAGGTTCTCCCCCCTCCACCGTCCTGCTCCCCAGGAACCTTTGCTCAAGTTGGGCTACAAGCCATGTGCTGTGGTCTCAGTTCATGCAGCCCAGCAAGCCTGGCGGACGGGAACCACAGTTACATTAAACTGCTCTATAAAGCCACTTTACTGGCCTGCTCTTCACAGCAAGCGCAGCTTTGTAGCCATACAGCATCCGGCAAAATGAATTCTTGGTGCTGCTCTGACCTTCTCAGCCACTTTCTATGCCCCGGTGTCAATGCAGTGTACTTTAATGGCAGCAATTTGCAGGGGTCACTCTGCTTGTTCAAGCTTCTGCCCATTGAACTTGGGACGGAGGACAGAGGGTCTTTGCAGTTACCTCACTATTTATTAGCTCTGGCATCTTCAGCCAGATCAGCCCGGGGACTGGTTGTGGCAGATGTTAGAGTGGTCAGAGCAACAGCTACCCCAAAATCTTACACTCTGTAGGGAAAACACAAATCACTGGAGACAAGAAGAAGGTGAAAGGATCAGAAACTGTTCATTCACTGTCCTAGTCACAATTTCATTTGCTGCAGTGTGACTTGTAGGAGGGAAGTTCTCAGACAAAGACCCAAGGGAATGTCCAACAGGACTCTTCCCTGGCCAGCCAACCCCAAATCTGAGTCTGACTCCAATGCTCCCCTAAATGACTACCAGATATCGTCATAGCTGCCCAAATACTGCCTGATAAGATTCAATGTGTCTTAGATTGAAACTGCCATTATTTCTCAACTCTGATACCTTCTTCAGCTGGGTGTTACCTGGCAGCAAGTAGGAAGTCTTTGGATTTGGAAGTTTAAGCTGTAATTGCATTAAGCAGCCACATTCCCTAGAAGTACAAGAAGAAACAGCATGTCTCAGTGGCCTAACCATAGGCTTAGAAGGTGTGTGCCTTCAACTTCCACTGCAGCCGTGGTACATGCAGTTTTAAGCTTGAGTTTGGCTATAAAACAGTTGAATACTTACCATGTACAGATTGCAAATGCCACCTCAGCAATGAGTAAAGGTTTGCAGAAGAAGTTACTAGTTATTAGTGCTTTCTCCTTCCCTTTTGCCCTGCTTCAGCTGCTAAAGCCCTGGTGGTACTTACCAGACATTTGGAAATTCACAGTTCATCATTGCCACTCCATCTACCTCTTCCTTGCTCTAGTAAGGGGATTTTAGGTGCTGGCTTGACCATTGTATGAAGCACAGCTCAGTGCGAGTCAGTCACAAAGGGTCTGGACCCTCTTCCATGCCTTCTTGCCCCTTCCATTGCCTGCTGTGCAGCTCAGGCTCCTGCCCAGTCTGATACGGTGAATTGGACCCTGCTAAGGTGTTATTTATGGAAGCCTGTCACGGAGTTTGAAACCAAGCCAGGCAGGAGCCTTCTGCTTCACCCGACTGCATCTTAGTGCATTAATAAAGAGCAAACATTGCAATGTGCTTTGCATTTTTACTTACAATTCAGCACTGCATTGTCTGGAGAGGAAAACAATATGGCACGGCTCCATGCTGCCTGGGGAGGAGAGAGTTCACTCTCACTATGGCACTGCATTAGAGCCCGCGGACAGCCCAGCACCACTCTGGCTGCACAGAAAATCCTGCTGATGTGGCAGTGCAGCACCAACATCCTCAGCCTGGCAGCAGTGGGGAAACCTGGGTTGCCTGGACTGCCTGATCAGCAGTGTTTGAACAAAGTAGTGCACAGCTGTGGGCACATGTTGGGAAGTGGAAGCACTCTGCACCAAAGGATCCAGGCGTAGAACAAGGACACAGGATAGTCCCTTGTCCCTGTATTCCAAAGATAATGCACTAGTTCTTATACACAGCATGGTACAATGAAACCAAAGATCAGAAAAGCAGATCTGTGCAAATCCCCCAGGTCCCTGCTATCTCATCATGAAAGCTGAGCTTTATCTTCACTGCAAAGACACAGATTTTCAGCAGTTTCTGTCTTGAGTATTCCTTCTTAGCCCACAAGAAGCATATGGAAGGGCTGCAGACTCCCTGAAAATCATCCCCTCAGGCCTTGCCCAGGTACCTGGTTAGCTCACCTGCTTTCATCTGAGATGCCTGAGCAGCCAGCCCCTTGCAAAGAGCAGTGTTTCCACAGGGCATAGCAACTGCCTGCCTTTGATAAGCCCGTCAGAAATCTGTGTTGCCAACCTCCTGCACCTCTGCAATCGGCACCAACCTTGCACAGTCTGATACTCTTGCTCAGCCCCTACCAGTTCACAGTCATCTTCGGAGCCCAGATATCAGACCCAAGGGTACATGCAACACAGAAATTTTCCAGCAGGTTAGGTAGTCTGAGAGATGTTGGATTTCTTCCCCTCTTCTTGGAGGCTTTTGCTGTTTCTCAGAGGCTTAGTAAGGTCTCCAGAAAAAGGGCAGAAAGAGGGAGTTGTCTCAGAAGGTACAAGCAGTTATCATGGCTAGAAACTACTTGCAGCCTCTCTCCCCAAATTTAAGCATCCCAAAATTGCTACTGAATGCAGAACACAGTGTTTCTAAGCAGCTGCTCCTTTCCAGAGCAAGCTCAGGTAGAGGCTAGCCCAAAGCCAGCTGTAGGCTCTCCAAAAGAAAACTGATGTGCTGCATCTGGCGCAACCTGCACTCAGGCCAGGACCTACAACTGAAGCAACTGAAGTTAAATTGGAACAATTGAAAGTATTAAAACCCTCCTCTGGAAACTATACAAACTGTGAAAAACTATACTATAGCCTCCTAGGGCTAAAATACTCTGCCTGCTGTTCTACATAGCCCGTGTCTTCCCAGTGTCATGAAATGCTTCCTAATGTTTTCATTGTCTCTTCTTGGCCAGGCAAGCCATGCCTTTTTGGCAGAAGCAACCCAGGCTCTGTTAGTCATGTCTTCGTCACCTCTTGGCTAGACTACAGCTACGTGATACACCTGGGCATGAAGCCCATAGTGCTTGGCAAATGCCAACTAGAAGAGCATGCTGCAGTGGGAGCCTTGGCTGCCACAAGCACATCAAACCTACCCTCTGCTCCCTAGGCCACCTTCTGGCATACAAGCCAAGCCAAATTCAAGCCTGAGTCCTGATCTTTAAGGCATTTGATGGCATAGACCCAGCATGGCTAAAAGATCAGTTGAGACCCAAAGATGGAAACTGTGATCAACAATCAACAACTCTGCCACTCTCTAAGAGCAGTGGACCCATCCAGCATGAGGACCATGTTTTCCTGTGACAGACAGGGCTTTCTCTGAGAACAAGCTCTTCCCAGCTGGTAAAAAATGAAGGATGTCTAAGATGCTGAGTAATTCTCTCCTGTTGCATATTCTATCTCTCTGCCAAGACATGAATCAAATTCACTCTGGGTTTAGTTTGCGCTTTTTTTTTTCTTTTTTTCCCTATTTTATTTTATATAAAATAGTAACACCTGTCTCCTGAACCCAGGTGACAGTCTCTTTATCAGCAATGAATTCGCCAGCTGGCAAGACAAGATACACTACAGCTAAGAGGTCTTGACACTAACCAGCAAGATCTACATTTCAATGACAAGCGCTAGAGCCCTCCCTCCCAAAGAGACCCATCAGGGGTCAGTCCAGCAGTTGCATCGAGGATGCCTTAATGACAGACTCCTACTGCAGGTCCCCGGGTGGGCTAATCCAGCAGTCTTCATACTGTGCTCCACAGGGAACAAACTTGTGCCATAACGTCCAAGGGAAATTGCTAAAAATACATTTGTTTCATTATTATTTGTAAGTGTAAGCACTAACTGTATTTGCTGCATGCTACTGATGGTGAAAGGTTTGTAGGGAGAGGGAGGCAATTCAAAATAAAGTCCCTTCATAGCTGCAGACCTTGCACAGGGTTTTCAGCTTCCCCGTAGCATGTGGTGATAGAGAGAGACTGCGCCATGGAAAGTGCTAGCACTATTATACTGTGTCTGCTTCTCTTGATGGAGACAAGCCTATGCTGGGGTGGATTAAAATCTAGGCTGGAAAAATATGTGGTCTAGCTTGCTGTCATTTTTGGCAGAAGAGCAATAAGGCAAACACAAGCCCCAGATTAGTACTATTAAAAAACCACTGTAATTTCTCATGTGTCAACATTGTGATTCCTTTTAAACTCTCTGTGTTTCTACTGAATTAACGTGTTTGTGCATGTTTTTGCACTGTAATCCATAATACCTGTGTCTGCTTAACCTCTCTTTACATCCTGTGCTGCTTTGTGTGCATTTGTCTTTCCATACATGTCTATATGCCATGTTATGCATTTAGCAGGTTCCATAAATATGGCTGGTAAATCATCCAGGGTTAAAATTCACTCCCATTCTCACAACATCATTTCCTAATCTTTAAAATATGTCAGTGGAAGAGCTTGACGGTGACCTTTGTCATAATAAATCAGAGAGCAGGTTGACATGGGAATGACCTCAAGAAAATCAGACTGTAGAATCATGCATTCAGCTCCGTAAGAGCCTGACAGGGATAAACCTCTCCCCTGGGCTCAGGCGTACAGGGCAGGACGGAGAGGCTAACCTTGGCTTCTACAGACTTCTCCCTGTAAGCACTGGGAGAGAGGAGACCTATTTGCTCGAAGTAAAATGTGTGTGAAGCAGGTCCAAGGTTTAGGAACAAGCATTTGGGGACATTCAGGGAGGGATCGCAGCCTGCCCTCCTGCATCGGCATTTTGCCATGAACTTCAGTGGGAGCCAGGGTGGAGCCTAAACTAACAAGCAGCATCTGGGCTCTCAAAGAGCCATCAGCGGGCAGGTGTTTTCCCGCACAGCCGGCAGCCGCCGTGTCCCGGGAGGAGCGGTATGGTATCGACAGGGAAGCGCTTCTTGGTACGGCAGAGAGGCGCAACAGTGCGTGCGGGAACTGGCCTGTGATTAAGCATCCCCTGCAGCTGCTGCTCCATTGGGCAGGGGAGAGCTTTCAGCAGCCGACTACGGCCTTGCTTCTCCCCAAAAACCTCTGTCAGTCTGGGGGGTCTAACCGCAAATCCCGAACACAGGCTCGCCGCGCTGGTATTGAGCTGAGTGGATGCTCAGCGTAGGCTCCAGGGTACCAGATCGCCAAGCACCGAACAGGGCACGCAGGATTTGCAGCGGCAGCAGCAGTATATCAGAGCACATGTACCTGTGTACCCTTCCATACACCCCCGGGGTACAGCGCCGCTGCTCCCCGCCCGGGAGATGCCCCCGCGCCCGCTCGCCGCGGTGCGTGCCCGGCACGCCGGGGCGGGGCGGGGCCAGGGCGGGGAGGGCGGGGCCAGGGCGGGGCGAGCGGGGCCTTCTACCCATATTGGCCAATCGAGAGCCGAGCTGCGGCCGTATGTAAATGAAGCGCGGGGNTGGGAGGCAGTCGGCCGGCACCCTCCGCCTTTGCCCTCACTGTGAGCTGTGGGCCGGCAGCGAGGCGCAGAGTGGCCGGGGAGCTGGGGGAATTTACTTTCTGACAGCGGCAGAGCAGCCCGGGCCGCGGGGCGGGGGTCAGCTTCGCCCCTCTCGCAGGATTAAGACCGCCCAGCCGAGCTCGCATCTGGAGCCGCTGTAAGTGCCTTTCCGTTCCCGGACCTCTGGGCGGGCTTCTCTCCTTCTTTCTCCGTGAGCTCCTCCATACTAGCCTAGCCGGCCGTAACCTTTTTGACGCTGGTGCAGGGTAAGAGCATCCCCGACGCGGCGACTCTGCTCGTCCCGCGCGGGGCCCGCCTTCCATCGCCTCCTGCGGGGCAAGGCCCGGCAGCCAGCCGAGAGCGGTCGGTAGGGCCCTGCCCTGCCATCCAGAAAGGGGTCCTGGGGCTGTGCGCAGCGGAACTGCCCTCCGTCCCTGCCGGGAGCGCTGCCTACCCGGCGGGGCGCGGCACTTCCACTGCTCTAACCTTACCGGGCCCGGCGGGCCCCTGCTCGCCACCGCCGGGGTGCCGCAGCCCCGGCCGTCCCCTCGGGGCCGTCGCGGTCCCTTCCCGGCCAGCGCTGCCGGAGCCTCTCGCCGTTACTAAACTTAGTCATTTTCCACTCAGGCGAGCGGGGCAGGGGCTGTTTAAATTAGCCGGGGCTCGCTGTAAATAACGGCACTGCGGGCTGCGGCTCAGCTGTCTTCAGGGTCTAGGAGAGAAGGGCTCGGGGAGACGTCGCCGGGGAAAAGGAAGGCAGCCCGACGGCTTTTGGACAGTTGGATAAATGATATTTATGTAATGGGCTGGCTCCTGTTTATAGCAGCGCCGACCTCCCTGTAGCGCCGGGGAAAAGGCGAGACGGCCCCCGCGGACGGAGCGAACGCGCCCCGGGGCGCCGCTGAGTGCGGCGCGCCGGCGGACGGGGTTCCGGGGACCCGACCGGGAATAGCAGACCCGGCCGGGCGGCGGGGGTGGAGCGCTGACCCGTGCGGCGGCTCTGCCGGGACCATCGAGCCGCCCAGGCTGGGGGGCTGCGGGCAGGGCCGGCTGTCGGACATCCGCGCTCTTGCACGGGCTCTCCGGCGCCAGGGACACGGCGCAAACTGGCGTCCCTCCGTCCCGCTGGGTGCCGGGGAAGCCCGGACAACTGCAGCGGGCGCCCGACGGAGCTCGGTACCGTCCGCTCACCGCGCTATTCCCCGCTCAACGAGGGCGGCTCCGGCGGAAGGGCCAGCCCGCCAGCTCAGCACCCCCTTGTCCTTTCTCTCGAACTCCTCCTCGGAGCGGGAATAAGAAAGGGGTTCGTCCCGGCTGGCCGCGGCTGCGGCAGAGGAGGGCGACCGAGGCGGGGGCCGGTGCCCGCGCTTGGGCGCAGCTGCTGGAGCGGGCTCGGGGAGGGGGGGCGACGGGCCCGATGCCGCCGAGCGGGACACACCTGTCAGCCCCGCAGCCGACGCCCCCGCGGCTGGACAGCTGAGGGGACGAGCGGGGAGGGGGCTGGATTCCCAGCCCCGGCAGCGCCAGGGCCCTGCAGAGGCGCTGGCGGGGTTGCCGCAGCCCCTCCGCCGGGGCTGGGCAGCTCAGGGCAGCGGTTCCCGGCCGGAGCTCCCGGGGCTCCGCTCCCCTTTCCCGGCCGGCGCGGGGGGTTCCCGGGTGCAGAGCTCGGCACCGCACGGGCGGCCGCAGAGGAACACGCTGCTGCAGGACGCCCGTGCCCGGCAGAGCTCGGGGGTGAGCTCCCGGCCGCCGCGCCCGGCTGATGCTTCGAGCTGGCGGTGCAAGAATCGCAACTAGCCCCTCACCTGCCTCCCCATTCCGTCCCCTGCGAGGGAGGCAGTTTTCCGGCCGATGGGCCCATGATCCGTTCACTTTGTAAATGGACACAAGGGCTGAAGGCAAAGAGAGGAATTTGGCATCCCCCAGACAAGGTTGTGGGTCTTCCACACGTGGCCCGTAGCCTGGAGGATGCCAGGGATGAAATGGGTCTATCTCCTCTGCAATTTCAGGGGACGCTAGAAGCAACTGCTCAGGAAGGTGTCTTTCAGGAGTGTCATCTTTGTACCTGTCCCACCTTCGAAAAAGAGGGAAAGGACCACCTTTTTGGCGATGGGTCAGGGTCTCTGGCTCCCGGCACCACTTCCCAAGCCCCTCAGCCGGTCGGTGAGCTGAAGGGATGGGTGTTTGTGCAGGCTTTGATGGTGCCTTGCTGTGAGGGACAAAGGGCTGCCTGCTGGCTCCTGGGGGACTCTCAGAGCATGATAGTTGCTTTCAGTCTTTGTGAATGTCTGCTGAAGCAGAGCAGGGTTTGAGATTTTCTTACATTTTTTTTTTCTCGTTAACAAATTGTCGCAGCATGCCCAGTACTCCTTACAAGGAACTCTCACAAGGAAGAGGTCTTTCCCCGACAGCCTGGAGAGGGGTCTGGGCAAGGAGGGTGGTTTTTCTGCTGTTACTGTAGTCACTGGGTTTGCCTGACCTGCAGTCCAGGTTCCCCGCATGAAAGCCTACCTATATTTCTGAGTTGTCTCCTGTCCAAGGCACTGGACATTTAAAAAACAGTATCAATATGTCAGAGAAACTGTTACAAGCTTCACTTAATATCTATTATGTTTCTATAAGGGCTTAGTTCAGGCAATTAATAGATCTGCAAATTGTGACTGGATTGCAAAAGTGTTGGTTAGTGCACCCTACAGAGAGCTGGCAAAAAAGAATGGCATCTTCCCTCTGTCAGATGCTACCCAAAACCTTGAGACTGAGAGGTAAGGCTGACTTTGGAGACTGCCAAAAAGAAAAACCCAGAAACCTGATCTAGGAGACCGCTCCAAAAGGAAGATGAGATGAGCTGGGGACATGAGGTCTGTCTCGTGACCTGGCACATGTGCCCCGGCTTTGGGGACAGGGGAGGTACCTGGGCTGGGAAGTCCCAGACGGGAAGAACTGCTGGTTTCATGCTGCGTGTCCTGTGTCAGGAAGGCAGTGGGATGAAGCTGCAGGGCCATGGAGGGGGAAGGGTCAGAAAAAGGAGGCTGTGGTGGCTCTGAGCAGCTCAGCTACTTCTCTGGTTGTTTAAAAATGGGAGAATGCTATTTAGTTAGGGCCCAATGGCAGAGGGGTCAAAGCTCTCCCTCTTGCTGAGGGCATCAGGCTGGGCATTTGCTGTTGGCTGGGGAACAGCCTCCACCAGCTGGCATTGAAGTTGGTGCTGAGGCTGTAGGAAGAACCCTCTCTTGTCAACACCCAGCTGAAATGGGCTAGGGTTCAGACGGCTGGAGAAAGAAGATTTCTGAGGCCAGTTTGCCACACTTCCCTTTGTGTGCTGCTCCCCCTCACCAGCACCCCTGCCCTCCTCCCGCCGCACCTCTGAATATTAATGCCTCTGGCAGATTGGATAATAATGTGACTGGGAATTGAATGAAGCTGGTTATTAGCTCTGGGCTTCCTTGGGGCATTTAAGGGAGTCCACAGGCTGATCTTGGAAGCTTAGCAGCACAAGGGACTGGGGCCAGACTCAGCACAGAGGGGGTTGCTTCTGTGGGAAAGGATCTGCTTGAAATCCTCATCTCTCTCTGACCCCCAGTGGAGGACAGGTACGGCAGCCTGCCAGAGCTGCAAATTCCTGTGGGATAGTTAGCACTCGATCTGCTGGTTTTCAGCAAAAATTAACAATTAAAAGTTGTTTTCAGGAAAGAATTAGGAGATCTAGCCGGGCAGAAGCTGAGAAAACATATCTGCTATTAGGCTTTAAAAAGAGATAGAGAAGTGAGGAAGAGAGGTCCCTCTCTTCCCTTCCTGCCAGTGTTGGAGTATTACCAAGCAGATTCAGGAAGGGGGCCAATCCTCTGCACCCGAACAGGAAATTTCCTGCTGATTTGCAGGGTTCCAGCTTGGAGTGCTTGCATCTGAAGAGCTCACCTTATGATTTCTCTCCTGAGGAGCCTCCTAACCTTTCCATAGGTGGGTCTCTGGATGCTGTAGCAGGAAGGGAAACATCCTTATTGCGCAGAGTTCTCGCAGGATTACCTGATCTGAGCTAGAAACATACCCTCTGCCCCCAGACCCTCCATCTGATGCTCTTTGCTATCACCTAAACTGCAGCTTCACCAGAAAATAAACATTTACACCCTTTTAAGTAGCACAAAAGATGAGGGAAACCAGAGCTGGGTTTGCAGAAACTGCTACTAATTTTGTCCATCTGAATTTTGAACTGTTGAAAATGTCCAGAGTTGCATTAATGGTGCTACAGTAGCTACTGGGGATCTCAGCTGACCCCCACTTGGGGTAGCTGTGTCCTACCTGAACTAAATAAAACCCCTGAAATCACCATAACAGCTACTGTGATTGAGACACCAGTTTGTAAACCCCTATCAGACAAGTTCCACAATCCGAAATCTGAGAGCCTAAGAGACACTTCTGCTGCGAGGATATAGCACATATGCAACTCTGGATCCCATAGTCCTGATCCTACAGGCTACTCTTTTTAGATAACTACCTTTGTTTGCTGATTGGGGAGCTTCAATGGTGTGGCACGGACTGAGAGGCTCAGCACCTGCAGAGCTGCCTGCAAAAACTGAAAAAATACAAAGATGGAATAAAACGAATGACTGGAGAATTTGCAGTTACTTTCACTTCTCTCCCTCTTCATTCCTTCTTCCTCTCAACCTCATTTAAAGCAGAGGCATCCTTCCCATCACCCATCATCTTTTCTCCCCCTTCCAATGCTGCTATTTATGTGAGTCTAATTTTCTTTTAAAAAGCTGATTATAAATGTCCGTTGTGAAGCATGAGGATTTAAGTGTAAATCAAGTTGACCTGTCTGCATGTGGACATTTTTATTTACTCCTTTTTTCGAAAAGCAAATAAACATAGAATCCCTCCCACATAAAGCAGCTCCCCACTTAGATTTGAACACACTTTAAAAGAAATCTCTTTTGTTTTAGCCATTTTTATTTCCTGTTTGTTTCTGAGCTTAGACTTGACAATGAAAACCACATGAAATTCCCTTTTTGTTCCATCAGATTTATTTTTGGTGTTACAATATCCCAGCTTCTAGCTCCATGAGTTGGGTTTTTTTATTTGCTTGCATTTATTGCAAAGCTACTTTTTAAAGCAAATGTGTGGAGGTTTTCTTCCAAAATAAAATAAGTAAGATATTCTAGATGACTGAATGGACAAGGATGATTAAAAAAAAAAATTAGATCTTTATGGTAAATTAATCAAGCTACAAAGGTCAGTCTCGGTATGGATGTATAAACTAACTAGAGAGAAATACTGAAGTAGAATATGCACTTTTGTGTCCCATTTAGGAGGGTTTCACAGCTTGATATGTGTCGGGTGGGTTTTAGTAACTGTGTTTAAAAACCCCGGTGCTTGAGCTCAGCTCTGCCCCAGTCCCAGGTCAGGGTGGGAGGCTGGATAGCCATTCCCTGGCCCTGGAGCTGCAGGAGAGGTTGTTCTCAGAGTGCCCGCGGGCTGGGCGGGCAGAGGCATTTCTGGGTCCCCGGAGCAGGCGGCCCCGTCGAAGGGAGGTGGTGTGACCCAGGCAGAAGCGTTTTGAGACGGCTCACATCCCTCTTCCCCGGCCCTTTTCTCTCCGAGCCGCTTTGATGGGATCGCCCGAGGGCCAGACTGGCTGAGTAATTAGGGCTCTGCAGCTTCCTCTCCTACCCGCCCAAACTGCCTACCTCCCAAGGCTCCGCATGGGATGTGGCCTCGAGCAGATGGAAAAACTAAGGATTCGGCGGGGGAACCGGGGAGTGGGGGAGGAAAAAAAATGCCAGAAAAGAAAAAAAGGAGAGGCAGACTTTGTATACAGTCCTTAGGGCAGCACCCTGCATTTCAGGGTCCCCAAAGTCAAACCTCTTGGTTTTGCTGCTTAAAATGTTTGTTGTGCCCCTGGATTTAGGGACACGGGGCGTTTTGCCACGGCCCCGGGTGGGGCATCTGGGCTAGAGGCTGCGGGAGAAGGGCTGCCAGCCCTCCCTGCTTGCCCACCTCCTTCTCTTTGCCCCTGCTACCCCAATGTATCGGGGGCACGGCAGAAAACGCGGCGACCCGCGGGCCCGATCCTCCCAGCACAGCCCCCGCTGCGGGATCGCCCCGGCAGTGTTTGCTAATCGCCTTCTTCGGCCCCTTCAAACAGTATCTGAGTAAACAGGCTGACCTTCAGGGCGTGTTGCAAGGTCCACAAAGACGGAGCGTGTGGGGGAGCAAGCTCCAGCATCCCTCTCGGACCACCCGCCTCCAGCCCCAGCCCCACCAGCTGCAATATCGCAAGGAAGAGGGGAGGGATACTGCGGGCTGAGATCATCCGCTTGTTTTAGTCACAGCAGCCTTCGTCCTGCAAGGGTCTTCCTGCCAGAGAGCTTTAAAAAAAATTAAATATAAATTGCTTGAGGTGAAAAAAAAAAAGACAAATCATCAGGAAACTTTACAGTCAGAGGCGCAGCAGACATCGGCTCCCTCCGGTGCTGTGGGTTTGCACTGTGAGATGACACATCTCTCAGTGAAATCCAGACGTTTCTGGGCTCTTATTGCCTTAACCAACAGAGCTGCTCGTTGGCCATGGTGGCTGGTGGGGCCATCACAGCACTCCTGGCACTCACCCCTTTTCCCTTGGCAACTCTGCAACCCTCTGGGCTCTCACAGGTTGTTTTAAAACAACGACCTAGCACCACGCCTCCGAGAAAAACTTCTTTCTAGTTGCTGGTTTTGCCAAGTTTTGTCATAGAACAAATGTTTATGATCAAGTTGAACTTCTCCAGAAAGGATTTCCAACAGAAGTGCTGATGGATGGAGGACACTGGCAGTTCTACAGTGCACAGAGGTCAGACAGCCATAAGGGTGTGACATGCCAATGGCAGGGGATCCTTCCTGACCTTCAACCTCCTGCATCACCCACTTGACTAGGGGCTTTCTTGAGCAGTGTTTACTAATTGTGAGAATCATTTACATCTCTGATAAAATCTGAGTCATCCACTGCCCCCTCCATCTGCATGCAAATCTCCTGACAGCAACTGGAGTCACAGAGCTCCAGTCCTTGATCTTGCTATCTGGGCCTCCCTAAAATGAGCCAACTTTACAGCCACAGATATAGAAATTACTCTGCCCAGCTTCTGCAAGCACAGCCCCCACAGGAATCGGACCAGTTTCCTTTGACTGCCAGAATAATTAGTCAAATTCATGCAATCGCCCAAATAAATACAGCAACACATACCGATCTGCTGATGCCAGGCCCTGGTGGCTTTTGCTGCTGTATGAGCAGCGCGTGTCCGGCCCTGAGCTGCAGGCAGGCTGCCTGCACCTCTCATCCCTGCCCAGGATCCTGCAACTGTCTCATCTCGCCCCTGGCTCTGCAAGAGGAGATCACAGTCCCTTGTCTGCTGTGGCCGTGCAGCTATTTCTCTCATCCGGATGCAGGCAGATCCCTCACTGGTGGCACGGGGCACCTGGGAGCCAGCTTGATGGGGCTGCGGGAGTGGGCAAGGGCAGGTGGGGATGAGCAGGTCAGTGTGTTCAGGCCAGGCCAACGCTTTAGCAAGTCCTTTGTTTTGGTCGCAAGTTTTTCACAGGCAGAATTTCTTACTGAAATCAGTCTCTTTCCTCCCTTCCCTGAAACAAAGGGATTAATTTCCCTGCAGGACTTTTCTTCCCCCATAATTGCAGACCATGCCCTCACTCCCAGCACTCCTGCGCTGTGGAGCCACACTCTGCCAGCGATAGAAATTTGTTTGGGCAAAACTGTCTCTTTGCTGATTTATTTTTTTCCAGATACCTAACAAACAAAATAAGCCATAACAAAGCATAGCTTTATTAATATTACTGCAGTCTGTCAGAAAGAAAATCCCAGTCCTGGTTTAGACAGCCAAGGTGCCAAAAGTCCCATTGAGGCAGAATGTCCAAGGGCTACCAGAAACCCAGCTGGACACAGCAAAACCTGCTGTGCAATGCTTACAAGAATGCAAGAAGAATGAGTGTTTAGTTTAGGGAAAAATACAACTTTGCAGAAAGTCTGGCAGCACTTTTGTTCTGTGCGAGGATTAGAAATTAATTTCCAAATTTTGTGCGCTATTTCAGAAACTATCCAGGTAGGCTAAGGGCAGCACTGAAGTCTGAAGATACTAGTGCAAATAACTTGCTTTAAGCCAAGCCCAAGCACATTGCCCTGTCTCTGCAGAACCCAATGCTTTAGCTTGGCAGGATCTGTGCTGGTCCGGGGGCCACAGACACACCCACTGGGGAGAATGATGTGCCATGTACAGGGCATGGTGACATCAGGGCACTTCCACGGCGCAGGGGCACAGTGCAGCCCATCAAATAAGCAAACGGGACACATTCCATTGTGGCCTTTTTTTTGCTGTGGACATGGGTATGGAACTGTCAATCCTTGGGACATTTCCATTGTGGTAATCCTCACTGTGGCAATCTATTAACCCTCTGCTGCCCAGAGCAGAAGTTTCAGCCATCACCCTCCTCTGCAGCTGGAGGTTCCTGTTGAAGTTAAAGAAGTGAGTAGCTTGCTCTCACCTTGCAGGCTGCCACCTGCCCCTGGGAAGTGCATTAGGCACTGTCCAGCAAAGTTGGGCATTTCCCTAGCACCTCTTATCTGAGAATCTGAAAGCACTTAAAAGAATTTTGCTTCATTACCTCCACCAGCTCAGATATGCTGGTTAACATGATTTCTGAGATGAAGGAAAGGGTCCCAGAACAGTCAAGTAGTTTTACCTACATCATAAACCAAGTCAGCAGCAGCACCTTACCTCCCCACCTTACATTATTGGAAACTTCTCCATAGAACCAAGCATGCAAAGAGAAACAATCTGGACCCCCTTGACAGAGAGCCAGCATGTGCTGCCAGCTGTGATCAGGAAGCCTGGCAGCACGGATGGTTTGCATGGCACCATGCACTGCTGGCAGTGCCCTGCAGCCCACACCGTGTGCAGGGCAGAGCCAGGCAATTTGCTCTGACAGCAAGGACACTAAGTGCTTGAGGAAGCTTTGGCAATTCCTACTGATGGGAGGAATAAAACCCCCAAACCACGTTCCAGGCTTCAAAGCAGCACACACCACTATGAAACCACCCAGCGTCAGAGCTCAGGGGTTAGTGCCCAGTTGCACGGACTAAATCGAGAAATAAAGTTTATTATAACCTGTGACTCAGCCCTTGCTGGAGGTCAGTGATCCACTTCTGAGCGTGCACTCAAAAGCACTGCTCAGCCAGCCTGGGACTATGCACAGCCTGATGTTTTTGGAGGCAGGCAGCTTGGCTCTCCTGTCCCATAATGGCTCTGTGCTCTGGGTCACCGTTTGGCTGCTGCTGTTTATCTTCCAGTGATTAATGGTCACTCTTGATTCCTGCTGCAATTCCATTAACATTAGAGACTTAAAGCTACACTGAGATGTTTAGCAGTGGGTGACCCTAGTCCCCTCATAGTTTTATTTCTATAGTCTCAAGGAAACAAAGATTAACTCTTGTCTCACATTGCATCCTTTTTGCTTTCTAGCAGCAGGGAAAGTCCCTCACAGGCAGCACTTCTGTTGGCTGGCAAAGAGACTCTCGAGTTGCTGAGCGATTCATGTGCTGCGCAGGTGCAGCACTTGAAATCCCAGCCTGCAGATACCCTGATGGCACCATCCCCTGAACAAATGCATGTGTCCAGAGAACAAAATGCTCTTCCAGGAGGGAACAGGCAAAGCCTCAGCCACTCCTCTTTGACAAGGGGCAGAGGAAGAGGCAGGGAGTGTTCCACATTAGCTCAGCCCCTCATGGAGTCCAAAGTATAGAGGCAGATCATCTTCCTGAAAATGTACAGTTAAATAGAGTCCCAAATATTTGTCTCTGCTAAAAGTAATCCAGCACGCAGGGAACGTGAGCATGAGAAGAGTGAAGCAATCAGCAAGACTCCATCAGGAATTGCAGCTTCCTCCTGGCAGTTTGACTTCTGCAATTGATGGAGCAGAAAGAGACAGCTCTGACCCTAAGGATCTAGTGTCACATCATACCTTCACCTCAGGGCATGGAAGAAAGAAAGGACGCTTCCCCCCAGCTGGTTGCAGAGCACCTTTCAGCTGGAGGGATAACCCTGAACATTTTGTGGAGATGAGCAGAGGACTCAGCTATCCTGGCCCTATCTAGAAGTACAGGCAGTGGAGGAAGCTCACAGGTCCACAGGGCTGTGCTGTTCTGCTGCAAGGAGGCTGGCTTAGGGCTTCCCTCCTACCCTTAGGACACCAGCAGTCCTTGTTCTGCTGCCTAGGGTCATGAAGCACCAGGTCCCCCCTGAAGCACCACTGCATACCCGTGGGAAGCCAATGCAAGACACAGCCCTTCCCCATCCACCTGCTGAAGCAGGTTCAGAAGGTAGCCTGCTCCCAATGGTAGTGCAGGGTCAAGCAGCACATGCTTGTCAGTCTGAAGGCAGCTCTCACAGGCAAGATTCACATCACAAAAGCCACCCCTACAATTAGCCCTATTTGACTTGAAGTTAGCCTTTATGTTTCCTTCCTGCCTCCTCAAAAGCAAACAAAAAAAGCCCCGAAGCAAAGGCCTCTTTGCTTCCAGGTAACTACATATTACTGAGAACCAGAAAAGGGGTCATAGGGACCCTTGTTTCTCTTTTTGGGTAAACAAAGTTGCCCTCCGCATGTAGGGGTGTCCTCCTTCTCCTGCCTCAATGGCCCTGGCTTGGGCAGCTGGGAACTGACACAGAATTAGAAAGGGGGTGAATGTGAAATGAGATAAAGCCTTGAGCCAGAACTGCTCTCTTCCCCGGCCCTCCACCATGCCTGTGGAGCAGGGATGGCAACTCCCTGTCTGGCTGGAGGGTCTTGCATAGGTGGCAGTGGCACCCCCACATGGGCACCAAGGAGAGGATACACACAGGCAGTGACTGGAAGAAGAGATGTGTTTGTTACAGGTTTGGGAACCTTCATCTCAGGAGCAATAATATACATTGATGAAAAGAGTTACAGGGGCTGGAGCAAGCTAGGAGCTGTGGCTAGTTTTACAAAACTAAACCCTCTGAGTAAGCCTGGCTGCATAGTGCTAGTACGGGAGCTGTCCCTAAAGAAACTGATCTTTTACATTAAAAGAAAATGAAATGAAGACTCAGATGGAAATGATAACTTTTATCTAAAGATGTTTTTGAG
Organism: Grallaria varia; assembly: GCA_013396735.1. Taxonomy (NCBI): domain Eukaryota; kingdom Metazoa; phylum Chordata; class Aves; order Passeriformes; family Formicariidae; genus Grallaria; species Grallaria varia. The sequence continues at coordinate 137,956 of VWZG01007844.1, forward strand.
GTGTCAGTTTCAGTAACACCTTGAGACCAGGCAAACAGCTTAGTAGAAATGCCACAAAAGTTTAGCACTGACTTTCTCAATGTCTCTGCCGACAGCAAGATCTAGCCAATGCGGAAGAAAGCTCCTTTATTTGAATCCAAAAAGGGGCTATGTATTCTAGAATAATACCTACAGCCTTTTGTGCCAGTAGCATGGGGTTGCCTTTGGGTAAATACATTGGTACAGAGCTCACATGCTGTCTCCATCACACTTTTCCTGCTTTTATAACTGTAGTGACCAGATCCCCTCCCTCCCTTTGCTTTTGCTTCTCCATGACCTGCTCACAGCAAACCGAGAAGGTATTTCTTGATGCCACCACAAATGGCACATGCAATAGGTTATGCAATTACAAATATACATACAACATCTCCTCTTTGAAGTCCTCTTGGTTTTAAATTCAGTTCGCAAAGAAAACTTATGCTCAGCTACAATTCCCAGTTTCAACTTGAATACTGGCCACACTTTAATAGCAGTTTTAATTTAGGTGCCCTCTCTGAGGTAGGCCAAGCATTGCTATGTGTGTCCAGCAGCTTGGATCAACGTTGCAACCACTGCACTGGTGCAGTCCAGGACGGGGCATGAATTTTCAATAGCCCTGTACCTTGTGTTGTCATTTAAACCTATGAAACCAGCTGTAAGATACTCCCCTCTGGTTTTTCTATCTTAACTGTAGTTTGCACAGATGAAAGCAATGCAAGATGTGCAAAAAAGAGCATACAGGACCCTGCACAGGAGTACACTGTCCTTGAGTTACAGAAAGACAGGAATCTGAATTCCTCCTTAAATCTTGTCCAGTATAGAGTCAAGCCCTAGAAGAGAGGAAATTGTGCTTGACAGATGCAATCATATGCAAATGGCTGTAGAAGAGGGGAAATTATCATCTACAAACATTGGGCAGAAATTCCATCTGCCGCAGCCTCAAGAAGGGCTCTTAATAAATTCTGAGACAGCAAAGTGACACACATCTTAATCAAGACTTAATCCATGGAATTAATTCACTATGCGTTTCTGCATAATTCTGAGAGTAATGCTAAAAGCCATGGCAGTATCAGCAGCAGATGGACTCCCCCTACTCCATGCAAAGGTATTAAAGAAAACACAGTCCCTGTCACATCACTTTATGTACGTACACATGGCAAAAAGCAACAGGGCTGTGCCCTGCTGCTGCCAGGAGCTTAACACAGCCAGCAGACATCAAAGGTCAGGCTCGCCACGAGGTGGAAATGGAAACCAGCCGCATGGCAAAGATGGAGTCCTGCCACTTCTCTCCCACAGGAGAGGAGCCGCCCAGAGCAAGGCAAAGGTCTGGGAAACCAGCCCCGGGTCCCTTCATTAGATGCTGCTTCTTGAGAGCACTAACTGAGGCCCGTGTCAAGACAGACCCACCAGTACCTGGGAAAGTCTGGGAATGGAGATCAAGCATAGAGGTGAGCAAGGAAAACTGCTAGGAGCTTTGTGAGATCTGCTGCAGAAGGCAGCCAGTTAACCATTAGATATGGCTCCCTGCCCTCTCACCACAGCCTGGGAAGCACGCTACAGGTACGGGGCCTTGCCAAGGGCCCTGGCGGCAGCCTTGTGCAAATTGACAGGAGGCTTTAGACAGCTCTGAAAATACATTCTTAGTCACTGTCATCCACCTCCAAAGGAGGTGCCACAGCTACGTGATTAATCTCTTGTTTACATGTCTAAACACTAGCACAGTCCAGACTGCCTTTAGCACGCTCCCTCCATGACACGCACAGATTTGAGGGCCTGGGCAATCCTTCACCACCTAGAATCTAGTCTTCACAACTGACCTCCACCTGCAATTTGGAAGTTCCAAATGCCTAGTTCAAACCTCCCTAAACCCAGGGGTCCCAGGGCCTGGCACAGTGCATCAGCTGCTGTTATGTTTTAGAGGATGAGGATCCCCAGCTGGGAAGGTGAAGTATCAGCTGGAGGTGGCCAAAGTTTTGGAAGCTGCTGTGGTCCCCTTCAAGTCATCCAGGCTTCATAAACCATGCACTGGTGACAATGCAACTTCCTACATTTGGCAGGGTTATGATTCAAAACTCAGATTAAGGGCTAACACAGGGTCAGCTCACCTTTCCAAGGGGATGTGGCCAGACTTGGAGCACTCACAGCTTCATGCCTGCCTCTTCATGAGCATCCAGTGTGGTCCAGAACAAAGCAGTGCTCTCAGCCAAGCTCCTCGGGGCAATACAGGGTGCAGGGGCCCCAAGGAAGCAAGTGATGAGAATAATTGATCTTGGGACACAGAGGCATGGAAAGAAGTGGCAGAGGTGTCACAGTGGTGCCTGCAGTTGTGTGGAGCAGCGCTGCCAGCTTCCCAGTTGGAATGCTTTCAGCCAGGGGAGATGGCTCACCAGTACAGAACAGTCACTTGAGGGGACATGGGGAGCCTTCAGTCAGGATGACCTAAGGCTGGAAGCGAGTTGCTTCTGCAGCCAGGATCATTTGTTTCCATGCACCCAAGGGCGTGTAATGTGATTCCTGTGTCAATTCAGGTTCCAGAAGGTCCTTATGTACCCCAAAGGAGTCCACTTGCCCTGCCTGGGTCCCTGCTTGTAGCAATGGCTGTGCAGGCAGATGTGCCTTCCTATCAGTGCCATGCACAGGAGTGCTTTTCTTTTGGGATGTGTGCATGTAGTGTTCTCTGGACAGCTTTAATCAGGCTTGACCAGCTTGCAGAAAAGCAAGAGAGAAAGAGAAGGGACACTGGACAGGGAGGATGGGAGAGGTGGGATGACTGGGGAAGGTGCTAACAGCCCTTGGCTGGCCCAGAACCACTTCCTCAGATCTCCATTACACAGCATGCTCCCGGCGTTGCTATTTCGGTCTGAATGTCACCTATAAATTGGAGGCTCTTTCTCTGAAGGCTGCAAATAGAAGTGTCACTAGATGGTCTTTGATTTATTGGGAAGCTCAGCAGAAAGCCTGGTATGTCCATTTTCCAGCCAGGAAACTCAAAGGGGTCCAACGATCACACAGGGATCCTTTGCTTTTCCTAGACCTTTCCTCAAGGACTGGCTAGTCCCTGCCAGAGGGTGTGGGGAGAGGTCACACACACACATAGATTCATCTCCCTGATCACCCTGCGACTGCTGTTTTTCAGATTCCTCCTCCTCCACCACCCATCCCTGCCCCATGGATTTCAACCTACTGGCAGACACGGAGGCTCGCAGCCCAGCTTTATCTCTCTCGGACTCTGGAACTCCCCAACACGAGCACGGTTGCAAAGGGCAGGACCACAGCGGTGAGTGCAAGGCCCAAGACGCAAAAAAGACCCTGACCTGTCCTTCTGGGCAGATCTGGGTAGCCAGTGGCTTGCAGGAGCCAGGTGCAGTGACCTTCCTGTTGTACTGGGAGCCAGCACAATGCCATAGCAGCATGGCTGTCCCAGCAAGCAGGGAGAAGGCATAGGGGTGCATACTAATTGCAATGACAGCCATAGGGAGGGTGAGAGCACCACCTGGCCATGGGGTTGCCTGGCCCTGACTGCAGGAAACCACTGCTCACAGAGGGCACAGCCCATGTCAGCCAGGAGCCAGGCCATCCAGGTCACAGTCCAATCAAGATTTTATTGTATTTGCCTGAATAGGATTCCCAGAGCAGGAGAGCTCTTCTCCCACACAGGAACCTTATTCAAGGCACAGAGGGCTATACCTAATTTTAAACTGCCTTTATTTTAATTTTTTTTTAACTCAGTTTAAATTGTTTAGGTTTAAACTTTCAATGCTAAAGGTACACTTTGGGCTGAATTTCCAAGGTTCAGGCAGTAAGAAGGAAGGGAGGCACTGTCTTGCTCCTGCTTTAACTGAAAAGGCCTGCTCACCTGTACCTTGGTGCCAGGCTCTGCAGTGGACTGTTGCTCTCCCCAGGAGGTGCCTCTGACCATTTCCAGAGGCTGAACAAACCCCAAGCCTGCGGCGTTCTTCATCAGGCTCTGAATAAGAAACATCACCATTCACACCTGTTCAGAACTCAGCTACCAAATGCTTTGGCTTCCCCTAGATTTTACATCTGTCCGGGACTGCTCCATCCCTTGTTACTCTGGATGTGTCAGGACAATGCAAAGCTGCTTCTGCCAGTGCCAGCATGAGGGGAGGTGAGGGCTAGGGACAGCCTGATGCTCTTTGTGTAAAGCCTCCTGGCTCAACCATGTGCAAAAGTTAATAAGTCTAATGAGGCAGATTAAAATTCCCCAGAGTAAGTATTGCAAAGGGAGTTATGCTGAGATAACTATGGTCAGAGAATCCACCTGCCAAATTCCCCACTGCTCTTGTACCTTAGTTGGGCACATCCCTAAGCTCAGTGGCTCTTCGTCAGCTGCTTTGGATGCATGGCAGCGTCTCCATTCAAGCGGCCTTCCCAATCAAGCCCACCCTGGCATGTCGCAGAACTGCCAATTTAGGCACTGACTTTTTTTTCCATTAGGCATGAGCAGCTAATTCCAGCTATGACCACAGTCCTTTCATTCAGTGGGCGAACGTGCACAAGATATATTCCACAACCTATTTTGGGGTGACAATAAATGCTGGATGCCTGGCTACATCACTCCCCACTGTCTTAAATGGTCTAGAAATAAAATGGTTCCGGGAGGTGAGTGTTTGTCAGCGCTACCTGCATGCTGAGGCCGACAGCTTTGTGCCTTTGCACCAGAGTCTGATAGCAGCCACCCATCAGCAGTGTCAGGCAGAGCAGAACTGGCTACCAAGGGCTGCCCGAGACAGAGTAGGGCCGCACTTGTGGCACTTCTTGACTCTCCTCAAGAGAACAGCCTCCCTATTCTCCTTAGCCCTGCTTCATTCATCCACAGAGTAAGAGATCATGAGGAAGTGAACACAAACCTTGCTTGTCTGAGCTCAGCTCTCAGGGGTCTCAAGTGTTCTCCAACAGTATGGCACCATTTGTGATACTCCATTCTGTTGGTTTCATCAGGCAGCACAGGTCAGGAGAGAGCAAGGATGAGGAGTGAGGCAGGTAAAGAACTGCCCCAGATCTCCCCATACTGTGCTCCTCAGCAGGGATTCAGGGCACCCGCATCCTTTCTGTGGGCTCCCTTCTTTCCCTGTATTGCCGTGTTGTTGGTCCCCACTGCAATGTCAAATCTCTGCACCGTTTACAGAGGGTACTTTTTCCCTGCCTAAGAGAAGAATTAGAAAAGATGACACTCCCTATAAGCAATGCTCAGAAAGAGCCACAGGTAGCAGGTATGGAAACAAAAAGGACAAGATGAACCTGTAACTGCAGAGATTTTTCCAGGTTCAAAGTCAGGATTCCTGCTTCTCCTTAAACTTAACAAGATTTATGAAAAGTTCTACACCAGAAGGTATTGAGAAGATGAATATCAAAGCAAGCTATTTGGTGATCTCTTCCACCCAGATGCAGCCCATAAGCCAGTGGTACCTTCTCTCCATTCTCCTTCTCTCTCGGTATAGTTTCTTCCTGTGTGAAGAAGGGCAGTCGTGAGCAGGAGCTCGTGATTAGGGCACAGCCTCCTGCTTCACAGCAACCCCTTTGGAAATGAGCATTTGTCAGGGACTCTGGTGAGAACATATTCTCTGCATGCATCAGGCTTCTAATTAACCCAGGCTCAGCAGATGAACAAACAAACAAAATGTTTTCAGTTCTTCTGTACTGAGCCATTCCTAATAACTAGCTCAGATGTGGTGGCATCACTCCCCTTTTAATGTTTTGGATATGGATAATACATGAATCTCCCTCATCCAACACTGCTTTAGAGCATTGAGCTAGAGAAATCAGATTTATCTTCTTGGCAAGAACTACTATCCAAAAATTCACATTAAGAGCATTCTTCTAAGAGTTCCGCTGAACATGGGATCCCCACACAAAGATGCTCATGGAAATGAGAAGAGTACTACAAGACCACAGGCATCTCTTTCATTCCACTTTTCAGTTACTATAGCTTTGCCTGTTTCAAGAGCACACTGGGAAGGTTCTTATACAGGTACACCCTGGATGGAAACACAAGCTGGTCCTGGCACTGGGAACAGGACATGGCACCTTCCTGCTTGGAGGAACCAGTGTACATCCTGCTGCTGTGAGCGATGGCCATCTTGCTCTTCTTGCATTCACATTCCTGCTGGATAGCATTAGATGTGCCACAGAAGCAGAGGTGGGTGGTGGGGAGCATGTAGGAAATCCACATTGCTTCCGTCAGTGCAGTATATTCCAGACTACTGGTTTTTGCCTCCCTGCATTTTAAGGGGCTTTACCAGACACCTTCGTGTTCAGATTTTTCTGGACTTTGAATCCTTTTAAGCTTTCACTCAAAGAACCACAACCAAAAGAAAATCTGAATTTCAGCAGTGTTGCCAGGATTTTTTTAAAGGTTCTTCTTTCAAGTGGGACAGTTTGGGAGCTATTTGTAATACTTTCTATTTAGTTTAGCTGGCTATTTGCCACTGTAAAAGGACACCTGCCCTCCTGCTGAAGACCTAATTTTCATTTGGAATACTTCACCTGGCTTCTAGATCAGAGGTAGGAGGATTTGAACATCAAAAATGATTTATTTTTGCCAGAATAATTTTCTTCTATTGAGACTTGTTGTGATTCCCAGCAGAAATAAACACAAGCTATACCTTTCTTTCATCATGAAAAGAAAATGTTCCATTTGAGCACTTGGGCCATCTATGGAGAATAGCTAGAGGGAAGATACATAAGTTTGCATTCTGCCCCTGTCTGCAGAGTACCAACAGCACCAGAAGGGTCTGTGGTACAGGGAAGCACCTGTCTCCCCACCAGCTGTGGCAGCCCAAAGCTCAGCACTGAGACATGGGCTCAGTGCCCAGGAGGAGGCTGAGTTGTACGTTTCAGTTAGACACTGGAAAGTTTTGAGATGTTCATTTAAGGAGCAATGAAATGAAAGACATTGCCTCTAGAAGAGGAATCTCTGAGTGAGGAGAATGGCAAAGGCAGAAAGACAGGGAGATGCTAGAGTGTTTCATGGTAAAGTCTAAGACAGATCTTTTTCTACTTTTTTAAAATTAAAATATGTGCACCTAAGTAAGAAGGTAGAGGAGTGAGAAGGGAGAAAAGGTGAAAATTTGTGCTCCTCAGGTTTAGTTAGTTGAAGAGCCTCAACTTGCTATCATTGACAATTTGCTTTTGCCCATCACTTGTCCACAGCAACACTACTGGATCTTTTGCCTTACCATAAGCATCAATTTCTCTTCAGTTTTTCTGAAGGGCACCTTAGGCAGGGCGTTTTAAGTGGAGTAACAACCTGCTAGCCTGGGTAAGTTCTGTTACTATCACACATGTGAACTGTGACAAATGAAAACCAGAGAATGGAAGTTTGGAAAATCTAAATCCAGTCACTTGGAAGACAACATCTATTATGGCAGTTAAACAAGGGCAAGCTATGCTGCATCAAGGGAGCATTAGTTTTGGTGCGGGGTGGATGCCTGCTCACAAGGACAAGGGAGGGAGACTGGACCACAACTGGTAGCTGAAGTGGAGAGGGACCTCACTGAGTATGCACTGATTACTTCAAGGACAGGCTTCCCAGCTGCATCCAAGCCCTCAAGTTAACTCAGGGGATCTCTCCCATCTTTCTGTTTCTCACACAGACACCGAGAAGTCCCAGCAAAACCAGACAGACGACTCCAACCCTGAAGACAGCTCTCTCAAGAAGAAGCAGCGGAGGCAGAGGACGCACTTCACCAGCCAGCAGCTCCAAGAGCTGGAAGCCACTTTCCAGAGAAACCGTTATCCAGACATGAGCACCAGAGAGGAGATTGCAGTCTGGACCAACCTAACAGAAGCACGAGTCCGGGTAGGGCTGCAACCCTTCCACTTTCCTGGGCCTGAGCTTGCGGGGAAGAAGCCTGCTGTGATACAAGTAACAAAGCTGTCCCCAAACCAAGGAAGGAATTTGGATGACTAGAACATTCCGCTGTCTTAGAAACACCTCACCAGAGTCTACACTTGAGATTTGACACATCCAGCCACACACATGCCCCAGTGCTGGTGGTGCTTACCCCACCGAAGGCCACCTTACAATTATACAGGGAGATACAAAGCCCAGGCTCTGCCCCACAGAGCCCCACGAGCTAGCTGCCTCGACCCAGCAGACCCATTCCTTGCAGTGCCATCATTCCCCAGCCCTAGCATTGCTGGAGGGCACTCTGAGGTTCACAAACCACTGTCCAGTCACAGGCATGGCATGGCATTGCTCCAGCTGGAATAGAGAGCTTCTCTCTGCTACTAGAAATACGAGTTATCAGCACCATGAATAGCTTTCCAGAAGCTTCCATGCTCTAGGAAATTATATTGTTTGAGCCTCTCCAACACTAACAGATTTTGCTGTTAGAAGACAGACTTAAAACACTCCACTTAAGCTGGTCCTGAGGTGAAATAAAAACAAGAGAGATTAATTCCTCCATTCAGCATCTTTCAAGCCACATCCCCCAAACACTTTACTCCCAAGTCACACAACTCCAACCCCACCTCCTGGCTTTGATCCCTTGGAAATACAGCAAATATTTTCTTCTCTTTTTCCTGTATAAAGGGCATCTGTTTGTTGAGTGAGGTGAGTTATCCTGTGTGTTGTGAATTGGCAGTGGTTGGATTTTGATCTAGATGGTGATGTTTGCTGGGAAATGACCCTGCAGCCCAGACATCTTACTGAAACTGTTTCCTGATGCTCAGCCTCCCAGTGCCTTCAATAGCTTTTGGTTTACTGGGCAAAGAAACCAGGGCAAGGCTGCTTCCCAGGACAGCCCCAGAGCAATTCCCATGCCTTCCCTCTCTATCTCTTTCAGGTCTGGTTCAAAAACCGCAGAGCTAAGTGGAGGAAACGAGAGAGGAACCAACAGGCTGAACTGTGCAAGAACAGCTTCGGAGCCCAGTTCAATGGACTGATGCAGCCTTACGATGACATGTATTCCAGCTATTCCTACAACAACTGGGCCACCAAGGGGCTCGCCACCAGCCCACTCTCAGCCAAGAGCTTTCCATTCTTCAACTCCATGAACGTCAGTCCCCTATCCTCCCAGCCCATGTTCTCCCCACCCAGCTCCATCACCTCAATGACCATGCCTTCATCCATGGTCCCTTCTGCAGTGACCGGAGTACCAGCCTCTAGTCTCAACAATCTGGGAAACATCAACAACCTGAACAGCCCAAGCCTCAACTCTGCTGTCTCATCCAGTGCCTGTCCTTATGCCTCAACAGCCAGCCCCTACATGTACAGGGACACGTGCAACTCCAGCCTGGCCAGCCTGCGGCTGAAGGCCAAGCAGCATGCCAACTTCACCTATCCAGCAGTGCAGACGGCAGCTTCCAACCTGAGCCCTTGCCAATACGCCGTGGATAGGCCCGTATGAAGGGCTGCCCGCTGCCAACCAGGGACTTGACCTTAGCCTGACAAAAGGAGACCTTTAGCCCTATAACAGTGTACGTCCTGCAGAGAATGAGAGTGAACATGAGAGCATAAGAGGAAGAGGGAGAGAGAGAGAGAGAGAGAGAGTGTTAGAGAGAGAGAGAGGCAAGCAGGCAGATGAACCTTTATGAAGATTTGTCTATCGTATGGTGAATTTTGACTGTCTTTCCCCTTCGAAACCCCTTCCCCTCTTGCCCACTGAACCTCCTCCTCCATGGTGAAAAACCAAAACAGTCTACTGGAAGCCCTGATGGAGAAACAGGTGCCCCAAAATGCAGAGTGCCTGACCCATGGGCAGCAGAACCAACTATGTTTCAATCTGCCCCTCCAAACCCCACAGGGGTGAGCCCCCAAATCCCTGGAACAGCATGGGCAGTCACACTCTACCCCTGCAGAGAATAGCCAGAGATGGGACAAGAGAGGGGGTGCCATTTGGTGCTTGGCCAACCCATTTTCTCTGCACATGTGCAAGATTTCAGTTAAAGATATCTTGCCCATTTATTTATCATACTGCCAGTAAGGAAGCCTTTTCTCAGTTGATTGGCATCTCTCTTTATAATGCATATATACATGTAGCCCTTCAGACTTGAAGCCTTTAGGAGCTGGGGGTTGTAAAAACATAAAATATGTGTCTGTATATATAGCTTAAATATATACAAATACATATATATATGTTAAAATATGCTTCTTTGTTTTGTACATGAAATAACCTACAAAGTAGACCTTAAAACCAAAACCCCTGTAAAGGAAGCACATCCACTGAGGCAGTATCCTGCCTGTCATGCTTTACTGCTCAGTCATTTCCAGTCAGACACAAACACTGTTGCCAATGTACAGCCAAAACACCCTTTTTTGCAACAATCAGCTCCTCCTTGCACATCTTCTTTCCTTCCCTTCTCCAAATCCCATTTCCAAAAAAGATAATAAAATTAAAGTTGGCACAATACCTTTAAGCTTCTGCTTGTCTGATTATTGAGAGCATAAACCTGCATCTGAAGGCTCTGAAATCAAGTGCCAGCAGCCCAGGCAAGAGTGAGCATCCTTACAAGCACCAGCATGAGGCAGCCCAAGCTGGAATAGGGCCTGAGTTTTGGAGGAGCCATCTCTGTTCCTCACTTACAAATCAAACACCTGGCTCCTCAACAACAAAAGCCCACAGGCACAGTATGAAGAGGAAAACGACTCATCTCCCTGCTCCCTGTCTGCATGCACCCATTGCAGCAGGAAGGTTGAGCCTCTCCTGGCTCAGGTTTCTTCACTGTACAGGATGTGCCCAGTGCCTTTGGGCTCCTGCAGCAGGGCAGAGGAATACCCTCAGGCCCTCCTGCTCTGAGCAGTGATCCTCAGGGGAGAGGCAGCTGCAGTTTGTTGGGAAAGCTGTAAAACAGAGGCTGCCCTCCCAAGATACACTTGCACCTGGGGAACCTGCTGCTTTAGCCAATGCAGGGGGATGCAGCAGGTCCCTTAAAGAGCCCAAAGAAACTCTACATGCAGCAGGGGAGTAGGACATCCTTACTCAGTGTAACCACCATGCCCTTCATCAGACACAAGCTCCAAGGGGAAGTACAACCCCAATATTTCACTTTTCTCTTAAGAAAGAAAAAAAAAAAACCCCAAACATATCTTCACAACCAACTATCCTGCCTGAAGGAATAGCACAGGCAAATCTGGCATAATCCATGTTTCTGCAATGTTGTTAGCTTGCAGAAAGAAAGCACGTTCTTTGCTAAGAATGGATCCTCAGTAGGACACTGTAAATGGTCTCTCAGAAACAAAGCATATAAACTGATCAGGCTTTGCCAAAGCCTATTCTACAGGGAGCAGTTAGTACTGAAGGTATTGGTGAGCACATGCAGAAAGCAGTCACAGGTGTCAGCCCACCACTAACAAATTAGTCTGTGCTCTGAGCTAATCCAAAATGAGGGAGCCAAGTTACTCCGCACTGAAACAGCTAGCAGTAGAAGCACAACCCTATCTGCAACTTGTATTCAAAGATTAAGTGTAAATGTATAAAACACAGACATAGTGCATCCCAGACAAGACCTTTCATTGTAACCTGTATCCTACCTTACGGTTGGGCACGAGTACTGCTGAGGTATCTTCAGTGATTAATCTCCATTCTGTGCCGGAGCTGCCACCCAGCAGACTTTCCATCTTGGCACTATTGTGCCTAAATCCCTTCTCTGACATGGCTCTTCTACCTAGGGGAAGAAAGAACAACCTGGATTTGTCCCTAATATCCTCTCCTTCACTGAGCCAGACTTGTAGCTGAGTCCAACTCCCCTTCTTGATAACCCAAGCCAGGTGGTGCCACAATCATTTCCTACTGTGCTGATGAAGAGCTGAGCTCTTTATGCACCTGGTCCTTCTCCTCCTCCTTTTCCACACACCTGCCCCTCCACCCTGTGCTGATCTCAAGCACAGGTGGGAACACGGCAAAGTCAGAATAAGCATCTTTCATAAAGACCCAGCTTTGCCTGGGAAAGAATTTGAACGGAGATCCAGCTTCCTTTTCACTTGTCTGGTGTGTCTATGGAGGGAGCAGATTTAGCAAGCACACAGTCCTCCATCACCCAGGTCATTAACGGAAATGCAGAGCAAAACCAGTTCCAGAACACATGTCCGTGAACTTTACTCAACAGATCCCTTCCTTTTCAACAGTGAACTGTGGATAACTCTGGGTACAACATTCAATAGGTTTTGTACCTACTAGATGCCATCTAGATGGCAGCCAGGGCTCTTCTTCCCATGCCATTGCTCCTTCTGTTGGGAGGACTTGACCAGATTATTGATGGGTCCATATACCTCCTGTTCATCTCTGCTGCTTACAAATAGTGAGATTATTTGTTCCAGCAGTTTTGGACTGGTGATGGGGGCAGGATTTAACTATCAGCAGTCCCTGGCTTTTGGCCCCAATCCCTGTTTTGAAGAGGGGGTACAAAGTTTGCATTCAACAGTCTTTCCAAGCTTTGGTGTCCCTCAGGAATTCTCATAGATAAAAATAAACAATTCTAGGATTGCTTGGTGTGAAGTTCAGCACACCCAAATGGTCTGAAAAATTTCTGTTTGTCTAAATACTCTCTTCTTTGCGCTTTTCTTATTGAAAGCCAGCCTTTAGGCCCCCATCAACAGCATGGCTTGTGCTCTCTGTTTCCCCGTAGCTGTCCAACCCTGAAGGCTGAAGCAAAGTGCAGGGTGTCCGCAGTGGCTGTCCTCGGTGCTTCCCCTCTGCCAAAAAGCAGCACAGCACCGCTCCTGGTTAGCATCCTCCTGTTCACACAAAGGGAGATGCTTTCTAACTCCTTTTGGAGTTAGGTGCTTGGTGTGTGCCGTCAGTAGAGCCCAGAACTGTGGAGCGGAGGCGAACATCCGAGCCCCTCCTGCACGCATCGATAACCGGGCTCGGGTAGACCCAAAGCTGTGAGAGGCGGCTCTGCTTTCTGCCTCCACCTCCGATCGGGGCCGGGCTGTCCCCGGGCAGCGGGTGTCACCTAGCGGCGGGCGGGGGGCGCCAGTGTCCGCCGCGCTCCCGCTCCCGCTCCCGGCCGGGGGAGCGGGGAAAGCCTCCGGGAAAAACCGCCCCTCTCGCACCCCGCCGGCTCCCCAGCCCTGCTTCACCGCAACCTGCGGCCCCGTCCACTCCCGCCCCCGGGAAATCTGCCTCTCTGCAGCCCGTGATGGAGCTGCTCCCCCGCATCCCGCAGCCTCCGCACGTCCCTTCGGCCGCCTCTAAGCCGAGCTGCTCCGGCTGTGCAAGGGTCCTCAAAGACGCCTTCAGCAGGGACCACGGCTCCCCCTGAGCGGTGACTCCTGCACGAGAGGCAAACATTTGCTCACAAATCCTCAAGATCCCTCCCCTCCAAAGCAGGCTCGCTGTCTGTTTGAGCTCACCAGCACACGTGAAAATGGACTTTTCTTCACAGAGTACCAGGAGTTACCCATTTCCAGAGAGCTTCAGGGAAATAGCACTGACCTGGGAAAGGAGGGTGCTGTTATTAGCTCCCCAAGCCCCAGCAAGCACTACCACTTCACTCACACCCACAGCTCAACACTCCAGACAACTTGTCAAACAGCAGCAGCAGCGGCAATATAAAACACAGGATAAAAAAAAGTCTTCCCCTGCCTAGGTCTGGGAAATTTATTGCTATCTCTTGTTTAGCCAGAGAGAAGAGCAGAGCAAAGGGGCTGATGCTGGGCTGGCTGATGGTGTGCATTCCCTGGGGAGGACATAGGGCAGGTGGGGTAAGGCAGCATTGGAAAGGAGGTACCCTCATTCTGGGGGGACGGATGGCACCATTTGAAAGTTGGAGAGAGGGAGGGAGAGGGTTCCTACAAGACACCCTCAGCAAACCCTCCTGCTGGATTGGTTTCTGCTCCATGAAAGTCACTTCCCACTGCAACAGCCTGCAAGGAAGGACCTACTAAGAGCTCTTCCAGAGGTGAAGCTTCTGGAGATGCACACCCCTGCTTTCAGGATCCTGCTCCGCACTGCTAATGGGGCAGCACCAGCAGAGCAAGGGTAGCTGGGTAGCTCATTTCATCTCACAGAGCATCACCTCTGAAGCCTCAAGAACACATCAGGCAGTTCAGGCAGAAAAATAGCAGCTGTGGAAATACAATTCTTCAATCTTTTGTGTCTGGCCAGGCCCAGAGAGCTGTGGTGAATGAAGTTAAATGCCATCTGTGGACAGTTGCTAGTGGTGTTTCCAGGGCTCACTTTTGAGGCTGGTCATGTTTCACATCTTTATTGATGATCTGGACATGGGAGTTGAGTACAGCCTCAGTAAATTTGCAAATGGCACGAAGCTGGATGATCTGATAGAAGGCAGGAAGGCTCTACAGGGAGACCTGGACAGACTTGATCAATGGGCTAAGCACAACTGCATAAGATTTCATGGGGCAAAGTGCCTGGTCCTGCACTTGGGTCACAGCAACTCCTTGCAGCACTAAAGGATAGGGGAGGAGTGGCTTGAGAGCCAATCAGCAGAAAGGGACTTGGGGGTGCCAGCTGACAGCGGGCTCAGTATGAGCCAGCAGTGGTCGCAGGTGGCCAAGAAGGCCAGTGGCACCCTGGCATGTATCGAGAGTAGTGTAGCCAGCAGGACGAAGGAACCGATCGACCCCCTGTACTTGGACCTGGTGAGGACTCACCTCGAACGCTGTGTTCAGTTCTGAGCCTCTCGCTTTGAAAAGGACAATGAGGGGCTGGAGCGTGTCCGGTAGGGGGCAACAAAGCTTGCGAAACGTTTAGAAAACATGATGAATGGCTGAGAGAGCAGCTAATGACTGCGGAACGGGTAAGGACAGAGGGACAGTCTGTCGGAAACCTTGCAAACACTCAGGAAGACATTATTGAAATAGAGAAAGCAACACTTCTCTCACAGTTCTGTACAAAGGTCAAGTATGAAAAAGGCATCAAAGAAATCAATCAACCAATCAATCAATCAATCCATATATGACAGCATTTATTAGTCCTTTTAACACATCACACAGTGGCAGAGGCACTCTGAGAGGAGCCACAGGGCTGGCACCATTGACAATGCCTGGCACACTCTGCAGGGCAGAGCTGGACCCTGCTCAGTTCCTAGGGTCTGAGGCAGTAGCTAGTCAAGTTAAATAGATTGTTTAATATTGTACAAAAGACACACCACAGATAACAGCCATTAAAGTTCTGGGGATTCAGTTCCTTGCACCCCAGAGGAGAAGGGAGAGCCTGGACAGAGCCCCTTCCAATGCAAAAACAGCAGGGATTTTCCATTTCAGTGCTGTTCTCAGCAGTGACCTATTGGGGCTCTCACACACACAAAGTAGCAGCAAGTTTGGGCTCTGTTCCCCTGCTCTTCCCCCAGAACTGGGGACCATGGAGAGAGTAGTGCTGTTTTGAGAGGACCTTCCCTACATTTTTTCCAAGGAGAGTCTTGGAGCATGCAGTCCCTGGGAAGGAGGTGAGGCACAAGGCAAACCCAAGCGATGCAAAGAAGAAAAAGCAGAACCACAATTCCAAGGTCTCCAGCCCCTTTTCTCCTGTCACCAGCCTGCAACAACCCGCACCTCACTCTGGCATGCCACCCACTGCAAGGCAAACGCACCAAAGGCCAATGCGCAAGTTAATCTGAAGGCTGTTATCCACAGTGACCTCTTCCTAACCTTCATCACACCCATCCCATCAGGTACCCGAGATCCAGACAGAAGTGAAAAGTTTCCCCTTTCCCTCTCTCCCCACCTCTACTCCAGTCTCTTCTTCCATCCCTGCTTTTACTCCCCTTTTGATTTTCGGGTGCCACTCAGGTAAGTTTTGAAGAAGAAGTTGCAGAACAGTACCAGTAAAGTGGCATAAACCCAGGATGAAAGGAAAAATGCTGTCCAGTTGAAGCGGCAGGTCTTATCATCATTCCAGAAGAGGATAAAGATGTTCATTATTACAAATCCTGTCATCTGCACCATCTGTGAAGTGGTGATTATCATGGCGATAGGGGTGGGTACCCGGATGCCCATGGCTGTCACAGTGTAGTAGGAGTATGTGAGACCATGGACACTGAAGTTCATGGCTGCGACCCAAGCAAAGCCAGGCAACATAGAACTATAGTTATACCAGCTTACAACCATTGCGGTTAAATGGTGGTACCAGTGGATGAAGTTGAGCTTCTTTTTCCGGAGCACAATGAACACAGTGTCACCTTGAGTTGGGAGAGAGGTGCATTGTCAGTTAGGTGAAAGTACAGCAGTTGCCCCAGTTTCTGCATGAGGCAGAACAAGCAAGCTGCAATGCTGAAGCCATTTTATGGCTTGATCCCATCAAAACCAAGGTTTGAATTGAAATTGTCTGTATTGAAAAAGATCATTTAGGCACCCTAGCTGCTGGCATGTTTATAGTACAAGAGTCCCTTGCCCCATCCTTGCTTACCTAGCTCTACCTACATAGCACTTCAAACCAGCTCTTCTCTATTTCTTTGGATGGAAACTGGGGGGAAAGCCCAGCCCTTCCCTGCCTGCCTGCTGCCTACTTGCTGCAGTCATTCCAGTGCAGAATTGCACTGGCCTGGGCATGAAACTAGAGCAATAACACGGGCTGCAACCCTTGCAAGAAAGCGAGCATATCATCTGAGGGAGCAAGAAAATGAGTGACAGGTGCAAGGCTAAACAACCAAGTAACAGTTATGAACACACAGGATGCTTCAGACTCACCCAGTTCCACAAATTTGCTCAGTGCAAATGAATAGACCCAAAGCTTGGAGACAGGGTGGATAAACAAAGATTGACTACACACTGAATGCTTCAATCCCTTCGTAAGAATGAGGAAGGTTACTTGCTTCCAGATCCGCCAGGCTGCAATGACACTGCAAGAAAACCAGAGGAAAGCTGAACACTGTATCCAGGGCATCACCAGAGCCCCTGACATCTCTGCACCCAAGGATATTGAGCTACATCCAACTCGACGCCCAGGATAGTCTTGGGGACATCTAAGCAAACTGTTGTCTTGCTGACTTCTCAGCAGGTTTTAGGTCCCTGTTTGCTGGGCACAGGCTTGCCCAACACCTTTTAAAACAGTATTTAAAACACATATTCCTGCAAGACAGAGTAGTGAAAGGCTGCTGGTCACAGCAGAACAGCAGCAAAGCACAAGGAGTAAATTGTGAGCCACGAACACAGCCCTTCAGCTTGCCTGGTGCCACTGTGCAGCTCCTGAAGGATTACAGCAGCCAAGGACTGAGCACCAGAGTGCTCCCTTGTTATACTCTCTGTTTCCACAGCTTGAAGAGGCACTTCAGCAAAAGCTGCCATGCCAGTCAGAAAAGGGGAACAATGGTCCCGACATCCCACCTCTTGACCTGGGCCCACAGGACATGTCCAGGGAGCATTTACAACCTCATGAGACAGGCAGTTCCTACAGCTTATGAGAAGAAATACCACTTTTTCTTTTTTATCAACCTGTATGTTTCATTTGCATGAACTTGTCTCCAAACAGACCATGAACAGCCACCTTTTGACCTCCCCTCTCCCACAGCTTGTGATTTTACAGACCACTGCCATGCCCTGCCCTAATATGAGGATAACCAGTGCTCCTTTCCCTGATCAAAGCCAACTAGAGTTAGAGGCAGTAGTCTAATTTCTCTCTATTCCACAAAACAGACAGAAAGAGGCATGGAGATGAGGGGAATTTTGGAAAATTGACATCTTCTTATTCAAATTACAGAGCATGGTTTGAAACAGTCTTATGGCCACTGCAGAAAACCAGTACTGTAAGACTGGACAGTATGAAAACATACATTTTAGATTAATTTTCTGTGCTTCATGAGCATAGCAGAATTTATTCCACCTCCTACAGAACAGGATTAGAGAAAGGTGGGGAGAAAAAAATAATCTATGTTTTAAAGAGTAACAGACCTCAAATCAAACTTGTAATTGACAGGCATCCTTTGAATGAGGGAGGATCTCTGCTCTTGCAGGCTTCACATTCACATCTACCCACTAATGATTTTCAAGCACAGTCCCCAGTGGTCCTTCTGCAACTCATTCAACTTGCTGGAATATTTCTGGTAAGACACAAATGACCTGTTTGAGCAGGTCACTTCCCCTAGTTGGAAAGGGCCTTCAAGGAGAAAAAAATAATTTATTTCCCTAGTGACATCATGGATGCCCAGAACTTTCCATCAATCCAGTCCTTAGGGAAGGTCTACAGCTGTCTCCAGTTCTTACCTGAACAAAGTCAGACCGAAGGACCACAGGGTCAGTGGTACCCGCAGGTGGTAGGCTCTCCGTTCCTTCATGAAATGCTGGATTCCAAAGACCATGATCAAATAAATAGCAGCAAAAATTAAAGACTTGTGCCTGCAGAGAGAGGAGACGGTGCCATCAGGAAAAGACCCAAACTGACCTATTTTCATCCAGACTTCTGCAGCTCCAGCAAAGTGCTCTCTCCAAGAAACAAAAGATCTTCCATTCATGTGTTAAGGTTGGGCTTGAAAGAAAGCCTGCCCTGACAGTGAGCAGAGCCAGCAAGTAAAAACTATGGAGGCTGCAGAAAAGAAAGCAAGCTACTACATCACAGAGATCTCCACAAGACCTTGATAGGATGAGGCAGGTTCTGGTAGCCTGTGAGCAGGATCCCGAGCAAACACATCAGTGTATTTTATCCATTTACACATGAGACTCTACAGGATGCCTGTGTAGGATGTCTAAAAAGGCCAGTTGCACCAGCAAGCTAGAGCCTCAAGTGCCTTGTGGTACATCCCGCTCTTTCCAAAGCTTTAGGGCAGCACGTCAGGGCTGAATACCCTATTTGCCAATGCAAGGGCTGCAGTGGCTACTTGTGGCTGCTGTTTGCCCTGTTGCCACATTACCATCTCCCTACACGCTACAGCCCCACCCGGACCACTGGTGTGAGCCATGCACTGCTGCAGCCCTTCCTCAACAGCCTCAGGTGTGCAACCAGAGCCCCCCAACCTGCTCGTCCTCGGGACTGAAGACCCCACACGTGTTCTTCTAGAAACAGCAGGACCCGATGGGGCTACCGGGGTCCGGGATGCAGCGGGGCTGCAAACCTCCTCTCCTCTCACCAGTTCTCTGCCATCCATTTCCTGGCTGCCGACTGACTGAAGTTCTTCTCGAAGTCATACGCTCCCAGCGGCTGCAGGTCCGACGGGTCGACGTTCAGTTCCATCTCCAGCATTGCTGGGAGCAACCCGAAACCAGCCGCTCCCTGGCGCCGCACTGGGGAATATAGAGCCGCCAGTGCGCTCCGCCCCAGCATCACACCGGGGGCGGGACTGGCGACCTCCCGGCCCGACGGCGTCAGCAGAGCCTGCTGTGCCTGGGACAGCGCGGGCAGTGACAGCCTCCGGACGCGCTGTCGGGCCGGGGACGGGAAGGGGAAGCCTTCCCCACCCTTTGGGTATCCACCCTCACCCACCCCAGGTCGCCCCTCCGCAAGGGGGCGGGTGATAACATCGCAGTCACCGCCAACAGGCAGAAATACCCTTACCCTGACTGCCTTTGCCTGTTGTGGCTGCTTCACCATAGAGTGGAGCAGCTGGCCACCGCTGCTGGAGACTCGATGGGCTCTGGGTAATCTCGTATTTAAGTTCCTTCAGCTGAAAATGGTTCCAGCATAGTGAAAATCCTCTGAACACAGCATATCTCATTACACCCTCTGGCCACCTCGGCGTTTCACCCAAATATCGTGTCTTTACACATGTGCAACAGCAGCGCCCTATAAAGCTCACAGACCTGGGGAGGGTTTTGCCTCATGCAGGCATCAATGCACCTGTACACAATTCATCTGCTTAAGTGGTGCCTCTTCAAACAGGAGGTGAGCGTTTCCCTGGGCGAGACATTTCATAAAATCGTAAAATGGTTTGGGTTGAAAAAGACCTTAAAGGTCATCTAGTTCCAATCTCTCCATTGTGGGCGGGGAAGTCCTCCGCTAAACCAGTTTGCTCAAAGCCCCATCCAGCCTGCTCTTAAACACTTCCAGGAATGGGGCACCTACAATTTGCTCTGCGTTTGACAGTTCAGTAATGTGAGAAAATCAGAAAAGAATTTGACATGTAGGAATTAAAATCCCTTGGTGAGTTTTGCACCATCCTTGACTTACACTCCCTATTTTGCAGAGCACTTGCAAGTTTCTGTAGAAAGGTCAATTTATACATTTCAACAGCAGTGTTCTTGCCATACCCTGCACAGGGAGAACACCCTGTATGTAGCATGAGCTCGCATTGTGCCTTGCACAGCTCTCACCTTGGTGTTTCCAGCTCCTGGGAGGTCCTACCCCTTTCCAGGGGACTGCAGCTCAAGGTCTGTACTGTCTTTCATTGCCCACTTTGAGCAGTAGCAACAACAAGCAGAATAGTCAGATGCATGCTGAAGGCAACTTTCGTCTTCTGCAAGGGCTCCTACACACCAAATGGCTAGGTGCAGCCACCAATAAACCAAAGAATAACAAAAAAATACAGACAGCACCAGTAACACAAGGCGCTTTTTGTACTAGTTTCTAATGCATACAAGTTGACATTAAGTCTCATTATTCAGCAGCAAAGCCAGTTTGGGAACCTTCTAATTGTATCCCTCGCCATGCTCTGTACAGTGGTTTCACTGTTGCCGACTTCTTTGCCTGCATATTGACTGAGGATTTGCTGTGCTCAGATGGAGTACAGTGGTTAGCTGCTTGAGGCACTACAAGTACAACATACCTGCTTATTTGACCTACGCCTTAGCAATTGTTAAACAAGGTCACCATATCACAAGAGAAAACTTTCTTGGGAGATGCAAGGATAAGTTGGATTAGCTGAGCAGAAAAGGTGCCGATACTGACTCAATTTCTTACTTCTAACTTAGTCCTTTATTCTGTAGTTAAAGTTTTCATTTTGAAACTGCTTCATGCCACATGAACAAGAAAAATGCCTCTCCTAGAGCAGGTCTGTCCATCCATCTTTGAGGTGATGAAATGTTCAGTTACAGGAGGAGCTCGTGACTTCAGATGTTCAGTACCACCTGAGGCAGGCAGCTGGAAACCCTCCCCAAGTGCCTCCTTGGCAGACGGGAAGACTAACACATCAAGAACAGAGGCAGACAGAAGGAATGAGGCTCTCAGCATCCCCCAAGGTCCCTGTCTTGGTTAGTAAGGCAGGGCTTTCTCACAGACTGAAAGCTTACCTGAGCAATCCAGATAGAGTTGTGACATCTGATTATCCTCTTATCTTCCCAATGTCAAACACACCTGTCTGCACTCCCAGATCTGGGTGGGCTAGCATGCAGGGAGCTGCCTAGTCCAATGCCTGGTCACTGGCACTGTTCTCAGAACCACTGTTGAACTCAGCATGCTTTAGAAGCTGACATACAATATGGATATCATTTTAGATAAACAGGTAAGCTTATTTTCACACATCACAGCAGGTTGCACAGAGCTCCAATGCCACAAGTAAGGAAGAAGAACCCCAGCAAGACTTCACACACAGTTGGCACATCAGGACTGCAATTCTGAATTAGTGGGAGAGTAGCACTGCATTCTTCTGTCCTCCAGATGAGTGGGGAGGAGACAGAGACTCTATGGAGCAGAAGCTTCCATGCCTTTATTCAGAGCCCATGATGGTTAGGTAGGAGCTCAGAGAGAAAGGACAGTTTCCTGAGGATCATGAAATAAGATTGTGGATCCTTCTGGAGAACAGGTTTCCCATTAGACTGCTTCTACAGAATTCCAGAAATAATTCTTCTTTGAGGTAGCCCTAAATAGATTAAATGCTCATTTAAAGCTCAAATTGCTACTTGGAACAAGAGTTTCCGTTTTCTGCTAAAGATTCACTTTTTCACCAATATATGCAGAGGGAGGATTAGTTTCTGATATGGTGACTGAACATCACCTACAGTCTCATTTGGGGTCAAGATTACAGTAAAATTCATTTTTGCACAAATATCACATTTCCCCCAAGTGTTAAAATAAATTTCCTATAACAGGACAGTAAACAACAAATTAACTACCTTGGTAGTAGTTAGCACGTTTGCCTTCTGTCAAGGCTGAAGAGCAGGTGGGTGTTTGGGAAAGACTCCAGGTACCTTTCAGAAGGAGTAACAGCATACCAAATTCTGGCAGGATCCAAAGTGCAGGAAGTGGTTTCTATAAAGACAGAGTAGGTAATCACTTTCCTAAGAATGTCACAAATAAACAAAATGAAAGCTTTAGGAAAGGTAAGGGACAAATGTTTATGGCTCCCTGGCCTTGCAGATCAACCACTTCCATAACGTGACACAAAAAAGACTGTACAGAGCAGCCTAAACACAGTGGATACATGGCAGGAGTGAAAAGAGCAGCTACACTAACCAGGATTGGGCAAAACGTGATCATTGTGGGGAGCAGGAGCAGTGTGGCCACCAAAGTCTGCAGCTGTTGGTTGGGTAGCTGACTCTCCCTCTACTGCCACCAACTACCCACCTGCCCCATGCAGGTGGGGACAGCGAAACAAGGAGGCAGAGTGGTTGGATTTTTTAACACAAATATTTATTTGAATTCCAGGTAGGATATGCCAGTTCAGGCTAGCATTAAATGATACCCCTGGCAGACTCTGCAGGACACAAGTGAGTGCACACAGGGACAGCCTCACTCGAACAGGCCCGTGCTGGTCTGAGCTATGCTGCCATCCCCACCAGTGCAGAGGACACAGTTTTCTGCTCAGGAGGCAAGGCTGAGCAGGCCAGGATGGCACATAACCACCTCCAAATAGGCTTGTTTTACTGCCTGTGATTGTTACTTGTGATTTACACATCAGAGCAGTGAAAGTCATTGAGGGATCTCCTTGCACAAGCGCTGCAAGCTTTCATCAAAGCTTAGGATCATGCTCTGATTCCGTATGTCCCTCTTGACTGCAGAGCTTATGATTTCATACATGGGCTCTCCTACAGGCAGCTTCTTCACCACACAGACCACACCACCAAAACAAAGAAAAATATTAGCTTTCTTGATCGAAATATTTTTTAACCATTTTGACACCAACGGAGGTGGCATGGCAGGTAAGGCATGATTTCGTTACACACACTGCAGTTTGGCTTAAGTAGGTTTAATATGTGGGAAGAAATTGTAAGGATAAAGCAACAAACAAACTTTCTCTCCTGACCAATTCCCTAACTTTGGAAAGCAGCCTATGTTTAGCACATTGCAGCAGAGAGGTGCTGGAGGAGTTACCCTGGGCTATTAGGCTTACATTCAGCTAACACAAAGCTTATGCCCACATAAGTGGTGAAAGAGTGGAACAGGCTGCCCAGAGAGAGGGGCTCTGAAAACTTTCTAGGCTGAGCAACTTGATTTAATTGAAAATGTACCTGCTCATTTCAGGGGGGTAGAGACTGGATGATCTTTAAAGTCCCTTCCAACACAAAGCATTCTATGATAATCCCTAGATGCAAAAGCCGATTCAAATGAGATATTATTTAAATTTTCTGGCACTTCAAATGTGGGCACCTCTGAAGAGCTTTTTTTTTAAAAACAGCAACAGCAAGTAATGCAACACAATAAATAGCATAGTTGTTTGAAAGCCAAAGCTTTGAACATATGAGCACGTGCATTTTTGCATAGATTGCAGCTTCATAGAGACCAGTCTGCAGAAGACTGTTATACCCAGTTTGGGTAAAACCCAGGCAGTGGGCATAACTTGCTCCAAGGAGAGGTAAGAGCTGCAGTGCAAGTGTCAGGGGCAGAGAGATTCAGTCAGGGATGTAAGTGGGAAGACACACTGACTCAGGGAAGACCGAGACCTGTGCAGATTTACTGATTTGCCTTTGTTGCTCTCTTTCCCAAGTTTAGCTGTAAACTCTTTCTCCCAGCAACCACGATACAGGTGCATTTCTTTGGAGATGTAACAAAACAGAGGGATAAAACCCAGAAATTGGAGTTGCAGAAAGAGCTGAGGGAGACCCCATCCCTATGCAGTACCAGGTAATTGTGAGCCTGCCTGGAGCACCCTCTGACACCAGTCACCACAGCCTGTGACACCATGGTTTCCAGCAAAGAGGCTTTCTGATCTTTGGCAATTAGACAGGACCAAAAACCACAGAAGTGCAGGGAAGCATCACCTGCTGAACAAAGCCCTTCACTTCCCAAAAGTAAGAGCAGGCTTGCTGTGCTCCTTCCTGGCTCTCTGGAGGTATTAGCTGTCCTCCTCTGGGGAAGCAGGGCCCTCAGGTCCAGGGGGAAGAGAGGATGCCCTGCTCCTTGCAAGTAGTCCCTCTGTCTTCCTTTTGCTTCTTCAGCCTCAGGTCAGTTGCATTGCCTTGCAAGGGTCACCCAAACAGGCTGATACAAACAGTTTAGGGTTCAACATCTGCACAGTACCAGAGGAAACAGTCCTTGCATCTCCCTGCATGATGTTTGACTAGCAGTCATTAAGAAATACAGCTCAGCAATAACATCTCTTCTTCATACCTTGGCAAGATACAGCAACCCTCACACTTGTATCAGTCTCTCAGTGTGTGGGCATGGTCCTTTTGAAGGTCCTTCTGTGTGATAATCAAGAATGCTACGCATTTGAGAACAGTTTTGCGTAAAGCGAGACAGAGTATTGTCCCTTCATGCACACACACGCATACTTTAAAAGATGGCTTCTGGGTAACAGACTGGATGTGTCTGCTTTCCTTCTGCCAGGTACAACAGCATTTTCCAAACAGGAATAAAAACCAAAGCAGACTCATTGAATGGGAACATAAGACCTCTCAAAAGGGACTACTTGGAGTCCTTACTAGTGCTCCAAGTTATTTTTTGCCCTCTGACCTAGTTGCTTTTACTACTGTGAAACGTCTTCAAAGAGAAAACTACATAAGGGTTAGCTAATATCCTAAGGCTTAAACAAAATGATGGGGTCATCAGGAGCTATTAACCCAAAGTTGTCATAATCTGCAATCACCCCTCAGAGGAATGCTATCATGGGTCTAATCACATATGAAACACCAATGAGGAAAATCACCTCTAGGGAGCTCTCTAGTTGACAGCACATACCATTTACAAGCCCTTTCATTCTCTAAAGCCTGTAAGTAGGCCCACTGGTTTTGGAAACAATAATTTAGGCAAGCACGTTAAGTGAGCAGCTGGGCTTTTGCATGGAATTGCTAGGTCTTCAAACTTCATTCTGAAAATACACACAGAGAGTCCAAAGAACCTGAGATTAGAAGAGAATTTGTCAATTTAATTCATCAGTGTCTGTTTTCACAGTTAAAAATTTAGCAGCAGCTGAGGCTACTCTAACAAGTCTGTACAAAAATCCCACTGAAGGACTTCTGATTAAGATCAAAGGTGTCCTTTGAATGACCCAATCAGCTATGCCTTTAACACAGAAGTCTTAAAACTCAGGCTGAGCTTGAGAACCTTTACAGACATTGAGCATGTACCTATTTGTGTTTTCTGAACTGTTCATTAAAGAGAGAATTTGTGCAAACCAACATTCAGTATTTCTCAGCCAGAACAGGTCCAGTGCTTTAAACAAAGTATAATAAACCACAATACAATCACAACATTATTGCATTAACAAACTGGCCATTGTGAACTGTTGCCTACATTGGTGATAGTGTGTAAGAGATCTCCACCCTGCGTTCTCAAAGATAGAAAGCACCTTCTGCTTTGCTAAGCCAAGCAGAATTGCCCCAGGGTCATTCACAGCCAGACTTTGCCAATGGCTCTATGTTGGCACCTCTCCACTTAATCGTTCTGCTCCAGACTCCAACTGAGTCATCTGCTCTGGTAGTTAGTAGAAGTTACGCCAACACCAGACACATGAAACATCACCTCTTTCCTCTGGTTGAAGTCTATCAAGGCTGCAGAGTCTAGGCACCAATCCGAGGCAAAGCTGACAGCACAAACCCCAAGTTCAGCACTTTGCTTCACAGAAGATCAGCTTTTACCAGTTTTTGTCTTTAAATCTTGCAAAGGCCTCTGCTTCTTGCCAATTTAGTTTTAATTAAAATTAACCGTTCAACACTCCTTCCCAGTTAGTTTAGCTTTTAAAAAGACTAGCCTTAATAGCAACCCATGTAGATCATTGGTAGAGTCAGAGCACAGCCATTAGTATTTCCCTGCCTAGAGCCCAAAATCCAGCATTACCACTGTCTGAACTGATAGATCACCTTATCCAAAGCTTTGCAGGAAGGGCACTGAACTTCAACTCCAGCCAAAGCCTCTGTTGAAATCTGTTGGCACTATAACACTGAGTTTATCACTTGTAGAACATGGAATGTTCTTTATTTTTTCCCCTCTTCTTTTTTTCCCCAGCAAGATGCACATGTTAATCTGTGTTGCGTTCAAGAACGCTGTGTGCATCATTCTTCTGTTTATTGACATACTTTTCTAAGAGCAACCATCAGACATGTGGGGCTGCCATTACTCTTGTAAACACTATCATTCTGTTTTCAGTAACTCCTCCGACCTCCTTTGTTGTCTTGGATTTCATAAAAACAACTTCCTTTGAACTACTGATAAATGTTTCTACATATAACTATGAGCACACTTACCTCTTCACAATCAAGCAGGATCTCCCCATTTTCCCAGATTGCCAATAACAGAAGAAAACTCAACTCAGTAAAGCTCTTTATTAAAATAGCGGAGTTTCACATCAGCACATGGTTTGATTTTAGAAGAGCTTACCTTACAGAAACACAACCGAATTCAAAGACAAAAGGGATGACACTAGCCAACCACATCGCTAGCACGAATTTATTCAACAGTAACTCTAAAGTTTTCTTTAACAACATTCCTAAGCAGTCATTCCTGCCATGGACACCACAGAGGAGACATTTAAGAAGCTGAAAAATAACTAACTGCAGCTGCATCCCATCCAGAATCTTTTATAGCAGCAGGTAGAGTGGCCCTGCTGGGAGTAAGCAGGTTCAGCTGGAGAGGGAGAAGCATCTTAACAGCAGTCCCTGAACAAGGGGGAAGAAAGAGCTTTCAGAACCCCAACAGATCCGTCAGCTGTTTGGAGTGATTGGCTGCCCTCAGCTGTCCTGAAAGGCGTGTTGCCCAGCTGCTGCCTGGTGTGTAATGTCTCCTTGGTGTTTGCAGGGTGTGGGGGATCTCTTCCAAAAGCACAGCTTGAGAGAGACCATAGGGTTTTCTGATTTTTGAGATCATGCCTTGCCTGAGAACCTGGGAGAAAAGCTGCCTTCTGTGCATTGGCTTCAGGACTTGCTTCCTTTGCTCTCCAGGTGAGCAGAAGCTGCTGTAAGTGCCAGGGCCCTGCACAACGTTCCCCCATCCTGCAGTTTGGCTGGCCCTGATAGGGAGGTGCTGCTCCACAGACCTTGCCATCACATTGGGCTTCCTGAGCCTTGCAGAGCAGCTGGTCTTTCCCACACTCCAACAAGGAGTAGTCCATTTACATATCCTCCCACACCTCTGGGATGATGCATGTTGTGACCTGTACTTTATGCTTGACCCTTCTCTCTGAAAGGCACCGGATCTGATTTATAAGCCCCAAAGTGTCCCTGCATCCACTAAAGCCTGCCAAAAATTCATCATGTCACTCTCCAAAAGTTTTGGCCTATTTGCAGGTGGAATTTCTCTCACTTCCATTACCAGGAGAGGACACAGACCACTTGAGGAGCTACTGCTGCAGGATCCCTTGCACAGTGTGGCCAAGCAGACTTCTGCTGAAGGGCACCCACAGGGGAGCCCCCGAGACCACAGTGCCTGCTGTTGATTTGCAGCTCACCTCCATCTCCCCTCCCGGCCAACACCACTGCCTAGGTGGGACAGTGGGAGTGCTCCTGTTGGGTACCACTGGTGGCTTATGTCACATTGTTCCTTATGTACATTGCTAGGAGCCGGTGCCAAGCTTAGCAGCTGGTTTTTCTCGTCCAGAGATGAGGAATAACAATGCGCATATTGATGCTGGGGAGAGCAGTACTCTATCTTGGAATATCCCTTTCCGCATGTTGCCACTTGGGCTGACACCACAGGAGTATGAAGTCAACATCACTGAAGAGGACTTGTAGCTTCAGTGGCCTGGAAGACTCCAGCTCCTACAACACAGCTGGTGAGTCAGGTAATCCCCATGGCTGATGTACAGCTCATCCCCCCAAAGAAACTTTGCTCTTGAAATAAATCAGGGTTGGAACCTTGGCACCAGTCTGGTAATATATCCTGGTGATATTCTCTGCTATGCAGCTCCTTGTGCTGTGACATAGACCCAAGGAGGTCCTTGCAGAGACAGAGGGACCTGCCCACTCCAACAGTGGTCTCAAAGGCAAAAGACCACTGCTAGAGACTGGGCATCCACAGAGCTTGGGCTCGTTGCCTTCCTCTGTGGGAAATATTTGTAAAGTGGAAAGTATTGCCCATGATCTCAAGAGCGTCAGAGGTGCATGGGGGCCACTAGGGAGGTGTCCGTGGGCAGAGCCTGCCTGTCGGGGGCGAGCGGCTGGGGCTGAGCCATGCACAGTCACTTGCATCAGCCAGAGAGAAGGGGTTTCCTCTCACAGAGGTGCACTTTCCTCCCTGTCATTAAACGGCGGGGTGAACCAAAATCAGTCTCCTCTAGGCTTTCCTCTCCCAAATGGAGTGATTTCACATTCACCTGCAGAGGGAGACGGCTCCTCTTTAATAGCCAAATTTTGTTGACACAGTTTGGTGCCGCCACCTTACCAGGCTGGAAAAACCAGCCGCGGAGTTGACGTGTCCCTCCCGCAGCCCACGGCCAGGCACTCCCGCGGAGATGCTGCCAGGGGTATGCGGGGACCCTCCCAAAGCCGAGCAGCGGGGGTGAGCAGCAGCAGTTTATGGGCTGGTTGCAAAGTCCTTCAGGGGAGCAGCCTCTGGGGCAGTGCCAGGCTCCGCTGTGCGCTCCTGCAATGGTGCAGCCTCTGGAGAGGGGTCACAACAGGAGCCGTGAGAGCGTGTGACTTCACGCCTTCCCTATCCCCCGCAAGGAGCTGCCCCAGCACGGAGTTTGGGCAGAGCCGAGCAGCCAGCACCTGGAAAACACACTCATTTGCAACTCCAGGGTGTTTCCAGTGCCGGGACGGCTCCCGCTCTCAGGGCTGCCGTGCCTCGCACAGCGCAGGTTCGCGGGGAGCCGCGGGGCCGGCAGAACCTGCCGAGCCGGCTCATGTGTGCCCTGAACACCTCCCGCCGCGGAGCCGCTCGGGGCCCGGCAGCGAGATCGGCACACGGCAGCGAGAGTGAGCGCTGGCGCTGCTGCATCCCGCTGGCGCTGCTGCATCCCGCTGGCGCTGCTGCATCCCGCTGGCGCCGCTGCATATCCCGCTGGCGCTGCTGCATCCCGCTGGCGCCGCTGCATATCCCGCTGGCGCTGCTGCATCCCGCTGGCGCTGCTGCGTCCCGCTGGCGCCGCTGCATATCCCGCGCCCGCGCCCCGCCGGGAGCAACGCGGAGGGGCAGGAGGCGGCCCCGCGCTGCGCGGGGCTCACATGGGCTCGCAGCTCCCGCGGGAGGCTTCTTCACCCTTCTGAGAAGTATTGACTCTTGTCCTGCTTTTCCTTGAAGGGGAAGAAAAAAAAAAAAAAAAGGAAAAAGCTTGCTCCCTGCCTCATAAATCACAGCTTTAATTTCCTAAGTTATGCCACAGCCCTACTCGTCTGCCTCAGTACCTGTGACAGGGGAGGGCACTCAGTAACTGAGAGGCCCTGTGCCCAGAGATCGGGCCCCAAGATGAAGGCAGAGCTGCCTGAAGGATAAAGCTCACCTACCTCCCTTCCCCCACCAAAGCCTTTAATGTGTGTGACAGGCTACTCATTATTCCTAATTTAACTTAATAACCAGCTTAATGCCTTGTTATACTTTCCTTTTGTATTCAATACTGAAACAACAACAACAAGAAAGGTAAAGAGAAAGAAAGCTATGTGTTTCATAGGAAAAGGTTTAGAGAGGACAGGAATAAAGCTGCAAAAGCTAGAGAAGCCCTCATCTTTAGTGAGTGTATTCAAATACTTCCCTAAAACCATCTCATAACTGAAAGAATGGCTCCTGACAGTTTCTAAGCCTGTACACAGTTTTTTGTGGGCAAGATTCATTTCAGTGTTTTTTGAATGTTTTGACAAGGTCCTTGGGCAACTTAGTGCTTTATTCCATTAGAAGTAGTCATCACCAAACTTGTGAATCCTTTTAAATACACTATATGTGATTTGACTGCCTGGATAGGTATGCCTCCTAACTCTGCAATACCTTTGGAAATGATAGTCATGAGAAGTTCAAGGCATTAAGGGTATATCTGATAGGAGACAACATGCTGCACGTGGTGCTGGCTTGAACTTCTTTCTGGAATTGTATCAAGGAGGCAGCATAGGAAAATAGACTCACATTTTTGTAAGCCTGCACAGGCTCCTTGAGTCTCAAACATTTATGTCTGCTCTTTCGCTTGCAAGCTAAGCAATGTACAGGTCTCTGTCTCCATCAGGCCATGGTGCCCCTGTTGGTGCACCAGTTTGCAAACAGGGTGCCTTTGTCCTCTTGCTCCTTTTACTTAAAGTTCAAAACAATCCAAGATTGTCACCAAGCCCCAAGTTTGCCAACTCTCATGCTATATTCAGCCTAATCTGAACATCCAAACTCTCACGTAGGCAGCAATAATGATCTCTTTCTTTCACCTCAGAGATGATAAAATGCCCCACCTCCACCCCCTTGTCCATGCTCATCTGCTAGATGACGACAAGGTCACCACAGTGCAACTGGCAACAGGCAGGAATACTGAAAACTTGTGGAAATATATTTTCTTATGCAAAAATAACCCCCAAATCCCATCAACCTTTAAATTTCAACTTGCAGAGAGAAAGGTGCCAAGCAGTGTTTCTACCACTTGTAGACAACACCTGTTTTCCCCTCAATATGTGTTAGCAACTCACCTTGCTCTGATCGCCATCTGCCTCCCCTTAGAGACAATTAGACTCGACATCCTCAGCTCAGAGGGCACAAAGCCACAAAGGGCTACTACAGAGCAAGACTGATGGGTTGCCATGCCCACTACTCACTATTGTCAGGCTTGGGCATCCCAGGAGGCAGCAAGAAGCTCCAGGAAGAGCAACTTCTGTCATGAGATAGTTACAGGTCCCCGATACTTATAGGTTAGGGCTATGGGCTCTTCTCATCTGTCACTGATGGCAAATGAGATCCTCATCCAAAGTCACCTTCACCACAGCCCCTCTGGAAGCTGAGGGTTGGGGAGGGAAGACAGTGTTGCCTGGCCTCTGAAGAGCCACCAAGTCAGAGCTGGGCACTATCCCAGCCCAGGGCATCCCAGGAGCCCAGCCAAACTGCTGTTTCACTGGGTTGCACATGGTAACACACTGTTTACCCAGAAAGAGAAATGCAAGCAATAGCCAGCAAGAGCAGAGCATGGAAACACCACCGAGAGTAGCTGTGGCAGTGAGGTTACTCACGGAGCAGAGCCCTTGACCCTCAACATGGGGCACTGCCAGTGGGACCAGCGGCCAGCACTGTGGGTGGATTGTGCAACTGCACCCACAGGTGGGCTTGCCTTAGAGTCCAGGGTGAGTGAAAGCACATTACCATAACCCTAAGTGGGGCAACAGTATGCTTGTTCACATCAAAATGAGCAGGCATTTCCCTTCAGAAAGGCCAGAGCTTTCTGATTCTATAAACATGCTGTATGGCCCGTATGCCTATAACCAGATCTCCGAGCTCTTCCTGTGGTCCTGGCACTTGCATCTGTTCCAAATTCTTCTTTCATCACAGGTTTAGAGATGCCATGGGCATGGGTGTGTGCCACATGCTGGCAGAGGAGGGAAGGTACTGCATGAAACCCTCTGGAAAATTGCTGATGGAGGTATGCAGAGACCATAGCAGCAGTAACAAAAAGGAAAAAGCACTTTAGTCTTGCTTGAACAACTTCCTGTTACAAGTATCACAGGTTCACATTACACCAAGACCAGAGAACTGCCACACAGGAGAAAGAGTATAACTTTATTTTAAAAAATAATAATTTAGCTCAAACACAAACAGGATCACAGAGGGGTGATTGAAGCAGGAAGAACAATATCTACCCACGGAATTTAAAACAGACCAATTTCACTCTCTTGTAGATGAAACTTTCAGTGCCCTTCCCTGTCCACAGCTCTACTTCAGGTCCTCACCTGCACATAAAGGCATCCTGACTTCAGGGGCTCTTAGTAACAAGACAGAAGAGAAACGGTCTCTGCCACTTATGAAATGCTGTTTCTACCTTCAGAGCCTCCATGATCCAAAAAGCCAGAATCTAAACCAACGTGCAATACAAGGGGAACAACTTGCACTCCTCCCTGGAAGTTCACCTACCCATGCCCCATTCCCAGCATCCTGGCCAAGTGCTCCCACCCACACCTGAATTCACCCCCCCGCCCACAGCTGCTGTACACAGAGATGTGCACACAGGCCTTTGCAATATTTCTCCCTCCCCAGTCTCTTCTCATGCAGACTCACGGATCTTTCACCTCTCCCTGTGCCTGTATGCCATACATTTCTTGGCACAGCAGCAGTTCATTTCACAGTGACAGAATTCACCCTGAAACACACTGAGCCACTACTGCAGCTTTTTCTCTTCTGTGAAGTGGCCCTTCATGCAATTGCCATTCTGATACACAGGGCTGGCCCCCTTCCTTCTGCACCACACCACAGATTTGTAGAGAACAAATCCAATACCAGCCAGACACAACAAGAGGAGAGCCAAGATGTCCAGGCAGAAGTACTCATATAAGGAGAGGTCGTAGACAGCAGGGCGAAGATAGGGTGCCCCATCGTGACGAAGGATGTACTCCAGCCAATACACTGTCCTATTGAGAGCATGCATTGGTCTGTCCAGGTGCAGAGCTGAGATGAGCTGGGCTGCTTTTCTGTAGCTGCAAGGGCAGAAGGCAAGAAGTTACAAGCTTCATTCCTGAGAAGAGATCCAAGACATCCAATGATGCTTTCAAGTCCCAGATAATACCATGTGAGAAGGGCAAATTTCATCCATTCTTC
Source organism: Grallaria varia (assembly GCA_013396735.1). Classification (NCBI taxonomy): domain Eukaryota; kingdom Metazoa; phylum Chordata; class Aves; order Passeriformes; family Formicariidae; genus Grallaria; species Grallaria varia. Next base: position 170,844 of record VWZG01007844.1, read on the forward strand.
TGAAAGCCACTCTGATGGCAATTGCTAACCATGGAAGCACAAGCCAGAGTGTATTTACTTTGTGTTCTGTTAACAACACTGACAGTTCAGCTCACAAGTACCTGTTCAGTGAGTTCATGTGTGCTGTACTTTGAGAGGAATTTGCACCCAAAACCTCACCCAGCATCAAGTAAAAGTTACACACTTGATGACTGGACGAATGCTTCAAGGTACGAAGTTGCAGTACCCCCTAATAGGTAAGAAATATAAAATATTAAAACAAAAAAAAAATCAAGCTCTCAGGCAGCATTTCAAGCATCAGCAGTTGCATGTCCTGTTAGAAAATGGGAACCCTGTGCCAGAGTTCTAGCAAAGGGCAGAGTATCCAGTTGTCAGAACAAACAGATGGAGCATTACCTACAGTCCCCTCTGTTTCTGCAGAAAGCTGTTTAGACAACACCAGGGAAATCCCAAGGTGAGGCTGTGACCTTGCTTTCCCTGGTGACAGGCTGGCATTAAGAGAAGAGGTCTGTCCCCCAGAACCTCAGAAAGCTTTCTAAGAACATTACAGTCAGAACCAAACCGGACTAGAACACACTCTCTAACAGCAAATGCTGGAGTATCTCCTCCTGAACTGCATCTAAGGATTTTGAGGCACTAACACATCTGGCCAGCTCTATGCTTGCAACTGTGCTTCATCCAGAAGCCACCACGGGCTGTGTAGGGGTCAACACAACAACACACTGGTCCCTACACACAGTCTGCACCAAGGAAGAGCTTGATGCTTCCAGATGCCTCACCTGGGGTCAGAGATGACTGTGATGACAGCCTGGTAAAGTTCCTCTTCTTTTACTCTGCTCCAGTCCATGAGTATACCCATGCCCTTTGCCTGCACTCTGGTCATGATGTCAAACTGGTCCCCATAGAAAGGAAATCCCACCACTGGCACACCGTGATAAATTGCCTCAAATACACCATTCATCCCACAGTGGCTGACAAAGGCTTTCACATTAGGGTGGCCTGCAGGTAAAGAAACAGCAGCAGGTCAGTGCCTTCCGTGTTGAAACAGGGCTACCAGGGACTACACACAGCACTGATGTATGCTTAGGGAAAACCAGGCATGCTGAGCAGAGAGGATGCTTCCCTTTGGGAACACACCTGGCTTTTGGCAGCCCCAAACTTGCTGAGTAGCACCTGGAGGAGAAGGGAGAAAGGAGCCAAGCAGCTTCAAGCAGGTGTTAGGTGAAGACCATGTTTTGTACAGATCAGACTCACCAGAAGCAGTAGACCCACACAGATACTGTTGTCCTTGTATGCCTTTTGCTGTGGTTTGGGCTAAATTCCAGGGATGTTGCTAGCGCCACACACATGCACAGAACCCAGCCTTACCTAGCAGGTCATTCTGGGGCAGCCACCTCATCATCAGCGTATTCTCACCCAGGTTTCTTGGCTTCTGACCAAAGTATCTGTGGGAAGAGACAGAAGAGGGGTAAAAAAGGGAAGAGAAACACACAGAGAACAACAATAAATTCAATCAGATCAAGAGACAGGAAGCAAATTCTGTGTTTTGAAATGAATCATCCTTCAACATTGGTTTTCATCCAACTCAAGTTAAAAGGAATCCCATTCCCTCCTCACCTCCATACCACCCTCTGTGGGAGGCGAGCGAATGCACCAGCCATCTTCTCCAGCAAATCACTTGGAAGAGCTCGGATCCCAATGCCAAAGGAGACAACAACTACACCTGCCTCTGCTGCTTCCACCCAGAGACGCAGACCCTGTGGGCAAAACACATACAGCTGCCTTGAAGTCTTGATGGAGAAAGGCCCTTCCTGCTCTTGACTCAGTAGAAAGTTGTCTACAGAGAAGATGAAGCCAAATCCACCTGGAGCACAAAGCTATGTGGTTTTCACCAGACAAGGAACTCTCAACTCACTGATTTCTGCATCCAGCCAGGCAGAAATTACTTGAGCACCAACTGGTCTTGGGAGCTTGCAGGGAGTTGTCCAAAACTTGCATTTCATAGCATTACCTCCTGCACTGGAGGTAACACAATTACTCTTTGACAAGACAAGGTTCTGAAAACAGGGCCCACATAGGGAATTCTGAGCAGAGAAGGAAATTGGAGTAAAAAGAGGAACGCTATTTTCCCATCACCACCAAGACAGGAGGCCTGTCAGAGTCTCTAACTGTAGACCAATACAACAGACAAAACACCGCACAGTCAGGAACAACATCTTGCTAGAGATTCCACACACACTCTCCAACGTTGAAGGCTTCTGGAGGTGGCAGAAGGTTTTGCTATCTTGCCAGGAGACTTCTACCCATTCTTGATAGCTACTCGCAGGCAGCAGATTTAGTTTTTGATCACTAGGCAGAGAGGTAGCTACAGAGCCAATAAAGACCACAGTTATTTATCCTTTATTTATAAGCTACCTGTAATGCTACACAAACAGATGTATATCTAGAACAGAGTCTATACTTATTTTCAACCAAGGCCAGAAGGCAGCAGGGAGAAGGGATCAGATACCACAGCTGCTGTGGAGCAAACACAGGCTGGGACAGGCTGGGCTGAATAAAGTCTTCATTATGGATTCTGCTTCAAGTTTCCCATGTATCCTAGTCAGCAGCATTTTAGGAGGTTTGAATATAAATAGTTTCTTGAAATAAACATGTAGGATAACATGAATGGCAAACAAAATTTTTCTTTCTGTTATTAAAAGAGAAAAATAATGTGATTAATTCAGAATATTAATAGTAGTTTATATGTTCTGGGATCATAGTACAGAAAAGTTACAAAGCACATCTTAGTGTTACTCTCTAGTGATATTTGTTCTTTGTTGCATGCTTCAGGAACTCAAGCCTATCTTTGCAGAAATGCTTAAAAGGCCCTAAAACAATCCAAGAATCAAAAAGTTTACAGCTGAGATTTTTGGTTTCTCCATTTTCTTGAGTGTCACATCCTTTGAGAAGTACAACCACTGAAATGGCTACAGAAGAGAAAGCGCTAGTTTTACTTTTCTAAATAAAAGTACAATGACTCACAAAACAGCTGATTATGCTTTCCATTCTAATTGGACCTTAACATTTGACTTTCAGAAACAGCATTAGAGTTCCTAGGGAAACATGGTTGACCACCAAACATTCTCACTATCTCTCAAATATGTATCTATATTTCACCAAGTCCTAGTTAGAAGTTTCATAGTGTTTCAAATTGGCAGAAATAGATACCTTAATGACACAACCCTGCTCCAGTGCAGAGGGGACATTCTTTAAGCTACACACCGACCTACAGAGGCCATCTCTTCTGTTGGCATCCCGTAACCTGAACGCAGACACGCCAACCTGCTAGCATGACAGCCACCACCTACTGCAGGGCTCCAGACTTATCTCCATCATTCTTTCCTTAGGCACCCTGGGATCTGTTCTGGAAGCTGTGAAGCACATGAGTAATGCCCTAACAAACTACTCCCTTCTTTATAAGGCATGTAGGTACATAGGCAGATTGGACCAAGCCAGTGTTTTGCAAGAGCTGTGACACAGAGCTCTCTGACATAGCTTTCACAGCACCCTACGTGCATTTCATTACCTGCATGCCACGCCACATGGGAAAGGCTGATGTGCATACACATCTGGAGAACTTATTTTCTAAGGCACCTGATCTCACTTTTTTTAACTGAAGAATACTGGCATCCAGTCTCAATTAAAGCTGCCATCAGAGGCCTTTAATAGTTTGAAAGTTGAAATCTTGTCTCCGTTTCAGGCCTATAGTCAGGACACCAGGACAGCTTGACTGCCCAGTTTTTATTATCCAAGTTTATTTCCCTCCAGTAAATGTAAAAGTGGTAAGGCAATAAGTGGAATGGCAGACAGGTCCTGCTCTGTTCCAATACGGTCCTAACTGGAGGCTTTAAGAGTTTCTCCCTCTGAATTTATTACTGAGACTAGTGAGGTATAGGCCAAAGAAAGCCTCTAGAATGCCTGAGGAGTTTTCTCTCAGGGCTGAACCTTGAGAAAAAGGGAACAATATCCCTCTGTTTTGTACACTTTGGGATTCTGTATTGAATTTGGTGAGGAAACAAGCATAGTCCTCCCCATGGGTTCTTAGACTACAAGCTCAAGGGCAGAAATACCCTGAGAGAAATAGTGTGAAGGAGGAAATTCTGGATTAACATCTATCAGTGATGAAGCAAGGAAGATTAATTGTTCTTCCCATTTCTGCTTCAGCATAGGAGCAAACAAACTACTCATGATCAAGTCCCAGGGGCAATACTTCCAGCTTAGGAATCTCACATACCATTTTTCATGGACAGTGAAGCCAAAGCCCACTTCAGAAAGGACAACTTAATTCTACATCCTCTCTGCAGCCTGACAGCCCTCAGTATTCTCTGTTTCCCAAAATACAGCAACTTTCTAGACTCTTGGCCCTGGGACTTTACAACTTTTACAAGGTTCTTCAAAAGAAGGTCTGTACTGAATAACTCCCCCAGTTAGTGTGCAATTATAGCTCAAAGCTTTCCTGCACTTACCACGGGAAGGGGCTTTGCAGGCTCAGCGAGGATGCCCCCTGTGAAAATTACATGGGGGAGTGTTGGACGGGGAAAGTCCAACACGACATCATTACAGAGGAAGAAAAGACTAGTTCCATGAACAAGGTCCAACATAGATGTCTTGGGCTCCACCCTATGCTTCTCCATGAGACATTCAAACCTGGGCAGGATGACCAGCTTTGTAGCCACACGAGTGATCATGTAGACTATGAGATTCCAAGTCCTTCCAAAGAAGCCCATCTTGTCTGTCATCAGGGAATTGAATTCAGGGACATAGGCAATTGGGGAAGTGGCACCAATCTCTGCTGGGAACCAGAAACCAGTGGAAATCACAGCATATTTGACATGCAGGATGTGGGCCAGGATAAATCCACACATCTCATTGGGATCCACCAACAGAAGGTCAAAGTGCTCACCCTGGAGTTTCTGCAGAAGGGTAGAGTTTCCCAGTACTAGGTCACAGTTTTCCAGGTACTTCTCCAAAAAGGAAAACATCTCCAGAGAGGTCATCTTCCCTTGAAAGACACGCTTTATCTTCTCCTGCACCCAGGCATCTGCGCTCTCTGTGCTGAAGATACCCCAATACCTCTGCACACGGAAGCCAGGCAGGTAGGTCTCCACATCCCGACCTTCATGAAGAAGTAGCACGGGGTCATGGCCCCGGTCAGTCAGTGCCTCTGCCACTCGCATGAAGACTCGCAAATGACTGTCAAAGACTATAGTGGGCATGATCAGCACCTTGGCACAGTGACATGGCTCTGGAGTGAATGCAGTCACTAGGAAAAGAAGAGCAGCAGGGCACAGTAGCACCTTCATCATCCTCATAACTGCAAGGAGAGAAACATGCCATTAGTGTAGTATGAAATGCTCTGACCTGCACTTGAGCAACAGCTGTGATCGTAGCTGCACGCCAGAAGTTTATGAGCTGGGAAAAGAGAACAGTCTAGAGTTCTTCACTGGGAAACATCCATCCCCATCCATCCTGCCTTCCCCTGAAAAAAAACAAAACCCCAACAACCAAAATTAGATATCAGGGTGTATCAGGGGAGTTTTCCAGAAAACCTCTTCTCTGTGCTCCTAAAGCTCAAAAACTAGCAGACTAACTTGCAGAGTTAGAGGGAGAGCAGCTGGAGGAGCTCTGCTGGGTCACAGCCCCAGCAGGGACACTTTCTCCTCAGTCCCTGGTTACCTCTACAGAACCAGCTCAGCTGGATTTCATTTCTATTTCTGTCCAGCCAGAACAGCTGGTTCCCTCTGAGCCCTTGATGTCTGTGCAAACTCACAGGAAGGCCTGCAGAGCTTGGTGGGAACGCTGAGAGGTATGCTCTGGTTTTGGCCCTCACATGGCAGGTAAGGCACCCTGCTCAGCACAGACAGCACAGAGCAAATCCAGGTCACAGCAGGACTCACCAAGAGGAACTGCAACCCGTGAGAGCACAACAGGACTCTGGACAGAAAGCTGCTCCACTGTGGATCAGTCATGGGAGGCTCTGGGGAAAGGGCTGGGAAGGGAAAGCAGGTGCCAGGATACTCACCCACTGGAAGGAAGGCAAACCCAGAAAGTAACCCCAGAGATAACACACAACACCTGTGGCACACTGATGCCCCTTAGTCACACTCCTAAAGCCGTCATCCCCTCCTCAGTTTGGTGAAACACCCAACATTTCTGTTGTGTAAGGGATGTTGCTACATCACTGGAAGTGAATGCGCCTCACCCACACCAAACATTATTTTGAGAAAAGAATTACATGATAATTATTTGGGAATAGTCAGAAGCAAAGTCATTTTCTGACAACCCAGTTGAGACATGCTAGGAAGTGGGGGAGGGGAGGAAGGGGAAGAAGTTACAATGGTAACAATTAGAACTGGATTTTGGATGGCCCCACACACTGAGCCCTGGGGGAGCTTCAGGGTTGTGGTAGAATAGAATTTGGTACAAGATTTTCTGATAGCCTCTTCACTAGTGCTCGATCAATTAAGAAACGGGAAAGAAAGTCATGGACAAGATCCTGCTAAATACAATCTTCAGACTATCCTCAACAGCTGGTTATCTCAGGCAAAACTAAGCAGGTAAAGGTGCAGGCATGGGAGAGTAAAAGTACCCTGTTCCTCCTCCATTGCTTTCCTGTCCCATATGGGGACAGGAAATGGGGAAGAAACAGAGCAGGTGCTGGTTGGGACCTTCCTCTGTTTCAAAGGCAACTCCTACTAGTAGTTGGACTCCCACCCTTCCCACCCAGGGTCAACCATGTGGCTGTGCCTGCAGGAGTGGTAAGAAACATGAGAAACACTAACAGATACCAAGGGGATGATGGGACCCAAAGAGCAAAAGCTCCAGGAGAATGGAGACAAAGGTGATGGGCTGGAGAGTAGAGAGCATAAGCTCTGCAAGGAAAGTAAAGATGTGCTCAGCATCCTGCCTCCCTACCAGCGGGAATAGGCTGGCCTGTGACAAAGTGTTGGTCACAACAGAGCTACACCCCACAAAGCCAGTCTAGTTCTTACCTTACTTGAGAGGCCCAAAGGGAATTTATCTTGCTCAACACCAGGGAAGGTAATGCATTTGGCTACGAGATTGTGCAGCAGATTCAGAATGTATGCTGCTTCCAGGAAACAAGGGAACGATGGCAGCCACATACTCCTGGTCTTCTCTAGGATGGCAAGGAGCTCAGAGCAGGAGCAGGTATAGGCTTGTCCTGGGGCACCTCATGGGTCATACACACACGTAAGTATTGCTGAGAAGAGTAGAAGAGGTTTTATATGTGGGATAGGGTGTTTTCTCATTGGGCAATGAGTAAAACGTGAAGAAATAGTGCAGGTGAAAGGAATAGTTATTTAAAGAAAGAATTTGTCACGCATCTTCAGCAAGGACCATGTTCTGCCATGGACCTATGTGCCAAGCATCACTATGACCCTCAGCTCAGCCAGGACCCTCTAGGGGCTACCAAAATCCAAATGACAAATTAAGCTGGCAATCTCAACCCTCAGGTCAGGGGCAGATGCTGATACAGTGAGACTTGCAAACCACTCTTGCCAGCTTCATCCTTTCCAACATCAGGAGAAATCCCTAAGGGTGCTGGCTCAGGAACCTCCTCTCCCTACCCAGGCAACAAAGGAGGCTGTAAATCTTCCTAAGTGGTGAGAGGATGCCAGGCTGCAGGAAGAGTCCTTTTTTCCTACTCCAGTTCAATACCACCAGAGATTATCTCTGCTCTGTCTATGCCCAGAGAGGTATCCTGACCACAGCTCCAGCCCTAGAGCTGTGCTGGATACACCAGACACATCCCTGATTTTTCGTGCTCCTGGGGTTTAATGAAGGCATAATTATCAGCACAAAGGGCAGTGCTCTGCTCTCTGTCCCTTGTTCAGCAGCTAGTCACTGTTACAATCTCAGTTTGATAGCCAAGAGGAAAGAAGACCCAGACCTAGACAAGGGCTAAATGGCCCAGATGAGCGAAAGCTCAAAATCCGCCTGCTCACCTCCCTGCTTTACCTCTTACTGACACTGAACAACAAAGCTGCTCCATGAGCTTTGCAGCAGGGTCCTCCAGCAAGGGCAGATGCTGTAGGCAGTGCAGCGCCGGGCTCAGCCTGGGAGCTCAGCTGCCTGTGCCCACTGAGGGCTGCAGGCAGGCAGCCTTCAAACCCCTGGGCATGGGAACGCGATTCTGTGGGGAGGTGAATTCACAGCTTGTGCCTTGACAGAGGTGCAAAACCCAGGTAAATGACAGATCCCACACTAGACCTGAGAGCAGACAGAATTACCTCCTCATTTGTGTTCTGAAAGTCCTGGAGTAGTGGCTAAATCACATAAATATTTCAGTAATAACCCTGCCACTACAAGGAAAAAGCTTGTAAAGAGAGAATAGACCCTTTCCTGTTTTCATGGCAATGCTTGGTGGAGCCATGCCAACTGGCTGATTTATGCAGAGCAATCCCCCTAACATCACAGTTAACGCCGGCAGCCAGAGCCAGGACTCAAGGGAACTGTTAGAAAAGCCCGTGCCACAAAGGCTTTAAGTTTCACTGCTGCAGCACGCAGAGCAGCGCAGGCACCTCAAGAAGAGCAAGACCAAAGCCTGTTGCAGAGGAAAGTGAGACCAACACTGCAGGCAGCAGCATCCCTGCCCTGCACACCTGGCCACACTCAGTGGCTGCGAGTTTGCTTTCAGAGCCACAACAATGCATTGACATTAAAACAGATGGCAGCAGAAAGGGAGCAGAGAGAGCACAGCCCTCTGAAACCCCTTACTGGGCTGAAATTTGCCCCATAATTTTGTCGTGTTTAACATGTTTGACAGGGTATGACTTTGGTATTGATGGGAAATTATATCAATTAACCTAAGTGAAAGGTATCTCAATTAACTTAACTGAACAGCTACAGTTCTAATTTAATCCAGGTGCCTTTTATTGGGCTGAAGTACTAAAACCTCTGACAGTAAGCAGTTGAGGCAAAGAAGTTGAGAAAGAAAGGGCAGTGAACCGGTTCAAGTGCAAGGACTCTACAGTTTACTTCTTTCCCTCTCCTACAGTATTTTATATTACCTTGTTTCTGTCTAGGACATGGAAGCCCATATCCATGGGGCTGAATTATTTCCCCTCCTGCATCTTAATCTCTCTCCAGCTTTTGCCTGCAGTAAGAGATGTTTTCATTGCAAATTTCTCAGGAGTTAACAAAGCAGCAGAATTCATTTAAAACCAAAAGCAAAAGACAACTTCCCTTGGATGCTCAAAGCTCTTCCTGGAATAAGATACTAAAGTTTGCCTGTTCTGTTGAGCGTGATCCAGAAAAATCGGGACCATCTTCTACCATCAAGTTGATGGCAGCCAGTCTAGTTGTGGCTAATTTATGGAAGCCATGACTGCACACAAGCAGGTATGCAGCTCCAAGAGCAATTTTGTCACTGCAGGAAGGTGTCACACTACAAGCAGGAGCTGCCCAGGAGAATCTCTAATAAAAACCTAGAAGACACAATACTGTACCTAGTAAACTTAATAAAGCACAGGTGGAAGTGGGGAAGTCTAACCATGAATCACATCCAGCCCAGTGCTTGGTGGCCTTCTGTACTCTTATTTTCATTTATCACAGACTCCTGCATCACCAGAGTCACCCGAGTAAATAACACTAAACCACTAATATTAGCATTATAGCATACTAATATTAATACTACAATATACTTTTACTATTATTAGTATTTAAGTATAGAAAACAATGAGCAAAAAAAACCCAAACCTCCCCTTCGAATGTAAGCATCCCCTGGCAGGCTACAACTCTGAGTTTATTAAAATATTGTTTGCACACAGAGTGAGCAGTGCACAGATTGCCTGCTCAAAACAGCCTACCTTTCTAACATTTTCCTTTCTACACATTCATGGCAGTTCACTGCAGACACAGAGGATGAAGAAAGTCCAGACCCCCAAAGGACCAAAGGGAACAACCACAGTAGCGATCAAGTCAGCAACAGAATAATCCATACTTTGCACCGCATTGGTGCTACTGCTGCCACAAACCAGCATTACAAGTGCTCTGGCTCAACTGTTTAGGACAAAGATTGATATAGTCCCCAATCAGTTCCAAACGAGACATTGGACCATTTTCAACAGCTTTCCTGTCTCATTAGTTATATGGAGGACAGGAAAGGTAGGAATCTGTAGGCTAGCAGGAGCTTAGCAGTCCACAGGTCACTGCCAGGGAACTACAGTATTAGCGGTCTATAACAACTGAGAAAAGAAATGAAGATCTCTATCTCAGCTTATTACAGCATTTGAAATCACACACATGTCCAAGAACTTGAGCTGGGGGACGACATCAAACCCCACACATCTGCTTCTCCACTGGGCCTCTCACTCATTAAATCTGTCTGGGTGGTGAGATTTCCCTCACTCCATGTCTACAGGCTTCCTGTTTGTCTTCTGTTAGTAACAGAGATGGTTTTTGACACCAGGGTGCCCTGTAATAGCAAGTTCTTCCGGACGACCTTTTCCTCTCACTTGCAACACAAAGCCCCTGATGTGAGACTGTGCTCCATTCGCATGGTCTGCAGTGCAGCAGCGACAGAACATTATTTGTAATCTCTGGATGCAAGAGACAGAATGGCTTGGAGCCATTTCCAAATAGTCAGGTGAGCCATAGACCTCAAAGTGAGGGCACATGACAGTGCAGTGCACTTTTTGGTCTTAAAAAGGGTTTACATCTCTACAGTCAAGTTGAAGAAGTCCATCAGACTGCAGAGAACACTGGAGAGATACAAGTGGACCAAACTTTAGAGAAGTCGTCAAGAGAGGTGGGGAGGAAAAGTCTCCCCATTTACTGCCCTGTCATTTCATATTCTTTCTGCAGAGAAGCACCACGTTAAAAGAACTGTTACTAAGAGCCCCAGAAGGTTGCGCAATCTTGTGTAGAAAGCACTGGGGACTGATAAAGTCCTGACAGACAAGTCTGATCACGTTTGACAGAGTTACAGGAGTAGAGAAGCTGGAGGTGAGTCTTATCTTCAATGAAACAACTGACGCCCTCGTGAAAAAAACATTCAACCAAACGGAAGAGCTCCTTGGCTCTGAGCACGCCAGAGGAATGAGACCTGGCTGAGCAGCCATAAACAGAGGCTGAAGAAGGATGCATAGGGAGAGAAGGCAGAACAGGAGAGGGAAGACACTCCTGAGATGTAATCCCCTAAAGGAAGATAAAGTAAGTTACACAAAAGCGCTCCGAATCTGCATCCAGGTGCCGAGGCTCTGGTCCTACGCGCTGAAGCGGATGCTCAACTCGCGCCCATCAGCAGTCCCGCTAAAGGCACCCAGGCTGCGCACACGCGTCCGGGCGAGCCGGGGCCAGGCTGACAGCCGTGAACTCAGACCCCTTCCCTGTCCCTGTCCCTGTCCCAGTCTCAGCGGCCGGGCAGCGCTCAGGTGCCCTTGCCATCAGCCCGGGCAGCGCAGCCCAGCCCCGCACCGCTCGCAGCTGGCACCGAGCGCCGCCCGCGCCCCCCGGCCCCGCCGCACCGCGGGCTGGAAGGGCCCTCCCCGCACGGCAGCCGGGCAGGGCAGGACGGCGGGGCCGCTGCGGGGCCAAGAAGCCGCCCCGGCGGGACAGGACCAGAACCAGCGGCCGCTGCTGTGCCGGTCCGCCCTCCCCGGCCCCTCCGCCGAAGTGCCGGCACCCACCTGCAGCGAGTCCCGCTGGAGAGCGGCGCGAGTGAGAGGCGCGGCGGTGCGGGAAGGGGCGGGAAGGACGCAGGGAGGGATGGATGGTTGGATGGATGGGGAGGGATGGATGCAGCCGCCACCTGCCGGCCTTCCCTTTTCAGGCCGGCGGGCGCGGGCGGGGCCGGGCGGCGCATCCCCGGCCCACGGGCCGCACCCCGTCCCGGGCCGGGCCCGGCGCTGTGGCGCGGAGATCCGCAGCTGCCGCCCCGGCAGCTCCAGCAGGCAGAGGGGCAGCGCCCTCGGGCCAGGCAGGGCCCCTCAAGAGCGACAGAGCATCTCTGCGGGGACCGCTGCCCGGCCCCGTTCGGACACCCCCAGGGCCACGGCCACGTGGAGAGGAGGGAGATGGAACGCGTTAGTCAGAACAGCAAAACGGAAAGGATGGTGCACGGGGGAATTGGGATGTGAAGGACAGTGTTCCAGGGCACCCATGCCGGGACAGCACACACCAGAGGGGAGGCCCTGCTGGTCCAGTTTCAGCACTAACCACAGCTGAAACTGCACCAGTGGTGCACAGGGAAACCAGAGTGTTTCTCTACACCAGGACAGCAGCAGAGAGCAGAGATGTAGGTTAAGCCTGCCTAGCAGCTGCAAAATCTTGTAAAAGGAGCAGTTTTTCCCAGGAGTGTCAAGGACATAGCTTTGAGAGTGTCACAAAGCAGTTCCCAACCCAACACTTGCTGCGCTTCCTCAGTCAGGTGCTGATCTGCAGCGAGGCTAATGACATTCTCTGCATCCTCCGCTGAAACTTCAGATAGGGTTACACCTCCTATAACATAATGTTCAAGGTGGGAAGCAGTGGCAAATAGCATTGGTTACAGGGCAACTGAGAGCCTGATGGACCTGGTGATTCATTCCAACCTTTCCATAGAAGTGTGGCACAAGGGGGAAAATTGAGCATTACAGCACTTAGGATTTCCACAAGGTGCTCTTAACAAGTTTCTTTTCCTTGCACACATGATCACAGAAGAAGGAAAACTAAGGGGTTGCAGAAATTACTTATTTTAACATGGTATATACAAGATTTTCCAGTTATGCCTATTCTTTCTTATTCCCATATGGTGGTGCTGCTTATATGGCCAGCTGCCATACCACTAATTTGGCAGCAATATTTGAGAACTAACTAGATACTCTCATTGATACTTGAGCATCCTCAGTTTGTCTTGGTATACACAACTACTCTAGAGTTCTATCCAAATTTCTTGCAGTCACTCAACAGCCAACTGCACAGGCCCCCTCTCACTTCCAAAAGTCTGTTTTATGCCCACAATCACGTAAGTAAGAGGACAAGTGGTTGTAGACAGATGTAGAGACAGTGCTATGTTACCCCCAGCACTGGTACCCTCCCTTTTCCCACCTGCTACTCTGTATTGTCAACTACCACATCCATTCAGACTACAGAGACAGCAATGTTTATTTTATGACACATCAAATCCACACTTTAGACATTTTTAAAAACCCCGAAGCATAAAAGTATTTAAAAGAGTTCCAAATATAAGTTCCTGATAAACAGAAAAAAGAGGGCAAACGATACACAAGATGATGTTCAAGTCCTCATGCAGAAAATACTCTTCCCACCTTCCTTTGGCCTGTAACCTTTACTTTCTTGTAATAACCATGGTCTCATGGGCCCCTCTGCTCTATAGCCTTGAATCCACACACCAGAGTGATTGCACAAGCCAGAGGGGGAGTCCTGAACAATGCTCATTGGAAAAAGCTGCTGCCCATGTACATGGGGGTGGCTCATCAAGTCTCCTCCAGCCCTCAATTAGGTGACGCTGCTTTGCACACAAATGTAGCTTCCTGCAACAAGGCTCTTCTCATTGGCAGCATTTAGGGAGGGAATGGAAACATGGAAATCAGGCCCTGCTCCATGTAGTGAACAGCTCTCACAGCCCACCGCTCCATTTCCCAAACATGCACTACCACTATTCAATTCACACTGGCTGTGGGCTTGGCTGACTGCTCCAAAAACTAGTTAACTTTACCTACCTAACAGGAGGCAAGGTATTTGGCGGAACCATTTTCCACCAGATGGGAGCTGCACTGTAAGGAGGCAGCTACACAAGTGGAGGGAAAGCAAGCCCACCCCTCAGCAGCAGTGAGCCATTGCATTATGTCAGCTGCTCATGAAGTCTCAGTTTAGGCTACAAGATTCTGAACTTGTGTCTCCCCATACTGCACATGTACTTGAAGCTAACACTTCAGACCTAACCACACCAGGCTTTATTTGCCTTAGTGATAAGGGAAAACTTCTCAAGAGGAATTTAATAGATCAAAAGCAGCTCAAAGAGCAAGTGATCCAACCTAGAAAAGAAATTTAAGGCATTAATGATACATTCATTTCAACTCCTACCAAGCTGCAGCTCATGTTGCTGGCAGTTAAGCATAAGCTGGCACACTTTATGTTCTGAGAGGACAAGGAGTAATGGCACACTGCAGTCAGAGCCTCAAACAAAACCAGCAAAAAGCAGATAAGCAAAGAGGGCTTTATCTCCTCTGCCTCCTTAACCATTGCCACAAAGTGAAACATCACAACCTCCATGCAGTCAAGTTTCTTCACTCCAGTCCTCAGCTACACTCCTTATGGAAGTGTTACCAAGAGTGCCACAGCTGTACAACTCTTTCTGCCCCCACCCTGCAACTGCGAGCAATACTGTTACTCAACTACCAGGATGCATTTAGACGCTGTTTCTCCAAGTACTCTGGTTTAGTGGCCTCAACAGGAGTGCACAAAAGAGGAAGGTAAGTATTTATTGCAAGGTAAAACTATAAAAGAACACAGAAAAGAGGAACTCTGTCACACTGCAAGTGTGAACTTGAAATGTCATGTGGGGCTGGGGATTACAGCCAGAGGCCTCCAATCAGTTGATCTTACAGTGACTAGTCAAAGGCAAGTTACAATACTTGCCTTTTCACAGGTATCAGATTTAAACTGGCTGAGAAAGAAATGGGAGGTTAAAATACAGGAGAATCATTTCTCTTTCTTCTATTAGATGGGCAGGAAACCAAAACTAAGAAACACTGCCAGCCTTTTAAAATAAGACTGTAGAAAATATAAGCCTTGGAGGTCATCCTGGTGGTGCCAATAACACCAGCTCAAGGATGGTTCCAAATTATGGGGCTAAATCAAAATTAGAAATAAAGAGCAGAAACATCCAACTATTCTCCCACATCCCTACACTGGAGCTGCCTGCCCCACAAGGGGCTAGGGTAGGTAGCATTCCAGGCAGGCTTGACATCCATAATGTCCACATGCCCATCCAAGATGTTCTGGTGAGCAGATGGTTTATGAATTCCAAAGGAAATGTTATCAGTCACTTTCAAACTTGACAGAATTGACTTGGGTCGATATAGTGCCCCCACGGTAGCTGCCTCGTTTTTTCTTTGTCTTCTCATGGCGGAAAGATTTGCCTTTAGTGTATTTCAGGATATTGTTGGCCTTCTCACCCCAGTCACCAGCTGCTCCTTTCTGTGAGGGATGAAGGGGGAGAAGAAAAAAGAATTCAGGTCAGTACCCAAGAGAATAAAGGCAGTGCTTTGCAATTCACCCTACCCAGCAAACACTAGTCATTTAGCACTGAAGCTGATAACACTCTCCCATGCACCTCCTGCCACTGCTCACATGCTTCTTAACAGCTCCTCCTGGTGGAAAAAGTTCTCACCAGAAACACTCCCCACAAGCATGCCAAGGCTTCTCTGCAGACATGTACTTGCAGAGACTCAGTGTTAAAACTCTGGACACTACCTAGCCCTACCTTTGCTTCAAATGAGTTATCAGCAACACGGGCATCCACCTCAATCTCTTCTTCCCTTACGCGGCGGAACGGAGAGGCTGGCTGAGCAGAAAGAAAACGAGACACAGTCAGCACACGCAAACACTCAACACTCCCTTAGTAACAACCTCCTTCCTTGCCCTGCAAATACGGAGCCCTTTCCACAACACCTCAACCTTTAAGTGTTTCTCAGATTCATGATTCTTTCCCTTCAGATCAGGCAACTCAGGCATGTTCCTGTGCAAGCATATCCCATTAGCTTTTGCCAGAATACTACTATGCACATATGTGCAATCCCCCTAGGGTTCTCCAAACAAGGTTTAAGTGCTTGAGGGAGGAAATAAAAACACAATCCCATGGGCCCAACCTCCCACAAAACCTCAAAAACTTGGGTGCAGAAGACAGAGATGCCTCTTCAGCCAGTTGCCACAGCCCACCCTCACTCACCCGTTTCACCTTGGGAACTGTGTGTGGTGTTTTGGCTTTGATCTTTGCTTTTTTACTGTGTGGTGTCTCTGGCTCCTGAACATCTTCCCTCTTCTGTTTCTTCCTGATAGTGCCTGTTAGATGTACAGCAGTAAAACTTTAAAGTGAGTAACTGCAGTGTTGGGAAAGGTAATGGCATCTCTCCCCCAGAAAGCAAACTAAATGTTGACACAGGTGTGAGAACTGGTCCCTGCATTACTTCACCCAGAAAACAAGACTGCTGTATCACACACTAACAGCCACTCTGGGTTAGCAAGGATCTTTCTATCCTATCCTAAGGGATAAAAATAATTTTATGTAATAGGATACCTGTATATAAATGATTTTGCATACTTGAGAGAGTTCTGTTGGTCAAGGTTTGCCAGGTTTTGGAGTCATACCATATGCACTTGCACACATCATTAGGGCATCACTAGTTTTCCTCCTGGAGGGTTAAAGATTGAGATTGTGCATTGTGGCATCAACTGTGGTGTCCCACTCCACATGGACAAGGTCCTCCATCAGTCCACTTTGCTGTCGCCAGATCTTGTGCATGCACAGATGGCAACTGGCAACAGCTATACAGAAATGTGCTTCATGTTACCACAAATTCTACTGCCAGCAGCTACGCAATACAGACAAAAAGGATTCCACTAAATTCAAAACTAGCCCTTCCCTCTCAGTACTGCACCAAATGGCATAATCAAATAATAGAGATTAGACTATTTTTTAAGAAAGTCTTCCATTCGTGTTTAGCTCAGTAACACCGCCTGACAGACCCACTTCCCAGACTGTTGGTAATAATACCTCCATTAACTTTTCCGGTCTCTTCTTCAGAGCTGCTTTCACTGCTACTACTACTGTCACCAGCTGGCTTAGACTTCATGTTTGCTGCTGCTGAGGATGCTTTTGCTTTCTCTGTGGAGGCTGGGGCCTTAGAACCATTCTGTACCCCTTTTGCTGCCTTTTTGGGCTTCTCATCCTCTTCACTGGAACTATCTGATGAGCTGCTGCTACTACTGGAAGCAGCTGCTTTCTTCCCCACAGTTGCTTTTGCTGCCCCTGTAGATTTGGTGGCTGGTTTCACTGCTGGCTTTCTTTCTTCTTCACTGCTTGAGCTGTCAGAGTCAGATGTGTCTGCTTTGGGAGCTGGAGTAGAAGGTTTGGACACTGGCTTAGCCACTTTGCCAGCTAATTTAGCTGAGGGGGCTTTCTTCTTCTTTTTCTCATCCTCAGAACTGCTGGAGCTGCTATCTGAATCAGAGCTACTTTCTGCTTTCTTTGTGGCAGGTTGTGACTTCTTTGCTGCAGGGGTTGCTGCTTTAGTTGTGGGCTTCACAGGAGCTGCCTTCTTGTCAGAACTATCAGAATCTAGAATGGGAAGAAGAACAATCAAGGCTAAGTCACATTCCTTCAGCACTACGGTAACATGCAGATTTAATGCTGATACACAGTGCCCTTCATTAGCTGCTTAAAACAACCCTGTAATGAGTATTCCTGTCCAAGTGCAACCTTGTACCCTGCCTAGAAAAACAGAGATCTAAGCAAGAACAACATGCATGTAGAAATTCTCCTTTTCCCCCATCCCAATACCTGAGCTGTCTGAGGAAGAACTGGAGTCTTTCTTTGCTTGTCCAGCCTTGACAACTACTTTTGCTGCTTTGGATGTATTCTTTATCACAGGTTGTTTAGCTGGGAGCTTGCTCCCTGCCTTCTTTTTGTCATCTTCAGAGCTAGAATCTAACAAAAAAAAAAAGTTCTTTAAGTTAATAGGCTTCATGTGCAAGTTACTTCAGTAATAACATGTATATAACAGGGAAGTGAAAAGCAAAATGGCTTGTGGCTCAAGGCTGAACCACTAGGTAACCATCAATGAGCAGCACTTGATGAACACTTGAATAGTTGGCTTTGTTGGGAGGAAGTGGAAACAAACAGTTTAAGTTCTTCATGAATACATGCACAAAGAAAGATATTTGGAGAATAATGTAGGAGAAGAGGTACAGAATATGGGACTGGAGAAAGTATCAGTGTCACCAAGACCAACTCCGGGAGAAGAAACATTAAGAAAAGAAGATATATGATAAGGATCAAAAAACATACAAGAAATTAGGAGATGAAGTTGACAAAGCATGCAAAGTGAGGCAGCGACAGCACAGTATCTCCTTTTAGTACTTCCTGTATCAGATGAGTTTAGCAGCAGTCTGAGGATGGACTAGAGACTCCTGAGTATAAATACACCTTTTATTGTGTGTTACAGGAATGCGGAATACTAAACCCAATCTATTCCAATACTTCTGAGCACTCTCTCATAATAGCAATTTTAAACGTGACTATTTTGAGAGAAACTAGGCAACAAAAACCGACAACACAAGTCCTGACACTTGCTGCAGTGTCACACAGCCTAGTGCTGGCAGACAGATGGGCAGCTGCCACCCACAGTCCCTGCTGTGGCACCAGCAATGTTAAGATACAGAACAGGAGCACCTTAAACTTGGAGGAGAAATGTAGCACATAGGGAACTTACACAGGAAATATAGCACTGCCAACCTTAAACCTGACCAACAGGAGCTACAAAGCACACCACCCCCCTTTCTAGGATCACATGAGGAAAAGGCATCTTTTGAGTCTATTTTGAACTTCACATGGTGATTACATTTTTATTTCAGAAACTTCTCCCAAACATGATGCGGTAACAGAAACTAAAAATCTTAAGACACAGATCCTCAAAAACATTAACTATTAACCTTCCTGGAGAAACCTGACAGATGCTTTCCCACCCTTTCCATACGGCAATATGCAGACCTTTCTGCACATGCCAATGGTTTCATTGTCTCATGGTCAGACTCCACTCAGCATAGCACACTCCTGTTCTCCAGTTTCACATCTTGCTAGCCCATAGACTGAAGTTTTTGAGCTTAAACACTACAGATCTTAGCAGATACATCACTACACAGCAACCTGGCCAATAAAAACGTTAAACGAAAAGAATCAAAACTTTATTACTTGAATTACCTGAGTCACTGTCAGAACTGGATTCAGTCTTCTTGCTAGTCACAGCTTTGTTGTGGGGGCTAGGGGTTGTTTTAGCTACTACTGCTTTACCTGCAAAAGCAAGGTGAAAATTAGCAGGCCATATCCACACCAAACCTTTGTCCCAAGATCTAAACCTTTCCAGATGTCAAAAAGCTCCATTCTCAGCATACCAGATATTCCCCAAATATCTTCTCGGGGTACCAGCCAGCAACTGGAAGCCAACAAGAACCTGGCTTACTCCCACTAAACTAGATCCTGATGACTCTTCAAACAAAGATGTGTAAAGTAACCCAACCTGCAGAGTTCAGATCCAGAACAGTGTTGTTTGGAAGGCTTTCAAATTAATCAGATGCTTCCAGAAAAGCAGAGAACAACACAGACCAAAGACAAATGGCCTTTTGAAGGAAACCAGAACATTGCCAAAACATTGTTGGCTCCATGTAATACTTCCTTCCCACAACATACCTGCTGCTTCTCCCTTTGGGGGCACCTGCTCTGCCTCATCACTACTGTCTGAAGAGTCACTGCTCTCAGCCTTTTTTGCAGGAGCTTTGGCAAGGCCCTTCTTTGTCTGCGTTCCTTGAGGAGGTGGTACAGCACTGTACTGACCTATGAAGAGACACAGCATTCAGATCCCTGCATGATAATGTGAGCAGCACAAAATGTTTGTTGTAGTGAGAATAAAGCACTTCTACTATTCAGTTTCATTTATTCCCCTTCTGTAACTACAGTTAAACACATTATCTTATAATCTGAAAGGTAATACCACTCCAGTGCTACTCCCTGTTTCTGCTGTGAGTTTAACTCTCCTTGGGGTTCAGCTGACCCAACAACCTCTGCAGAAGTCTCCTCTGTGCTTTTAGAAGAACAGGAGCTTGTTGCTGAACTTTTTCAGAAAAGAAACCAGATATGTCACCTGTTCATTGTTTACATTTACTGACTTCTCAAATCCTCTGGTTAGAGAATCAGACTGACCTTTGACAACCCCTGCACTCAGACCAGCTCTCTACTGGAACCCTAAAAGTATTATACCACATGGACCAGAGGCCCATTTAGCCCATCAGCTGGACTTACAACTGAACAGCCCTGGATACTTCACATAAAAAAAGCCCTAAAAAAAGCTAAAGTTGCTGCAGATACAAATTAACCAAACTACTTGATATTTACTTCCCAAATCCTGGCACACAGGAAACATGCAAAGAATGTAGTTAAAGGCTGTCCAAATAGAAGGGAGGCAAACCAAGCAGAGCACCACAGTCTCACTCACTCCTGTCCCTTGCTGAGGGAGAAGCTAAATTGCAAGCCCAGCCCCAATAGCACACATGAAAAGAGCTGCTGTATCTCTGGTTCATGTTAACACCACCAGCACCACCTCAAACCTTGTGTGCAGCAGGGCTTGCCTGTGCCCTGCACGCACTCCTCCCAGGAAAGGACTAGCAGAAAGTATCCTTCCACACAGCAGCAATGGTATTTAGTACGTACCAGACTTTGGCTTTTGTTTTGCAGGTGGCTTTTCATCATCTGAGCTGTCAGATGAGTCCTCACTACTAGAACTTTCCTTGGCACGTTTGTTTTTCCCTGGACATGTTTGAGCGACTGCAGGTTTTGGCAGAGGTGATTTCTTGGGAACAGCCTTATCAAAAGAAACAAACATTAAAAAAAGGAAGCTGCAGACATCTTGTGGTGGCAGCTGGATGTGGATCTTAACCCCACATCTCATTCAAGAGGGCAAATTCTGAGGACAAAGAGAGAGATTAATTCTCAAATACAATTTTTATAATTTTTCTGGCCACTCCTCTGTTGTTTTCTGCTGCGTGAACCCCTAATGAGGGGCTCCTCTGACAAAGGGGCACAGAACTGACTGAAATTGTAGCAACTGACACATGATTAAAAACAGCTATGATTATTTTTGCGTTGAAGAAGTAATTTTTAAACACTTTCTAGTGTTTAAGCTAAGCACAAAAGAGTCATGCCAAAGTGAACATATAATGGAGACTATGATAGAGTTATACACAATGAGACATTTTCCTGTAAAACAATGGAGCAGAAAAAGCAATAACGAGCTATTAGGGAAGAAGGCAGTGCATGGTGAGGTAGAGGTATGTACCAGACTCATAATCCCATTGTATAAAGGAGAAGGAGGTATAAGAGATACGCTGAACACAGCATCTATATAGTCTGTGCCTGCAAGATGATACACCTGGTCTTACTGGACTTCTACAGTGTTCATAAAGTTTTTCAGGGTCTAATTTACCTTTTTCGGTGCAGCCTTTTCCCCATCAGAATCTTCACTGCTGCTGCTACTGCTTGCTGCTTTTCCATTAACAACCTTGGTAGCTGCCTGGGCAGCTTTACCTCCTATTAAGAAAGGAACATTGCAAAACATGCCATGGCAGATGGGGGGTAATTACACTGAGCAGAAAGTATCATAGAGAGAAAAGAACCACAGGAAGCCGATAGGATAGATTAAGGTAGTACCACACAACTGTTGGTTTATCCTACTGCAAGCTCAGAGAAAGTTTTCTAAAAACTGTCTTCTCTAGCCTCCAGTTCCAGGACTAAAGGCTAAGCAAAGATCTTCCCTGCTTTTTGAGGGGAAGACACTGGCAAAGGCAAAACTTCAGCAGTTAAGGTTGTTGACTACAGCTACCTATTCAAACAACACACTGTTCAGGACCAGATGTTTTATTTGCAATCCGTTCTACCCCTCTTCTGTCAGCAGCAGATTGGACTGAAGTGCAAAAGGCAGTGACAGCAGATTTTCAGACTGCTATGTTAATACATATGTCTCTGTATGTGGGTACAGTCCCCAGCGCTTCTCCCCTGGCCTCCTTTGGTTTTGCACTTTAACTCAAGATACACAGTAAAAGGTACCTGATTTAGGTGTTGCTGGTTTTGGTGGCTGTTTCTTTGGTGCTTCCTCATCTGAGCTGCTTGAGTCAGAGCTAGAACTCTCTGCTTTCTTCTGAGGCTGGATTTTGGTTGCAGCCGGCTTCACCACAGGTTTTGCACTTTTCTAAACAACAGGAGGAAAAACTGATCAGCTTTCATAGTCACGAAAAAGGAAATCAGGCTAATAACTGAGATACATGAATAAACAGCTGCCTTTCAGAGGTCACCATTTTAATTTGAAAACATCAGTCTGCTAATGGTCAAGGTCTGAAAATCCCTGGATAACAATTTTGCTTTGGAAAACCTCACAGAAACCCATGGGAAGCTTCCTTTGCACCTCTGTTTTGAGTTCTGTCTCCTCAAAATGGGGCAGATCTGAGGCTGGCACTGTCTTCTTCCTTCTACAGATCACACTAGTTTGAAGACTGAAAATACTGACGGGGGAACTCTGGTTGGTGTCCTCTAGCGTATATTGACATTATTCTTACTCCTCCCAGCATGAAAAAGGATCACACATATATGTATATTTAAAGAACAAATTTACTGTAGCAACTACAAAATAAATCTTTCTCTGCAAAAAAAAAGGAAGCCCTAGTAGTCTTAGGATAAAAGCAAGGAGCAGACTTGGATATGAAACAAAGTGGGTGCTGGACAAGAAATGAACTTTTCCTGAGACGAGTCCAAATGGCACATTGTCCACTACAAAAATGTCTTGCATTGCACCTGCAGCAGCATAGGCACTTCATAATCCAGAAGTGAGCCCAATTTCAGAGAGAATTCTGTTGGTCAAATTTGCTATTATTCATCATTGTCAAACATGCATTAAAGAGGCTGAAAAGAAAAGCTGACCTTTGCTGGCTTCTCCTCCTCCTCAGAATCATCACTGGAGTCTTCACTGCTGCTCTCTGCCTTCTTGACTGGAGGAACTGCTTTTGCTTTGGGCACAGCTGCTGCTTTAGCTGCAAATATGGGACAACACACATTAATTCTCAATTTTCATGCACCTATATCCTGCTCTAGTGGGTATCAGGGCAAAAGATACACTAAGGTTATTAAACCATGACTGAAGTTCACAACACTGACTTTTTTTCTTGAGCAGCATGTGGCAGACTACTCCAAAATGGGTAGGCAAGAGGATAAAACCAATTCTAGAGCTTATCTTTGTCACATGCACATTTAAGTGCAGACTTCTACCATCAAAAAGGAGAGCCCACGAAAACAGAGCCCACCCCCAAACTGAGATAACATTAACTGGGTCTGCACACCTTTCAGCTTAAAGAAACCTGCTGAACAAGCACAGATTTGTCCTTGCAAAGAGAACCACTCTCTGCAGTTTGTATTAGTGCTGTATTAAAGTTCCAGACACTTGAACATGTTTTAGACAAATCTACTTCCTGGCTACTTGTTGCTTTTTAATAACGTGGAGCAAAAGAAATCTTTTTGTCTTGCACTTTATTTGCGATTGTCCTTATCAAATAAAAATCAGATCTAAGTTCAAATTCAGCTTTAGCATAGTTTAAATTGAAGAACAGTTTTCTTTCTGTCACTCCCTCTCCCTATTTACTCCTTCTCCCCTGCATACCTCCTGCTAGATAAGCACCTAGATAAATCCTAGCCATGCAGGAGTTTTGTCAAATTACGTGTATTTTAACAAATGTACAAGCACTTGTAAAACCTGAATTGATTTTTTCTAGGAAATCAAGATGAAAAAACATTATTTAAAGATCTTAGTAACAGAATCCCTGGAAAACACATGGGAAAAATACCATGAGGTAGCTTCCTCCCAATCGCCACACTTTCAAACCCAAATTTCCCTCAATATTTAAATCAACACATAATATGAACATGCCAAAGGAAGCAGGTATAACCCTGCTGAGACATCCTAGCAATGCGTGTTTGGAAAGTAGAATTCCACTCTGGACAAGGTAATGAGGGCGCTACTTCAACAGCCGTTCAAACTCTAATGTGTCCAAATTATAACAGGATAGCTCATACCGAGGATGAACGTATCTTACATGTTACGGGCAGAAGACCGGCCAAAAACGAGACCAGTTAATACAAACCCAGTGCCTGATAGCTGCTAATGGGTCTCAAAAGAGCTGCTGACGCTCAGCCCTGAACGCAGGCGATGAGCACAAGCGCGGCCTGCCCCAGGGCCGCTCGCAGAACCCACCTGGCTTCTTGGCCGGGGGTTTCTCGTCCTCCTCGCTGGAGCTGCTGGAGGACGCCTTCCTCTTCGCCTGGGCGCCGTTGGGGACCAGCTTTCCCTTCCTGGCCGCCGGAGACCTGCGGGCAGACAGGCTTAGCGGGGCCGTGCGGGGCGGGGCAGCGGGACCCCCAGCCCGGGCGCGGGGGGCACTTACCGCAGCCAGTAGGTGAAGATGTCCAGGAGGGAGGCCGCGTTCGGGTCCTGCTCCTTCTAAACCGAGAGAGGCCGCGTCAGCCAGCGCCACCGAGCGCGTNGCGCGCGCGCCCCCGCCTGACTGCCGGCGTGCGTGCCCCCGTGCGCGCCGCCGCGGCGCGGCCCCGCCCCCTGCCCGCCGCCATATCGTTGCGGGCTGCGCCGCTGGCACGGAGGGGAGTGGGTTGGGATCGCTTGAGGGGAGGAGGAACATGCTTCTTCTGTGTTGGTGCCTGCAGCTGTGTGAGAGCAACACGCAGTGCGGTCGGCTGCCTGTGGTGCAAGAACAGGAGAGAGAAGGGCTGGGAACTCGGGAGTGCCCGCACAAACCTGGAAGAGAGAAGACTTCACCTAAGCTCCGTCAGCCTGCTCCTGCTTGTAATCCACCACTGAAAGAAGAATGGGGGGCAGGAGTACGGAGCTCGGGGGACGCTGGGGAGTAGGAGTAAGGCTGCCGGGGAGAACAAGCCGGTCGCTGTGGGCGGCTGGTGCCCGCAGAACCCTCAGCAGCACGGCACAGCCCCACGTGGCCGGGGCACGGCGGGCTGAGCTGGATCCTGAGGGCGAGATACATCGGTAGTCTCAGGAACAATGAGCTATGACTCTGAGAGCACTAATTCTCCATCGTAATTTATCTCGGGCCTTTGCAGTGTGAGTTTCTGTTAGGGTAACTGCGAAATAAGCAGGTTTCTGAATGCTTCCAAGTAGTGGTAACATAGTATCCAGGTTTTGAAAAGAGATGCTGAACAGAGAGGCTCTTATCTATAACCAGCTGTAAGTAAATGCGCTGCTCAGTGGATAAGTAAGTCCAAACAACCACCAGAGACGACCGGAAGACCCCTAGTGACCCAATAAGAACTTAGAGGTCATTAACATATGCATTAACTTTATTAGAGAAGTAGTTAATATGTAAAACATTTGATGTATATGTAAAATTTTAAGTAAATAGTAGCCAGGCTTACAAAAAAAACAAGACAAGCACAAGATTAGAGGAGATATCCTCCCTGTGTGTCCAATGCTGATGATAATGCCTGCCTCCAAATGCTCACAAATGGAGTCAGGGGTTTCTTATTTGCTGATTTACAGTAACAAACTAGGTTTGAGATACTCCTAATGAATCCATACTGGAACAAGGGAAAATGGTACTACAGGAAGGATTATGGTAAGAGTAACACCGTGGTCCTAAAGAGACAACCTATAAGAGCGAAACAGGGAATTTGAGATAAAGCTACTTACAATAAAGGCTTGAAGAGCTTCAGAGGCAGTGTTAGAAACAGGGCATGAAGCAGGTATACCTCAAGCAGACACTGAAGACCCTGGCCTGAGCTTAAAGGGGGCCTCTAGGCTTATGGGCAAAGGGTAGCTGTGGCTTTAAATCAGTAATTTTTCCAGGGAAGTTTTTTCCTCCGTAAAACTGAAGGTTTGCTCTGGTGGCTGTAGCTCTCTGTTCTCCTTGCCTTTGTGATGGGGTTTTTCTTGAGTCTCTTAAATAGAAAGTACTGTAAAACTTGAGGGCAAAGAAAGAAGAGAGTTGTGCTGAAAGTCTCGATTTAGGGCTGCTAGGGTCAAAAAAAGCAGAAGTAGGTAGGTAGAATTATGCTTTTTACATTTCCCTTACCTAACCCTCTGCATTTTACCATCTCCAGATATTGCTGTTCTCTGCTGTGTGGGTGTTCTGTCCTTCTTGTAGTGCCTGATGAACACACACAATTGGGTGGGCTCTGTGCTCAGCAAAGCATGCCTGTTGCTGGTGTCTCTGGAAGGTGCCATATTTGCACTCACGAGGAAGTAAAAGTCATCTCTTGTAGTGGTATTTCATACTGCAAGATCCTGTAATTGCGTATGGGTGCTGTCGCCTTAATCTAGAAAAGGGACATTCAGCTGAGGGTTCAGAAGTCCCTGCCCTGCCCCTGTTATGTATGGAATAACACAGGGCTGTGTTGCAGAAAAGCAAACTGTTTCCAGGAACTAATATTTCTCTTAGTTTTTGTAGTTTCCATCTACAGTAAGTTACAGCTGCAAGCTTCATCTGCAAAGCTCAGCAAACTTGTGCTTTTGCCTCCATCAGAAAGGAAGAGATGCAGCCATTGCTGGTACGTTGTCCTTATTTTAAGTCTTGCTCTCTGAAGAAACTGCTCTGAGGAATCAGGGCAGTTACTGGCAGTTTGCTTCACTGCCTCCCTTTGCTTCTCCTCTGGTTTAGTATCTCCCTCTTCTGCCAGGCCTCTGCCAGTAAGGTGCGTTCCCTGTGCTCTGTGGCAGCTTCTCTTTAGAGGTGTATGGCTGTCTAGGTGTGTTCCCCCATGTTGTGCCTGCAGCTGTCCAGATGACCTGGCAGGGAAAGTTATTTTGTTCTTGTGTTTCCCTAGGCAGTAGTGGGAGATCTTGGGATCTAAAAAGGGAACAAACCCAACTGATTTATGCAATTGCTTGTGAATTCCTTTGCTCCACTCACCTGTTCTTCATAGGTCTTTTCAGAACTCCCCTTGGCTGCCATGTCTTTCCTTGTTACCCTTCATAAGTACCTAGGAAAAAAAAAAGCAATGGCTCGAGAAAAATTAATCTTGTCCTTTTCTTTTGACAGGGATAAGACAGACCCTTGAGAATAATGCTGCAAATGCAGCTGTGTTCTCATGCTGCAGGGAGTTGAAGTGAGGAAAGTGTTGTATAGTCAATTTTGAGCAAGAGAGGATGAAAAGCTCCCTCTATTTCCTCCTTTTATTTTTTTAATTAATTCATTACGAGCTGTGTAACTGTCCCCTAGGCCAGCCTAATGTTCGAGGCTGTGAAGGGGCTTTTGCCTTGATCTGTCATCTGAGTTTTTAGGTGGAAGTTGCTGAAACAACACATTAGCAGTTACATAAGTTCATTTGTGAAGGCACATTAATTTCACTTTAGAGACCTGGGAAATTTAAAGAGATTTCCTGTGGGCTTGCATTGATCGAATAAAATGCACAGCATCCTAAGTGACACTGATATATTGGAGAAGCCCAGTGGGTTCTCACAAAGCAGGAAGCTGACTCTGCTAGACCTTTGTGTGATATTGCAAGGCTATAAAGACAGAAAGAATTTAAAAGTTCACTTAATAAGATCATGTTGAAACCCTTATCTATATGTCAGATAGATTATTTTGTTTTTAATGTTTCATACTGGAAGTTAGAAGATAAACAGCTTTACAAGGGAAATAACATGGAACAATCATAAACTCACGTGATTGTCTATCTGTTTTAGTAGTTATTAATGTATGCTTACTATTCCATAATAGTAAAAAAATGAGGTTAGAGACTCTATAATTTCCTACTTCTTTACTTTTGTCCTTCAGATAAATCCCAAGTAGATTCTGTATTGGATTACTTCTGCGGCTGTGTGTTCTTTATTCTAGTGTATGTTTTTCGGATGATTCAGATGGGAAAGTTACAATTTCTTCTTTGCATACCTGAAATTTCTCATAGGGCTGTGCTCAGGAAGTGCTTTTTGTCCTAGTACTTCCTTATTGTGAGAGCACACATTTTGATTTTGGAAGACAGGCTGTGGCACACAGTTTGTAAGCTTAAAGTGGGTTTTGAGTAAAGAAAGATTTGAAGGTAATAAGAGAGTTTGACCAACTTCTAAGAGCTGATTAGTAGGAAATAGTTGGTTCCTTTCTGCTTACAACCAGCTCAGTTCTAAAGTTAGTGTTGGTGACACTAAGCTGCATACAGAATGTCCACTTGGCTGCTTGGGAATGACTGCCTTAACTAGGAAAACAGATTCTGAGGAGTCTGCTTTTGCTGTGCTGAATTGCATCACTGGTGCTCAGCAAAAAAATGTCTCTGAATTCAAATCGGTGCAAGTGTTTTTTCTAAGTTTGCAAAGGAATAGGTGGAATGATTTAGGCAGATTTTGTTGCCTTCAGCAACAAAATTAATATATTGAGTCCTACTGTCTGAGTTCTATCAGTGTCCTTATTTTCTTATTTTCTCTGTACTCAAACATGACCATAGTCATGGAATCTGGTAAATCTAATTTGAAAGACAGCGTCTTCTAGATGAAAACACAGACCATCAAGCTGCTTCATTCTACATGGAACAACTTTGTTTTCCCCTAGGAGTTTTCCTTGCTTATAGGAGACAGAAGTCAACACCTGAGTCAGTGGTATGCATAAAGCAGGTTTCGTTTGTTCTCTTCCACGACTCTCTCTCCCAGTTTCTCCTGACTAAGGATACGGAGTTTCTGTATCACCATAGCACGTAACTTTTCCTCATTGTAGCGCTGTTTCCTCGGCCACCTATGGAGCACGTGACTGGAGCCAGCTGGAAAAGGCAGTTTCCCTCCCTGGGAAAGAGCCCCGCGGAGCAGCGGGAAGGTGCCCGGCGGCCCGGCAGGAGCCGCCCCGTGCCCGGCCCTGCAGGGGGCGCCCCCGGCCCGGCGGGCGGGCGGGCGGGAGGCGGGGCCGGGAGGAGCCCTGTGCCGAGCCCTGGGGCGAGGACTCGGCCACGGGGTGGACGCTCCGCGGGCGATGTGAGGGAAGGGGAGCGGCCGCTTCCCCGCCAGCCCCGGACCATGGCGGCCCCCGGTAGGTGCCGGGGCTCTGCGGGGCGGCTGTGCCGCGGGGCGCAGCGGAGCCCTGTCCGCTCCCCTTGCGGGGCGGTGCTGCTGCGCGGCTCGGCGCGCCCCGGGCGCTCCGCTGCTGCGGAGAGGGGAAGGAGGGTCCGCTCCCCGAGTTTTGGGGGACCGCGGGGCTTTTCAGAGGGATGCTGGCTCGTTCGTTCGCTCCTTTCTTGCGTTCTACCTTGCCTTGCTTCGGTTGGCTTGAGTTCAGAGCAGATGCTAGCGGAGCTCTCCTGCGTATTATATGCACTTGGAGCTGGCAGATCAGCGAGCTCTCAGGGAGGGTATTCCGTAGAGGAATCTGTCCCTGTCCGCCTTTACCACCTGTATGTTTTTCTGTGATGTTTTATGGAGAATTCAGTTCTTCCTAAGTACGGCTTTATCCCCTCTGCTCTGCACTTCCTTTTGGGGGTATGACTCGGTGCCCCTTGGCGCAGGGTCACCAACTGAGCTACGCTGCCATAATTGAAAATGTTTTCAGCTAACAGATGTGCAGGTAAAACTACCTAGAACAGAGATGTAAAGTGAAGGGGCAGAGGGGTCTAGCCTGTATTGTGTAAGTCTTGCTAGTGCCCAGTGTGCAAGTTCCTCTTCTTGCAGGGAAGTGTATGTGTTTTATCTAAAAAAGGAAAAACGTGCCATTCTCAGGGTGTGAAGTAACGTTTGCGTTTCACTGGTGCGTATCTCCTTGTGATGTAAAAATAAGCTAAACAGAGGCCTCAGGAGACTTGTGGGCAAGACTACTTTTCTCCTTATCAACAGAAGGTGATTTCACAGAGACTCTTAAAAATAGAACAACTTTAAATTAACACATCGTAATGCAAATCTCATGTTCCTGTCACTGAAGTTTGGTTTGCAGAAATTGTCTGGTTTGATTCTGCTATTGCCTCTTGCTCGTTTGCAGCACTTTATTTGAAGTGAAGGTTTTCTATTCCAGTCAAGGTAAGAAGTCTTCTAGGATGTTAATTATTATTGCGCATGATCACTATTACTTTGCATTCCATCTATGCAAAGAATGCATTATTTCCTCATACATCACTTAAATACACACACTTCAGACACTGAAGTATGAAAGGTGCTGAGGACTTCTCTTAATGGCCCACCAGCAGTTTCAATCACCTCTTGGAAGTGTGCTCTCTTTTAAGGATTTTATTATTAAGATGCCATGAGTTTAGTTTCGTTTATACCACAGGAAATTGTCTTTCCTGAAGAGTGAATTCTCCTCTGTCAAGGATTGTTATTTTGGACTGCGATATTTGTGTATCATCCATACACATAAATCCCAAACCAAAGTGGAACAGGCTACATAGTGCTTTTCTTATGTAGTCAGAATTGGAGGTAGATTTTTTTCTAGCAGATGAAAATAGATTTGCTCTCCAGTGCATGTGATTATCTAAGTTGGAGTAAAGGATTTGTACCTCAGCTTTTTACCTGGTCCATGGACAATGAGAAATCATGATCTACTTACAAGAGGTATGTGAAAGATGACACAGAAAAGCTGTGTATTATTACAGGCCCTGAATTTTCTTTATGGGACCTACAAGTACAATTGAAAACTTTATGATCTGTAAATTGAAAAGGGCATAACCCTTTTGGCTTGTGGAATGAAACAGTAAAGAATAAAGTTGATATTTTAAGAGGGTTACCCAAAGCCGATATGCCAACTTCCTAGACTATTCTCTATCTATTTCAGTGGCAATCAGAACCTTATTGTACAGCCATAAACCACTGTCCCACGTTTGCTTTTAACTTGAAGACCATCACCTTACTACTCTCAGACGTAGTTTGGTGATGAGCCTGATTTATTTGCTTCTCAGAGAGGGACTATGAAGGCATGAGATAGTCTATCACTATAGTATACCTGTTCATTTGCCATCAGTCTGTTATCATTGCTGTATAATGGCGTGTGCAGCTAAGTACCAAAGAGGCAGTTACAGCTGGAAAGGAATCCAGAAGTTATGGTTTATCATTGCAAACTGCAACAGAACTGCACCTTCATGATTTTCTATGTAATTTAATAATATTGCAGAGTGTATTTATTTTAGTGCTGATATTTTGAAGACAGAGACAAAAGTGATTTTAATACCCTAAAATGTTTAGGAATGCAGAAACAAGGTATTGTTAAAACTTAAACTAGGTTACTCTTGAGAATGTGAAAGATTATTGATATGGTCGGCTGGCACAAGTCTTTCTTCATCGTGCTATTTTATATAATTTTCATGTATTTCTTACTTCAATTGAAAAATCCCTTGTGATTGGTTTTCCAAAACCAGCCTGTCAAAAGCATTGTCAAAGGATCCATCTAAGGTCAGGGTTTAAGGAATTAAAATGGTTGGTTTTCACCTAGGCATTTCCCTATATGTGTGCAATAGGCAGAGCATATACTGTGCTTCGAACTGTGCTTTGTGAGTTTTTCTGTAACTGATGTGTGAAGAATTGTGGGAAAAACTCTGAAATGTTTTGTATTCTCCACTTACACTTTTCCCTGAGGACTGGACAGTAGTTGGTAATGCAAAGGGAGCAATTTGGTTAGACAAATAATAGCGTGATCCCGGAAGGCAAGTCCTGTGTCATCCTTCTTTTAAAAGAGAATGTTGCAATTGAAGTAATTTCTAGATTTTTGTTTTATTTTAAACAGTTCCAATGCTGACTTAAGCTTATTTAGCTCTGCAAGACCTACTTCCAGTATTTTTGCTTATGAACATAAAGCATTTATTTGGCTGTATAAGTGGAGTCAGTAATTTCTCAGTTCTCCTTTTAGGACCGTTGTTCCTCAGTTTATTGTATAAGTGTAGAAGGCTGTAGGAGTTGAGGTAAAAGGGCCTGAGGAGAGCTGGCACAGCTCTGTTAAAGGGAATGGTGTGCTTGTAGGACAGTGCTAGCTAGGGCAAAGTTCCTTCCTGCTGGATGCAAAGGTTACACTGTTCTGGCAGGGAACTTGCAGTGAGTCTGTCAAGTTTGCATCTTTTGTCTGCATATCAGAGAAGGGAGGCTTTCTCAGATACTTAGTGTCCCTGCAGTGCAAGGGATGTTTAAAATCAGTGTCCTCAGCCCTGTGCCCAAGCACAGCTGCTTTCTTTCATTGAAAGACTGAAGAAGGGCTTGTTGGCTCACAAATATATTTGTGGAAGCCATGCACTTTTTAAAGATGAATTATAGGATTAGGTGTTCCATTTTACAGAACGTCAACATGCCTGGGAGGCCACGATTGATTTTTCCCAGAAACTGGAGGTGAGACCTCTCCTAGAGAGCGCCAGGGTAGAACTTTAGGAGCCTGGGGCACACCTCAGAGAGTCACTGCGTGGTCTCCCCATCTGTTGAGGTCGGACTCAGCTGGCCATGATGCAATGCGTGGGCTCTATTCTCAGCAGATAGTTTTGCTGTCCTTTCCCACTGAATTGCATGTAAATCAGCACATGACCAGAAGCAGAAGTCTGTGGAACATCTCTATTTCTAGAATAAAACTTGAATTCTCTTGGTTTTCCTGTTTCTGCTCGTGATTCTGTCGTCTTTGTCAGGTGGTGTTCAGCCACCATCAGTGATATTTTGGCAATAGTGGTGTGCTCACTGGTGCAAGAGCCATCTTTTTTTTCACAGCAGGTCTGCATGCTTAGCTTTAAAGTCTCAAGGTTTTGAGTCCTTTTGTCTGCTTTATGAGCTTGCTGGATCCCCTCAAGCCTCCATCTGGGGTCAGGAGCTGTTTGCTCAGAAACAAGCAGCTGTCCTGGTGAATACTGCAGAACTGAATGGTCCATGTTCTCCAAAGCCAGGACATCATCCTTTCACTGCTAGAGACTTCCCATTTATGGAGGTAACCATAACACTATTGATTGAACACAGAGCATATCTCCATGCTTTACTTCTCAGCTCTATCACTTCTGCTGAACTACGGCTGCTAATTGAATAGTTCATGGCTGGTGTCCCTCAGCCTAGACATCATTTCAGCCTTAATTTCTTAATGAAAGTTATGGGGAAGGTGGTAGAATAAAGTCTTTGGAGGCTGTGCAATTTTGGTTGAATTTTTATAAGGCGACTGGAAAACTGTTGTCTTCAGTTCTGGTAAATTCACTCTCTGCAGATCCTCTTTTTGGCATGCCAAATTTTAGGCATTGCCTTCTATTTTAATTAGAAAGATCTGCCTTTGCTTCTGAATGGAGATGGGCTGGAAATGTCAGTTTTAAAGAGTCAAACTGGAATTAGAAGAAGACAATTTGCTAAAAAGATTTGAAGTGCTCAGCTCTGAAATTTACCGTGGGACCAGCGCTGTAAACTTCAGATTTGGGTAAACTTATTCACAGGTAAATGGGAAAATTAAATTTAGTGTTAAACGTTTTCTTAGGATTGGTGGGAGAGAACAGCATCATGTCATACTGGTTCAGTCTGCATCTGATCCTCTTAACAAGCTAGTAACAATTTTAGAAGTGCTTTGGTTCCAGAGCACAGAATTGCATGAGTCTGTAGGTAGAAGCTGTCTCTAGAGAATTCTGGAAGAAGTCAACTTTGGTGAGCATATTTTGGCCTGTGTTATGGCCACCACTGTTGTATTAATTCTTTCCCTCTGAAGAGGTTTGTCATGGCAAAATTGTTGGGAAACCTTTGTATTATAGTTCTGGGGGAAGGACTCTAACCCAGGCTTGTGAAATGCCTGAAGTCTGAATGACACAGTTGCTGTTCTGCGAGCACTGGGGCTGGTGTACCCCTCGGTGCAAGCATACTTTGCAGGCAGTTTGCCTTCTGCTGCAGTGAGAGCAAATGTTGAACACCATGGAAGCCATATAGTGACTTCCTGTAAGTATTGTGGGACCTCATTTAAATAAAGGACTTTCTTATTTTAGATGTGCTGTTTAGTGTATGCTCCACTTGATCATTTAATGGTCTGCAGTTGTGTTGCACAGACATTTTAGGCATTGTAGTTGCCTAAAATGATTTAACTTCACATGTAAAGGTGAACTCCCCTTTTCAAGCTAGTTTGTTTTGGAGGTCTGGTTTTTGTGGTTTTTTATTTTCCATCCACATGCTTTAAATCTGTAAATCTCGACATGTAGTTTGTTACACTTGAAACTACGTATGAAACACTCTTCTTTATAGGCAAGTTTTTTGAGAATGAAAAATCTACTTAAATTTTAGTGGAGTAGATACAAGTAGGAGTTCATCCACTCTTAGATTTGCTCTGTCTGTGAACACCTCATTTTGGATAGATCTACTGCTCTTTTGAAGTTCTTTGTAGCTTCTGACATGAGTTACAGGGACAGAGCTGTGGGGTTTTTGTTGCAAAGCTGTGGGTCAGTTCAGGCTTTGAATTTAATCTTCTTTCTTGTGATCATCTTGCCCCTGTACAGGAACCCCTGGAGAATATGATGTGCTGATTCTGTATGCAAGTGACGCCACTGAATGGTGTCAGTACCTCCAGAACCTCTTCCTCTTTACTCGGCATATTCGAAAGCATCGGATTCTGAGCTACCAGCTAGAAGGGGAGTCTGCCATCTCCCACCAGGAGCTGGACCTGTTCAACAGAAGTCGAAGCATCATTCTTTTGCTTTCTGCTGAGCTGGTGCAGAATTTTTATCTTCCTCACGTCCTGCAGAGCCTTCAGGAAGCTTTATGGCCCCCGTGCAAAATAGTCAAGCTATTCTGTGGTGTCACGGACTGTGATGACTATTTGAACTTTTTCAAGGACTGGTCTCAGTGGCAGGAACTCACAAATGAAGATGAGCCTGATGCTTACCTTGCTGCTGTCAAGAAGGCTATTTCAGAAGGTAAGGTGGTAGCCATGAAGCTGTGCTTTCTGGTCAATGGTTGCAGGAGGGAGATATGACATTGTTCTTATTTTAACACTGGTAATGTGCTTTACTGAAATAGAAAACTAAAGCACATTGTGCAACCCTTCTAAAATAGGACTTTTTGCAAGTAAATTTTTCTATGCCTGATCAATTGGTCCCTAATTCAGAAAAGTTTACCAGTGACTCACAGAGAACTTCTGAAGTTGAGGTTATCTAAGGTGCTTCGTTTTGAATGCAAATTGAAAATTAAAACTGTTTACCTTTAGTGTTCTGCCTGTAAATATTGTGCCCTGCTATTTATTCAAATTAATGGAAAACTGTCTTTTATTTATATAATTTAAGGAAAACAATTATCTTTTCCTTCAGACTTACTTTTCTGTCATACCAGAACCAAAATAAGGTTGTATAATATGTATTCTCTAGCACTGGCCCTAAAATCAGAGATGTAACCATACCACAACAAATCAGCTTGTTACCTTTGATGGAAAGGCAGAGATTAATTTGAGAATTGCACTGATGGCCTTAAAAATAATGCAACCAGTCTGAAAGTGTTCACCTTGTAACCAGCACAGAAGTATTAAAAGCTGGAGACTATAGAAGCCCAGTGTATTGAGTTTTAATTGATTCTGAACTTTCTTAAACTCTAGAAGAGTGTGTAGTATTCCTTTCTGTTTCTGCTGAATTGCAAATGGAGAGCTCTGGAAAGTTTACTTACTGTTTTTCTGCAGACTTGGGTTTAGAGCATGGCACCAATGTTTTATTGATTTTTAAATATGTTATTCAGAGTTGGGAAGGTTTAAACATCTCACTGGATTATTAGTGTTAGTGTTTTTACTTAACATGTCCAAGGATTGTCAGGGTTATTTTAGGCTAGATTAGGAGTAAGTTGAAGAGCGTATGAGAATACAAAGGGATGTTGATCCTGAATTTCTTCCCAGAGCCAGCTCTCAACAGTCTTTTCAGGTTTGCTGCATTTTGAGCAACAATTTAGTGGGTGGGCTGGCTGTCAGGCATCTATGGCAAAACTTCTTTAGGGAAAGGCTCTACAGTCTGACTTTTCACAGTTGGATGTAGAGTCCTTCTCCAGAGGTGTTTCCTGTGCTGCAAGTTAGCATGTGCTGAAAAGAACTGTGCTTTTGTTTTATGTAAATGGTGTTTCGAAAGTGAGATTGTGCTTTGGATTTTTGTTGTTGTTTCTACATATCAACAAAAAAAATCAGCTTATTTTCTGTTTTCTCACTTTAATAAGCATACATTGATATCAAACTGACTTCTAGAAAATATTTGACTGAGAGAAAAAATGAGATAAACCCAAACTTGTGCTGTCAAGTCTGCAGTAGCATGTTCCAGATAGTGTGGTACACAAAGATTCAGAATTTCTGAACTTCAGAGT
Source organism: Grallaria varia (assembly GCA_013396735.1). Lineage (NCBI taxonomy): Eukaryota > Metazoa > Chordata > Aves > Passeriformes > Formicariidae > Grallaria > Grallaria varia. The sequence continues at coordinate 206,909 of VWZG01007844.1, forward strand.
CCTACCTGATGTGGGCTGTCACCTGCATGCAATGTCAGGTTTTTGATCTGTGCACATCAGAGCAGTTGCAATAGCAAACTATCTGCTCTCTCGCTGACTCTTGTGAAGGAAGAACCTATTAAAGATGGGCTACTTTCATGGCCAAAGTATTTGGATGAACATATCAAATCCTACTTCTCTATGGGGAAAAAAGTTATTCTGTGTCCTATTCCACTGTGTGATTCTGCAGATGAAGTTTTTGAATGGCCTCAAATGCAAATGTTTTGATGTTTCCTCTGAAAAGAAGTCAGACCCAGGTGTACATAGTTCCCTTTTTGGGTGAAACTGTGAAAACTTTCTTCTTGTTTGGTAATAAAAAAAATCTGCTTTTTCAGTTTGGTTGCAGCCAGCCCCAGCATGAGTGACTAAAAGTAAGAGTGTTTGTGACAGTAGAGCTCTCCCAAAGAGAAATAGGGCCTGTGCCCTGCTTGCAGGACTTTATTTTAGGATTTTAGAGGAAATCAGGAGCCCTCAATTCTTATAGTGCTTAGCAGAGAAAGTTTATGACCATATTTGAAATTATTTGGGTCTAGGTGTCTTCCTTTGAGAAGTACTTCTGTACATTCACGAGTACTTCTAACAGCAGTGTCAGCATGCACTGAAAAACTAAGCCTAATCCTAAAATGGGTGAGCTTCGACTTCCTAATTTCTGAATCCTCAGCTAGTGGGGCATATGAGACAGGATACAGTGAGGGCAAATTCTCCAGAGGCTGCATGATGGCCCTGCTCAGGCTGTTGCATCTAACACAGCTGTTGGCTGGAGTTTGTTTAGGGCATCATAGGAACGTGACACCCCCAGACATCACGTGCTGAAACCTATTTTAATTTATATTAGTTTAGTATGAATTCAGAAATGAGGAAGCATTCATCTAGCCTTATTGAAAACCGTGTGCTGGCACTGCCTCTTGCTCTCTTGTTCATGGGGTATTTTTACTTCTACAGTTTCTCAATTCTGGAAAAATACAGAGGGCACGAAGGTTTGGATTTGCAGGCACTCCTGTTATCTCTGGGGAAGTTTTTTAGGTTATGCAGTAACTTGTGCTGAGGACATGGAAATCATAGATTTATTAAGGTTGGAAAAGATCTCTAAGATCAAGTCCAACCATTAACCTAACCCTGCTAAATCCACCATTAAACCATGTCCTTAATCACCACGTCTACAAAATTTTTTAACACTTCCAGGATAGTGATCCCACCCATTTACCTGGCCAGACTGTTCTGATTCTTGACCACCCTTTCAGTGAAAACATTTTCCCTGATGTCCAATCTGAACCTCCTCTGGCTCAACTTGAAGCTGTCTCCTCTTGTCCCATTGCATGTTGCCTCAGAGAAGAAATCAACCCCCACCAGTCTACAGCCTCTTTAAGGTAGTTGTAGAGAGCAATAAGGTCCTCCCTGAGCTTTCTTCTCTCTAGATTAAACATTCTGGCTCAGGATGTTTCTGTAGAAGTCAGCTCAGGTCTGGCAGGGTATCGTCACCAGCTAGGGTGCAGTGACCACCTTGCTCCTTAATCCCTCGTCTGGCTTGTGATATCACACTATGTGCTGTGTGCAATGAGTGGCTGGGAGTCTGTGCCACACAGTTGGAGTCAGTGACCTTTCTCTTTCTTCCTGATGTGTTAACAGAGCTCAGTTGACATTCAACTGCTCCAGTTTATTTTAGTACATACATATATATGTCGTCTTCATTTCAGCATTTCAAATTTCTTACTTTAAAAGTCGAGGTTTCCGAAGTATTTACTAATCAATCAGTGACTTTGAACTTTCTGTATCCAAGCAAACTTTTGCAGGTAAAAACACTGGGAAGTTGACATGTGCCTGGTATTGCTAAGGTGATAACTGAATGTGACAACAGCTATGCACTGTGCTGCTGAAGGAAAAGTGCAGCTTTGGCTGGGCAGAGCCCTTGTGCAGTGAAACAGACAAGAATGAAAGATGAGTACCAGCAAACTTTTTGTGAAATATGAGGGTCAGAAGTGGGTGTAAGGAATTAGATGGTGAATATGGGGGACAGTTAGAAGGAAAATGAGAATTTTTCTGGAGCTCTGTAGATCAGGAAGCGCTGGAATGTTATTCCACCTAGTGAGGGGCTCACTGAGAGATGCCAGAGACCAAGGCAGTGAGCTTTTTCGAGAGGGAAATTGCATCAGAACCACATAAGATGTACCATTCTCCCTCTTGTTCATATCATTGAATTGAACTAAATTCCTGTCTTTCTTCTGTTGCACTGATGAAATCACAAATGAAACTTGAGAGCATATCACAGAATCATTCAGGCTGCAAGGGACCTTTTGAGATCATCTAATCCAACCCATCTGCTCAAACATGATCAGATAAATCAGGTTGCCCAAGACCATGTTCAGTTGGGTGTTGAATGTCTCTGTAGGACTTCACAACCTGTCTGAGCAACCTGTGCCACTGTTGGACCACCTTCAAGAGTAACAAAGTGTTTTCTCGTATTCAGATGGAACTTGGTGTGTTTTAGTTTGTGCATATTGCCTCTTTTCCTGTCAGTGCGCACTATGGAGAAGTGTCTGGGTACCTCTTTTTCAATCCCTCCTATCTTATCAATATAAGATCCCGCCAAGTCTTCTTTTCTCCAGCTCTTGCAGCCTCTCCTCTTCTGAAAGATCTGTGGTCCCTTGATCATCTTTGTGATCCTGTGCTGGGCTCAAGCTGTAAAGTTAGAGCAGCTTTGGAATAAGCTACTTGGAATTTAAGGTCAGGTTGGACAGATGAAGAAGGTGTTCTCAGTTTGTGTCTCAACCCGGAGGGATGAAGTTATAGTATGTGGGAGATTCCTTTCAGCCTGATACTTCTGTAGTTATTTGATTGCTAAGTTTTGCTAATAGGCACCATTTAGGGCTAGAGACCTAAATTCACAATGAATTTTTAAGTTTTGCAGGAACTGCCATTTGGTGTTTACTTCTGGTTCTCAATGCTCTCTGGAGGAGTACATTCTGAGTAGTCCTATCTCAGATAATTACATCCAGCATTTATTTCTGCCAGCTTATTGCAGTGGCCTTGAAGACATGAGGTAGCATGCAGTCCTCCCTCCAGCTGCCCCTTTTTTTCTCTCTTTGAAGGGGAAAAAATAAGTAAATTCTTAAAACTACTTTTCTCTGTTATGTTGTGTTGAAATAGAAGGATACGCTTCTTTGACCCTGCTCTTTGAAGAGGAACGGGTGAGGTATTAGTCAGCCCTCTGGGTGCAAGTGAGAGCCTGCTTCATTATATGGGAGCTTGGCAGCCTGGCTGGTTCTCACTGCCTGTCAAGGAGAGGAAACTCTGACGCCCTTGCACAGGAGTTAAGGTTGAGAGAACATGCTGGTAGCATGCCTCTCCTTGCAGATGCTAGTATGGGTATAAATGGCTGATGCTGGAAACACAGAGACTTCAGAAAGCTGGTTAAAGCAATTGGGGAAACCTTAACTAAGCCCCCAAGTGATACAGAGAGAAATGCAGGAATGTCCTTATCCATTTGTAGCAAATGGGATCATGCAGTTGAAATACTCTTTCCCAGATGCAGGATGGATGAATTGTTTGTCATCAAGGTGTTTCATAATGTCCCAGTTTATGCACATTAAAAGCAGTACTTCATGGCTTGTCTTTCATGACCGTATAAAATTCAAGCATTGCAAGCATAGGTGCATGCTAGCTTTCTAAGCAGAGACAGTGAAATGATATCCCAGAAGTAGTAAAGGACAAGGACCGGTGTGTTTAGGAAGCATCAGGCTACAATAGTCTTCATGCATATTGCAAATACTAGTATTTCTCTGTGTCTTGTGGTTCTAGTGATCTTCTCACAGGTTACTTTACAGTAGTGTCTAAGACTAACTCAAGATATCTGCCAATGTGAATGGTGAGACTTTAAAACACCTGCTTAAAATAAGAGCCTAGTGACCATCACTGATCACTTTCTTTCAAGTCTGGAACAGTTGAAGTAATTTCTGAAAAATCTTTGCAGAAGTGTGTAATCAAATCAAGGATGCTTTACAGTGCAGGTCTGAAGAGATCTGTGGAGCAGAATTCAGGTTGTGTCAAAGACCTTTGTTGTGCACTTGGACAGTTGTTTTGTTTCCAGGATTGCATTCTGGAGGATTTTCATGGCTCTTTGTTATTACCTCAGAAAACTTTTGACATGATTTTCAAAAGTGACTTGAGAACAACAGTGGATCTTGTGTTTTCCAGGGGGAAGTTTCATCAGTGGTATAGGCTGACCTTAGTATGGAGTGCTGAAAAAACATCTGCCTCATTCTCCACCTTTCATCTGTCTGGATGATCTGGTGTGGCATTGAACTGCAAGGGTGGTATTCCAAGAGAGAGTATTTGAAGAAGAGAGAGGGTGGGACTGCCCTTTCAGTAATAATGTGGTCTTAGATCTACTGCAGTCACTTGTAGTACCACACCTTCAGTCAGTGATCTCCTGATCGAATGTTGCCAAAGTAGCTACCCAGCCCTCTAGGAGGTGGAATTCCAGCTTTGTAGGCTTTTATGGGAACTGTCCTTTCTGTAATGCAAGTGTTACGCATTGTGCTGAAGCAAGGAGATACTGCAAGAGGAGACAGTGAATTGGCAAGTTGGATGTTCGTCTTTCTCACCTGTGGCTGCTCAGGAAAACCTGAATCAGTGACACATGTAATGTGATTCTTGGCATTCTCAAAATTCATCAGCCATGCATATGTTTTGTCAGTATGTGTTGTCTCCTTCTGGCACAGGTGGCAGAAGTGAACTATTCCAGCCTCTGTTTCTTGAGATTTTGGTCATGTACACAACGGTTCTTCTCTGAGTGGCCAGAACCCTGCTTCTTCCTCAGAAACTTTCCTGTCTCTGTCCCGTTCCCGTGCACCGCAGCTAGTTCTTTAGGTTTATACACTTGATCCTGTCACAAATTGACCTCTAGGTCTTTGAGACCCTCAGCAAAACTTGACGTATTAAAATACACCTTATTTCCTTGATGGAGGATGAGAAATATTTTATTGTAGTTTTGAGCTTTACACGATATATGAAAGCTGCCTATGTTCTTTGTAGAATTGAAAATCTGTTTGTAGGTGCTGTGCCTGTACATGAGCTGCTTGGGATGAGGGGTTTGGAGAGAAGGGAGAGTTTTACAAAGTCTTACATTTTGCTGTGTTTTGCTCTTCTCACTTTCTTCTTTTCTGCTGCTTCTTTTCATACTGTTGAAAGAGGAAATGTTGCTGTAGTATAAGTCAATTTTGAGGGCTTATCACAAGATGTTTCACTCATGAGTGTTTATCTCCTTGGTGAAGCAGGGACTCTGAGGTTAGCATGATGAAAGATAATTTTCCCTGCTTTCCCTGACTACTTCTTGGTACTCTGCCTGCTTCTTGCAAATGTAACTGGAGTTGCTCTTAGAGACTTTGTCCTTGTTAGCATTTGAAAAAGGGGACTGGCCAGTTGCAAGCTTCAGGTAAAACAGGAACTCTCTTTGAGGGCCTTCCCTCTTGCTCTGGGCATACTGAGGTGAAGGTCTGAGGCTTCATGAGAGCTGGTTGTCTTGACTGGTCAATGGACGGAACAGGAAGTGTTTGCAGATACCAGTGAAGGGTTGGTCTGCACATGCAGAACCTGTAGAGATGTGCTGCTGCCCAGTTTTGCCATTTGCATTACTATCTGGATGACAGAGTGATATGGACAGACTGTTGACTCCTTCCAAGCATTCATATGTCCTGTGGTGTAAGGACTGACTTGTGAGAAACCACAGCCGTCGGCTCCATGCCGATAGCCCACCAGCTCAGCCAGGAGGAAATGGATGACAGAGCGAGCTGCACGGGCTCTACAGCAGCAGGCCAAAATAACTGGCTGCTTCGTATTAGTTTCTAAAGCTGCTAAATGGCTCCTGAAGCACATGTCCATGCCTACATTTTCCCTAGGCTTTTCCCTGGGGTGAGTTTCTGCAGAGCAGCTGTGCAGGGAGCCCAGCAGCGCAGGCGAGAAGGGTGTGGGGCTGCTTTCTGTAGCTCAGCCACTGACGCTTCCCGGAGGGGGGCATGTTCTTCAAGGGGAAATGTGGTTGGGTTTCTTGGACCACATCTCCTCCCCTTGCTACTTGTTCTCACAAACACTTTACAGACTGTCAAGTGAGGCCTGAGGTAGCCTCTGTTTAAAGGGCAACAGAAGGGCAGAGCCACAAGCTGTTGAGCTATAGCAGCTGCTCATGGAGAAGCTAAATTCAGGTATTCACTTACCTTTCTAGTATGTCTGTTGATCTCCTTGGTGATGGCCTCTGTAGCCTGGGTATCATTATAATGATCTAATTGCTGAATCTGTATATGCAAATAGGTTGTCATTACTCAAGTATCTTAGTGAGTGGGAAGCCTGATCTAACAATGCTTTAGAGCATGGATATTGAATGTAATGGGATGGTTTCCTTTTCCAATTCTTGCATGTTCATGGGTCAGTACTACATGATTGGAACTTGCAAGATGAATCTTAGGATCACTTCGCTGCTTATGTGGTAATTTAGTACTTTGCAATTTCAGTATTTTCTGAATGAAAAAACAGATGAATAATTTGTACCTGAAACTGAGTGCCTGTTCCATCAGCTGTTAATCCAATTACTGATTAACATTGCTTGCTTCTTCCTGTATTACCTAACAGCTCTGTGCTCACATATGAGCCTCTGGGCAGTCAACTCTGTTACAGGAATGCGGAAGTGCAAGACAGGGTGAGGCAATGCCAGAACTTCTTAAAAGCTCTAGTTATTCTTTATCTGCTGATCTGTTTCTAGTATAACATCATTAAAGCAGAGAGACCGGGGGCTTGTTCTTTCCTTGCCCCCTTTCTTATCCTTGATTACTGTAGATGTAGCTGAGATCCACAGCTTTAGGTTTCATTTTTTTCTCTAAAAAGGAACACATGTTGGCCAAATGAGGTAGAAATTACCACACTAATGGTTCCATATTGGGTTGGGGGCGATACCCTAATGATGAGGATGCTGGCAAGTGTCCATTTGTGCATATGTTGCAGGAACATTATTGCTTTGCTGTAATTTGGTCATCACTGGCTCTCATCTGCCGTGAGCTTAGTCTTTCTGATTAAGTCATATTGGAAGTAACCAACAGAGATTACAGAGACACTACTCCTGTAATACTTGCCTCTTTTCCTCCCCAAAAGACATGACATCTTGCTCTGCATATGCCAGACATCCGATGTGATGGGTATCATATAAGGGAAGGATGTGGGACCAGTACTTTATTTTCTCCTATATGCAGCTGGGCAGCCTGGCACTAGCAGGTGGGAGTAGAGCATGTTGCTTTAAAAGAGAGGTTCCCAAAATGTGACTGGCTTTTACAGCTGATGAATTCAAACAGTATCTATTAAATATTGAGTTAAGGAATATAAAGCCTCAGTTCATTTTCTCTAATACTTGGTACCACTGTTTGAAAATCCAAAAGACCACCTTCAGTACAGCCTTCAGCCTTGTGTCAAAGTAGTTGTTGAGTCATTCTTCAGATTTGTGTTGGTGCAGTATTAAAATCTATTTGCTAAATTGCATGTATTGTTTTAGATTTGTTTAAGAAATGTCAGTGTTAGTGGTGATGTCTTGAACTTTAGAGCCGTAAATTTTTGGCTCCATTCTCTCTACAGCAAACATTAAAGCAGCAATCTACCTGTACTCATGTGAGTAGACTTACTTACTATGTGGATTCACATACTTAGTTAAGTGCATGTGCACCACTACTTGTGACAAAAATTTCGGCTGAATTATTTGCTAAAGTTTTGTGGCTTAAAACTTGTCTCCTGAACACAACATTAATTTCACGTAATTCCAAAAATCCCATTTAGATGTATAGAAAATATATATAAAAAAAAAAAAGTTGAAGTCTTTGGTAGTAATAATGAAGTCGTCTAGATTTTAATTCTTGACTGACTTCTAGCTTCCCTGTTTGAAACTAGGATATGAATTCCTGGAGGTGGCCTGCTTTTTCTAACTTTGTCTCTCTTGATCTGTGGAAACTTAATGTACTTGGAGGTTAGGGGATTCTGAGCAAAATCTGAACTCTTGGCAGCTTCACTGTATGAATGCTGCAGGTTAGACAACACGGTTGATCGCTTAGGTCTTTCTCATCAGGACTGAGCATTTTAAATAGACTATTTGTTAATAATATAAAAATTCTGCCACTCCAAATCTGAGATTTTATCTAGGAAATTATTTGTACTGCTCTTTACAGCTGTGTTTTATACTAAGTAGTAAATAAAAAATAGCTTCCAAAATGATGTCTTCTGTCCTTGACCACTCCACAGTTTTCCAAAGTTTTGGAAATTTTTGTCACAAGAGATAGTTTTAAGAATTTGTGCTAGTCTTCTGACAAGGGCAAGCCAGTGACTTTCACCCCGTGTTCTGGGAGATGACGAAAAAACCCCAGTGTGAACCATGTGAATCAATAGGTAGAAACTAGCTAAAAAAGTGTTCTCTACTAAGGAGAAGCAAAATCGTCTTTTGTTTCCTTTCTCTAGTTGAGAAAAGTATTTCACGGGAGGGGTAAGTACTCTTTTAATTCTGGCTAGGGGTTTTTTTCAGCCAGTGATATCTATTCAGTTTGTTTGCACTTCCGTCAGTATGTGTGCTGGTCTTGGGAAACGGGAATGAGAACATTGTTTTGTACACACTTACTGTAGGTTTACATATGTTTACTTCTATTTTCTGAGTCTGTTTAGGTAAAGTGCTGTTACTTTTCAATGCAATGGCTCCGGTACATTTCAGTTTCACTCTTGTATAGATACTGGAGCTCTTAATTCTTGCTCGAGGAACAGAGCCCTTTCATACTACTGCCTCATGTTGTATTTTTTGATGCAATAACAAAATTGGAAGTTGGAGTGAGCAACACAGGCAGGATCAAGAAAACTAAAGATGCTGCTGACACGACAGAAAAGTTGGATTTTATCTTTTAGGAAAGGAAGACTAAAGGCTGCTGCCCATCCTACAGTGTATCAGAGTGCAGCTGGAGTCAGAGTCCAACTGCTGATCATTCTTATATTAAGCATTCACATACTAACTTTCCTATCTAGCACGAGAGGGGACTATCCATCTCATCGAAGAGTGACTTTTTTTTTTTCAGTGCTATTCTACCACTTTTGTGTCTTTGTGAATTTTCACCGGAAATCCTCTTAAAGAAAAAAAAGAGGAAGCTCTGTAGTTTCCCTTTCCTCAACTAGGTCCCCTTTTCTCTCAGAGGAATGGCAAGTTCCACCCTGCTATCTCCCTGGCTGTTTCTCAGGATGGATGTGTGTGATAGGCATTTGCAGCAAAGGGGAGTGATGTAACAGGACTCTGTGTGCTTTATTTTAGACTCAGGCTGTGACTCTGTGACTGATACAGAAACAGAAGAAGAGAAGAATCCAGCTTACTCCCACAGACTTGCCATGACTGAAGAACATGGGTCATCCAAGAGCACTGGGGACCGTCCAGTGGTGCTACCTGACCGCATACAATGTGGGGTACTGTATGTCCACGCCTTGGGCTATGTTCTTACTGTGTGCTGGTGCAACCCATTATGCTGTTCCGTAGTTTTACAGGCCTGGGAAATAGTCCTTCCCTCTCAACTCCCTGTCCGCAGTGTCTCTGTTTCATGAGCTTGGTTCCCTAGGTCCAGGAATAGCCTGGTAACATAACATGCAGTATTCAGTACAGTCTAGGCTGCAATGTCACTGATTGACAGTCTCATTAACACGGCTGCTTGGCCTGTGTGCTGTGAGGCAGGTTCACACTCCTACTTGCCTCCCTTCTGGGGTCATGTGGAGTAAGGTGAGTGTAGTGAACCAATTAACTGCACAGAGTGGATGCAGTTAGGTACACTTAGTACACTAAGATGACAGTTCTGGCGCATGTCTCACATGTGACTCTGAAGACCTTGGATCATGGCTTCTTGTCTGAAACACAGCCCTTGTTAATACAGCATCTCCTAAGATGGCAAGAGTTTGTTTCTTCTTTTCTTCCTGTTTAAAATGTGGCTCTGCTGCTCGAGTGAGGAGACTGATAGAGTTAAAACTAAATAATTTCATAAATCTAGCTTTAATGAGTTTATAAATCTATCTGACTAATCTGGAGTTTTATCAGTTTAATGCATGTATCTATGCTGGTGCAAACTCTTAACAGAAGCCACATGCCCAGTTAGTGCATGACTGGAAGATGCCCCTGAAAACCATCCAGGACTGTGAAAATGACAGACAGTAAATTCATGTGTTAGCTACAATGACAGCAAAATCCCTAGAAAATTGACTGAAGAAAGTCAGTGTTCTTATGTTGTTGAACTTGTGTGTTGTAATGCTTTTTCTCTTAGGTGCAGACAACAGTCTATATTATCATGAAATGTAAACTCGATGGAGAAATGAAAACTGAAATTGAATTCTGTGCAGAGAATGCGTCCTCTGTGCGTGTGCTGGCTGAGATGGAGAATGAGTACACCATCTCTGTGAAGGCTCCAAGTAAGCTGGACTGAGATTTCCCCCACCTCCTTCCCCCACTGCTTCCTTTCAGTCTCAACCTGCCTGTCCTAAGAAGTGCCAGAAGGATAAGGGTAAAGGTTGCAATGCAGAAAACCTTGAGGCTAGAAAATCTTGAACTTACATTCTCATCTGTGATACTTTTGTGATGAGGAACTGAGGGAGACTGCTTGGGGGCTCTGTTTTCCCCCCGGCAGCAGTAGGGTTGCAGTGTGGAAATACTTTACTGGGAGCTTGGAGAGCAGACTGCAGCTTGTAAAGCACTTTGTACTTAACCGTGTGTGATGACCACCACCATGTTAGCATTGGCAGGGTACCAAGGGAAGGCAAGTGCCAGTAGAGAATTGCATGACTGTAACAGCTTAATGTGTAATGATTGCTGTGATCAGAACTGAAACTATTTTGGCTTACCTTTTAATTTAGATATGTGCTGTCACTAGATACACTTACAAAACTGAAGGTTGTCTAAACTTTAGGTTCACAAAACTTTAGGGGCATGATTTCAGAGCCTTAAAGATTGATAGTAGTTTCCCAGCGTTATTTGATCTACTTTGGTCTGTCCACTTAAAGAGTCATTTTTCCAGCTCTGAGAACAGAGACCAATAGTCATTATAGCAGCTCCCATGAAGTCAGTGAGGTGGGTTGTTTTAATGAAGGTGACCTCACCCACATATAAAGGTTCAGTTTAATCTGTCTTAAATCAAAACTTGTAATATAAACACAGACCTGAAAACTAGCTTGTATTTGAATTATAAGCATGACCTTCACATGGATGGAGTGTACAGTCTAAGCTCTGTAGTTTCTAACAATAAGAGAAATAATTTTTAATTCCTTTCCTGTGTGACTGTAACAGTTTCATCATTTCCTGAGTTGTTAACAGGGAAAGATTAATTTCAATGGGATTCAAAATATGTGTTTCAAAGAGAAAGTCCAGATCTGTGAATGCACACTAGACAAAACATCAAGAAGCTCCCAAAGTGCAGGTAGAAGAGAATCCTGTGCATGGGTAAAGTTGCAAAGCTGGAATTCTTTTAAATTGATCTTACTCAGAGGCTAGTGAGGCTGCCAGAGGTTGCAGAATCCTCAGTGACTTTTCAGATTTCTCTCCCCTTCTTATTCTCCTCTGGCTTTTGTATTTTAGGGCACAGCTTTAAAGACAGAGAAAACCAGGGATGGAGAGATGTGAGGCTTTCTAGTTTGAGGTGAAGTACTGCTAATATCAGTGGTCCAGTCTACTGTTAGCAGAGAACCTAGCAGGTTGCAGGCTATGTGCATTGATTTAGCTATAAAGAAGGTATTTCCAGAGTACTTTCCTACCTAGTATTCAGACCAAGATCATGAGTCTTTTTATGACTCTTCATGAATTCAATATGGCAGAAACTGTTTTGGTATCCATCTGGCAGTATATCCAAACTCCTATCCTCACTGTATTTGATGCAAACTCATGGCCATTGTTTGTTCTAATGGTGATTTCTGCTCTTTCTTTTCAAAGATTTAACCTCTGGGACAGTTCCTCTGCAGATATATTCAGGGGACTTGATGGTGGGAGAAACAAGTGTCACTTACCACACCGACATGGAGGAAATCAGCAGCCTGTTGGCTAATGCAGCCAACCCTGTACAGTTCATGTGCCAGGTAATGACTTTAGCAAACAGCTGCTTTAGAAATCTGCTTTCAGAAGCTAAGACAAGTGGGCACAAGCAAAAGTGCTTGCCATAAAGTAGCTCTTCTGAAATGAAGAAATGCAGGGTTATTTAGGGATTACCACATAACCTTAACATCCCCTTTTAGCAAAAGTTTAGGTGCTTTTTCTGTCTCTGGAGCACATAGATGGCTAAAGGTGAGTCAGGTTATTCAACTAATAAGAAAAATGCAGTCAATCAACACTCACATTTAGACCTTGATGACTTTAAAAGCTTGGAATGACAGAACTTGGTATAACAGAAAGTACCATAAGCAAATAAATTGTTTGGTTCTTGAAAAAGATGTGAATAGAAGCAAAGGTTCCTACATGAAGGAAGCAGAGTAACATAACATTATCTGTTTACTCTTAACACTTCTTTAATAAAAACACTTCTCAATTTTCATATTGTATTTTGCCCAGTTGGGGCACCTGAACCCTATTAGACGGGTAAAGCTTGCACAAGCAAGTTCTCAGATGTGTTGCCTTGCTGCTTGCCTTCATGACCCTGATAGGCCATGTAGCAGAAGCCTACAGAGTAGTGTTGTTAGTCACCAGTATACCTGGGGCAGGGAAGACTGTGTTTCCCTTTTTAGTTCAAGCTGTGGAGCAGCTGGTACTGGTTGATGCCTCTGCTTGGGAAATAGGCATACCTTCCAGTGGCTAAGAACAAGTTCAAAAGCCAAACCCAGAGTTTACACTAGAGTTATTAAACATGGGCTAGTGCATACTTAAAGTAGGAGTGACACTTCATTGGAAGTTTCAGAAGTAAGATTATACCTGTCAAGGAAATCGGAGATAACAGTTTTCTGTGCTTGCAGTTGCACAAGTGACTTTCTCATTGTGCTCTCTCTTGCTATGGAGTGTATGGTTTTCGTCTGTTCAGTTTAATGATACTCTGTTTTGGGACCAGGAAGCTATTCACATTCTTTGTTTGACCTGAACATTTCTGTCTTCTGTGTTTATACCAACTGTTTTGTAATTGTGCTGAATAATAAAAACACCATATGAATCTCACCCTAACTGAATCTCAAGACTTGTCCAAATAAAATTGCTTCCCATTTATCTCTAGGCCTTTAAAATTGTGCCATACAGCATAGAAGCACTGGACAAACTGCTGACTGAGTCACTCAAGAAGAACATTCCTGCCAGTGGTTTACACCTGTTTGGAATCAACCAGCTGGAAGAAGAAGATATGACCACAAGTAAGTTGAAAGATTTTTGGTTTATTTTTAAACTTTGTATCAGTTGTTTTACCTTGAAGGGCCTTAATGCTGCAGTATGTTGTAACAGCGCAGGCTATCTCAAAAATCTTGAATCTCAGCCAGGAAGCTAAATTTCTGGTGATTTCTATATTAATTTCTATAGAAAGGGGATTGCCATTTGAATCAGGTGATCTTTTTTTAATTATATGCATCAATCTCACCTCCCTGCACTGGGACAGATGCAGCTGTATAGACAGCTTTGAACACAACCAGAGTGAAAAGATGATGCTCTCCAAATGTTTCCCATATTTTCTTCCTTATTCTTCTCTCAGTCCCATGTGGCATTTTTCCACAGCCCAGTCCTTTTCCCCCAACCTCATAACTTTACTCTAAGGTGCACAGTGAACACTCAGCAGTTGGGTTGGTATACAATCTTATTGCAATAGTGGTCTAAGAGGTCCTTGCAAACCTGTAATCCTGCATACATTAAGCTATTACAGTGCCATATTTCCCACTAAATGTTGTAAGATTTAAGCCTGGAGATGCACGGGACACCTCAGTTAATTTGTGCAGTTAGCTCCACTTTGAAACTATATATGCTTTTCAGGGATTTCACACCTGCTTAGTTCTGTGTGTTTGCTAGGAATTTTGCTTCTCACCTGCTATCTCTGTTGCTAGTAGAAAAAAAAACTTGGAATCTAACGGGCTCTTATTCTCACAGATCAGAGGGATGAGGAGTTGCCAACACTGCTTCACTTCTCTGCAAGATATGGGCTGAAGAATCTTACTGCCTTGCTGCTTACGTGCCCTGGAGCGCTGCAGGCCTACAGTGTAGCCAACAAGTATGGCCACTATCCAAACACCATAGCAGAAAAGCATGGCTTTAAGGATCTCCGCCAGTTCATTGATGAATATGTGGTAAGAGGAAGCAGCAGTCTTTCTGCCTTGTCCCACAGTGACTGTGGACAGTGGCACTGAGCTTGGCACTTAGTGTTACATGAGCGGGAGTGATGGGGTGATAAAGAGTGCAGTGTGATGTGGCAGGGTGTAGACCACAGACATCCAGTCACACTGAAAACTTCCCGTCTGGAGGGTTAGATGCATCTCTGGAGTCAGGGACGTTCCTGGGGCTTTTGTACAGAGCAAGTGAGATGTAAGCAGAGAGTGCCACACTGGCTTTCCTTATTATCCATCCTTCTAATGAAGTTTCTGTAGGGATGTGGTTGGTGACTCTTCTAACATCTGATCTTGGGAAAACTACAGCACCTTCATCCTGCTTACTTTAGGGACTAATACGGAAACAGAATATGTTTGGAAAGATACAATTTGAGGTGTATCTGAGGTACAGTCAGGATTGCTTATTAGCTCATTCATAGCTGATCTTTGTAGTCTACCTTCTCGATTTGATATCCATTTTTTTCTGCATTCATATAGCTGTTTGTTCCCTATTTGTTCTATCTGGGATTCCAATTCACAATTCAGTTCTCTTTGAGCTAACCCCATGCCCAGAAAACAGCACTCTGACTTGTCCAGATTGACATGGACCTGACTCCAGCTGCACCAAACAATTGTTTCTGTGGGCTACTTGCATATGCATGGAGTTTATCCTTTCTTTTCCATTTGAGCTGTTTCAGGCCCATACTTCAAAATAACAAGAAGCTCCTTGACTCAGATCATATGAATTCTGTTTGCCTTTGCTTTCATTTGAAAAGTTGTGTGTATTTGTCCTTAAAAATTGTCAGAATGGAGTGTGATAGATCTGCCAGCTTTGATGTGGTTCTGCCAGCAAATTATGTAGCGTTTAAGCCTATTTAGGAGGCATGGGTGGTTCTTGGATTTGGGGCTTGCTTCTTGACATAAACATGAATTTAGGGTTATATATTAGAGCTAAAAAAAAAAGTCATTCTGTGTTCTGAGATCAGAAGGGCTGCAGAAACTGTAAATTGTGTGATCAAAATTTTGCATTGAGGTAAATGAGAGATGTGGAGGAAGTCCTTCCAACCTCATATTGCAGTACTGTGCTCCTCCCATATTCTCTCCACCAGCGCAGTGACAGCTGTGTTAAGAGTAGGTCCTGCTTTTACTGACTGTCAAGCTGTGCAGCACAGTACCAGAGCACACAAATCATCTGCACCAGTGTGACCACTGCAAGGTAGTGACTAGAATCATTACTAGAATGGATATCTGAAAATCCCAGTAAACCCCTTTACTCTTCTGATTTTCTCTGTGGCGCAAAGGCTCCTCTGCACCTCTGTAGAGCATTGTATGAGCTCACTGGCCTGACTCATTTTGACTGTGGAGGAAAGCAAGTTTTGACACACATGCCCTGTGGATTGAGGGCCCATGAGTTAGCATTTGTGGATGGAAGAATATTTTGTATTGTGACTGGTGAAGATGGCTGTGCTTGTGATACAGTTGGAACTTGGGGATAGGATGGGATGAAGCTTTACGTTTTGCTCCTGTGTGTGGTTTGGTGAAGATCTGCATTCCCCCCTGCTCCATGTTGCAGATATGTGAGACAGGTTTCTGTTATCCTGTGAATTACAAGTTGCCTGTATTACATGAACAGGTGCCTGCTGTGAGGTTTCCTGTTAATAACGCTGAAAAGGGTCTGTGTACTCCCACTTTGGGTGTTACATGCTGCTGCTAATGGCCAAGAAACTGAAACTGAATCTACATCAAAGCTAAAAGTGCTATCTTCAAGTGTTCTACATGTGGCAGGCTTTCCCCCTTATGGTTAGCTACGCTTGCCCCAAAATAGCCTTTGGACAAGCATTTGTATTTTTAGAATGAGCTATGCTTATGTTCTGGGAGCTTGCAGACATTGGGTAGGACATGAAATTGAATGGTGAGAGGCTGTAATGGCTATTCAGAATGTGTCAGCACCAATTTGTTTCACCTTCCTTACCTATTACTACAACACAAATCTTGAAGGCTGGGTCCAGACAGCTGTAGTGGAGATTTAATTAATTTGAGAAGCCTTAATCTTTGGGAATGGGCTACCTTTAGAAGGTTTTTTCCATCCGTGATGGGAGCATGAAGTATCTTGTGCTTGCTTTGTTTCTCCATATTCTTTATTTAAAAGAGATTTGAACTTTTTTTTTCTTGCCCTCCTTCCTCTTCAGGAAACTGCAGATATGCTGAAGAGTCACATTAAGGAAGAGCTGATGCAAGGCGAGGAGGATGAGTCTGTTTATGAGTCCATGGCTCATCTGTCCACTGATCTGTTAATGAAATGTTCATTGAATCCTGGCTCCGATGAAGAGCTTTATGAATCAATGGCTGGATTTGTCCCTGGTCCTCCAGAAGATCTTTGTATGTATATTCATAGAATCACAGACTCATAGGATGGTTTGAGTTAGAAGGTACCTCTGAAGCTCACCTTGTCCAACCCCCCTGCAATGAGTAGAGACCTCTTCAGCTAGATCAGCTGGGAGCCTGGGAGCACTCTGACTTACAGACACCAACAGAAAAGATGTGATTTTACTGACAACTGGGGAAATGACAAGCAGGAGCTGAACTTTAGCTCAACAACGTGAAAGCAAAAGAAAGGGAATATCTAGAAATATGTGAACTGAAAAGATTATAACTGAAAAATCACTGTTCTAATCTTGTTCGTTTATTGTTAAATATATAGAGTTAATTCTCATAGATATGCAGATGTTTAACTTTTTCACCATTCCATTAATATTCAGTGTTTCTACAGGTTTTAAATGTGCTGCCTCCAGGGGAAAGTTTTCTTTCTAAAACACTTTTTCATATAGGCTATATTGGTTCTGGGCTGGTTTTCTCTCTTTTAGATTAAATGATACTATAAAACACATATTCATTAATTATGGAGTCAAGAAGACTCTGTTGGTTCTTTGTCTGAAATCATAAACTCTTCTCTGCAAAGTTTTGCTTGGTTACTGCAGGGATAATTTTGCTACCAAAACCAGGATAATTCTGCCTTCCGGTGGAGATAAGCAGTAAATCAGGTTGGACTTGTAAGGAACAAAGCTGCTGTTGTTTGCAGTAATGGTGGTGAGAGTTTCTAGATGTGTTTGCAAGCTCTGCCTGCAGTCAGCACACAGCTGAATGGGGTTGATTGACTAAGTCTGTGGAGGGGGGGAAAAATGCTTAAAACAACTAAGCCAAACTTGTCTTCTTTTAGCCCTGAAATGCCCATATCTCCCAGAAACTGTGCAGGGGATATTCCTTTCTTTCATATATGCAAGTCGAGCTCCCTGTAATTTAGCACTTTTGAACTGGACTCTGAAAAGCCTCTCTCCTGCTTCTTCTGGAGTTCTAGTATGTTGCCTCTGCACACAAAGCTCTGCTGCCTTCTACTCAGAAGTCTTTTATTGAAATTCTGTTTTTGCTATATAGTCTGTTAGTCTTTGCCTGAAGAATATTTACAGCTTGTCTAAACAGTGCTTGAAATCTGCCTGTGTTGTAACAGGTAAGTTTAAATTGGCACAGTACTTGACACTTAGATTGGTTCTCTCAAAGTAAAGGTGTTTCATTATTATTTAGAATACCTGCACACAGGCAAACCCCCACTGAAATTAATGGGAGGTGCTGGCTGATTTAGAACTGCCATCACAAATAAAGGATTCAAGCTTTTGTACTGACTTAAAGGTTTGTGAGGATGAAAAACTTACTAGGAAATCAAAACTAACTTCTACGGAGGTACTTTCTGCAGGAATTACCCTTATGTGAGTAGATATGGCTGTGGGGTAGGGCACAACACCTGGGCTATTTTAAGTGTAGCCATACTGTGTCAGTGTGCCTATTTATTGTGGGCAACATGGGCTTCCACCACAGTTTTTCAGAGACTGATCAAAGAAAGCTTAGATACCACAGGGTCAATTTGTCTGGCAGGAACTGGTTTGAGAATAAGGTAACACAGGACTGGAGCCATTGTAATGAGTTAAAAGTAGTAGCAAATACTTGGATACCAGAGCGTTCTGTTGTATTTTTCATCCCGCTTCTGATTTTTCAATGCATTTTAATATCTTTTTTCCTCCCTGCATTTGTTCTTGGGAAAACGTTTTCAGAGAAAGTGTGGAAGCAGTGCAAGGGGCCAGTTTTGCTTAAACTGATGCTGCTTAAGTTGCACACACCTGTGTTGAGTTGCTAGTTGTGCCTTTCAGTTTTAGAATAATTGATGGAATGAAAAAAAATAGAAAAGGTTTTGTTTGTCTACAAAACAATGCCTCCCCTTCTGCTGGAGGGGAGCATTCTTTTCCAGGTAGGTCATAATGCCCTGAGCAGTGTAGATCATAAAGTACTCCTAAACACATCAGTAGTAACTTACTCCTGCTGTTATCTAATTTTCTGTTCTTTATTAATGAGTTTGAATGTCTTCTTGATTTTTTTTAATCTTTAATCTAATTGTTCCTGCTTCTGAAGAGCACTTTCCTCACACTTCACTCTTACTACACTTTTAAAATACCTGTACAGTCAAACATAATTTTCCAGAATTTGCTTCAGGTTGGTGCAAGTTGCAGGTAAATGTCATTTAGCTGAATCACACAGTAGCTGAACAGCAATAAGGAAGGGTGATCTCCATCATATGGGGCTGGTAGTATGAACTACAATATCAGATAAAGTGCTTTGCTTTTTCTGATCTCCTTTCACCAGCACCTCCTGATGATTTTTGCAAAATAGTATTTAGAGCAGGCTAGAGTTGTGTGCAGGAGGGACTCTGACAGCAAGGCCTCTTCAAAGTGCTGAAAACCTGTTTGATTTGTGTGAAGACCAAACAGTCTGGTTTGTGTGTGGCGTTACGCTGTTTTACTTAGGGAAAGAGGCTGTATTCCCACTATCCAAGGTCTGACAGTGACAGGACCTGAGGGCTGGTTGAAACATCTGGACTCATTGCACTGTTTCCATATTTATGAACTGTGTAGACACTCAGATTCTAGACTGTGAGTTTCATGCAGAGATTTAATCCTTTATCCTAAAGAGTTTCAGCTGACTAAAATCTATTGTCCTGTAATTTTCATACCTCCAATACCTAAAGAGTATATGCTAATTCACATATAAATAAGTTATGATGCCCTTATTCTACTCTTGCATATTCTCTCCCTCCTTCACCATTTTATTCTCTTTGAGACTAAACTTTCAGCACTGTTCTCATTGATTTTTACTTTTCTTAGTCAATGCAAGAAACAGTAACCTTGTCATCCTTGAGCAAGCTGAGAGAATTGTGCACAAAAATATAATGCTTATAAAGTTCTGAGTTGTGATTTATGCCAACACATTGAATCTTTTGCCTTGCATAATGAAGCACTGATCTCTGTAAAGAGGTGGCTTGCTTTGTGGCAGGAATACTTGGCATTTAGTGTTTACAAATGTTTACAGGGCGAAGGGTGTTACTACTTTCTAAAGGATGCCCACACTGAGTATTTTAGCTGTTGTGAAGGGTCTGCAGGTCATAACTCATCTTCTGTATGTCTCTCTGATCACAGGTTGGTTGAGCTCCCTTCTGAAGCTTTAAGTCCTGCAAAGGGAAACTGAAACTCTTTAAATAAATATCTTCTACCTACTAAATTCTGACTTCTAAGAACTGCTTAACCCTCTTCCTGCTAATCCTTCAGACCAACTTTCCCCAGTAGCCTCATGAAAATCTGGGGAACTTTCCTGTAATATCTGTTTGTGTGCACCATCTTCTTGTCACTTCTGTCTCACTAGCCTGTTTTTGCAGCAAGTGGAACAGAAGATGTAGCTGACAAATTTGAAAACTCTTTTTCAGTTACAGTGTATGGGTGAGGTGTTAAGTCTCCTCTGTATGCAACAGGCCTGTGCTGAAGAGTGTAGTGAGGGGCAATCTTGTCTTTGAGGAGAACTAGTTAGCTGATAAATTTAACTATATTGAGTATGTGATAGAGAGCAAAACCTGCAGCACCCCATTGCACTTATGGTTTGGTAATCCTGCAGAGCAGAGCCAAAACTGGGAAGATACTGTTTCCTCCACAGAGAATTAAAGGAACTTTGCATATCTGTCACATTCTCTTCTGTCCCCAAAGCCATAAAGTAGTGGCTTTCCTCCGGGCCTGTGTTTGCTACAAGTTCATTTCTAAAAGCTATGTTAAAAATAATCAAGGTGGCTATAAGGTGGAAAAATTGCTCCACAGAAAACTTCAGGTCTATAGTGCTGATTCTTTAGGGTGCTTAAATGTCAAATCTGTGCTTTCATGTTGTGCAGTAACACTTACATGAACTTTATATTTGGTTGATGGTGAGGAAATTAGCTCCAGCAGCATGCAACATGGCACGGACAGCAGAGCTCTTAAGAAGCTGCTGGTGTGGTTAGTCCACACAGCATGCAGTAGTGCTGTGGCTATGCTGGAGTTATTCCTGTGATGTTAAATCTAGGCTGAGTGCATTCATGACTGTCAGTGAGTCCTTTGGCAATCGTTGGTTTAAAAAAACAAAATCAAAAACCCGCAACAAAAATCTTGCTGGTATATTCTTACCCCTTTTCCATAATCTCCTCAGCTTTCCAGGAAAAAACCCCCAAAATAGAAAATATAAAAACACATTTATAAAAAGTATTTCATATTCTCACATGTAACCCAAACCACCTAGTTTACATGGCGATAGAATAATGACAGAGTAATATTCCTTGACAATTCACTTATTAATCACGCTTGTTTTTAATATCATTAGGTTACCTAACATTTTATATTAGTTATAGGGTTACAGTGCGGCTGACCCTTTCTTAAAAAAATCAGAATTCTTCATGTCAAAACACTGAATTAACATTGTGTTTTATTGTCACTCCTTTCTCAATACCAAATTATCACTTGACTCTTTAAACACCTTCCAGTCCAGGTAATTAAGTAAGCCAACTGTTTTGACTTCTACCCAATAAACAAAACAAACATTATCTTCTGTGTCATGGAAAAATTGTCTTTAATGTCTTGCCTTGTGAAATTGCAGGTTTCCTCTTGGGAGCACCTGGCCAACACACTCTCAGTAATAGCCAATACTCAGTGCCTGCTTAAGCCTTGTCAGAACTTCTCAACAGCAATGTTAGTCACCCTCAACTGTAAGCATCAGGCAGTCAGAAAAGATTTGTGGAGTGGACTGAACAGAGCAACTTAAAGGCGTTTTTTGAGGAAAATGTCTGATTAGTTGCCCAGCTTCTTCTTAGATGTCACCATAAACCAAAGGTCCAGTCAAAAATATCACAGGAGTATATTATGTGATGTTGTATTGTTATTATATTCATAATTCTGATTTTTTTTTCAGATGTAGAGATGCTTCAGTCCAAACCAGACACTCCAGTTCCTGGAGATGAAGTTTCTCTAACTACAAAAGACTCAATTCTGCGCAAGTTTTTAGAAGGTCAGACATGTTTGGAGGGAGGGATGGTGGTAGCACAGTTAAAACAGTTAAATAGAACTTGGGTTTTCTCCTTGATCTCTTAAGGATAGGACACAGTCTGCACAGTTTGCTTGTTTCAGACAAAGGAACAATTCTCTTTAGTATTTTGTAGACTATCGCAAATAAGTTTTGGAAACCAGTGCTCTGTTTGATTTGTTAACTATTATAGTTTGCCAATTAACTGGAATTAATTAAACTAACTGTTCCTCAAGTTCTTAAAAAGAGTTAGGAGATTTTTCACTATTTCTTCACCAAAACAGGTGGTATAGGTTTAGTGGCAAACAGTTACATGCTACTAGATGTTAAGGACTTTACTAAGTCCTGTCCTGAAGGGCTTTGGCACATTTAAGTCACTGCAAAGCTCGATGGTTTTTTTTGGCCTGACAAATGGCCAGCTCGGTAGGAATGTGACATATAATGTAGCTGGAGGGATCTAGGGTTAATTGAAGTGACCAGTTTGTTATTCTGACAAACTCTGTTCTGTTGTAGGCAGCAGCATGGATGTGCCAGATTCAGAGGAAGGAGTTTATGAGCAGTACGGTGAAGATGTATACTGCCTGGTGGAACAAGATACTTTTCCACAGGAAATGGCTAACAGACCTCCAGTTCCTGTTCCAAGACCAGAATCTAGCTCTCCACAGCCGGACAATGAGCTGTACATCTCCAAAAGTGAGTTGGGTGCCAGGGGAAATGTAGATTAGTCAGCTGTAGTATGGCATTGATGTGGGCTTCAGTTGCCACATAAATGCCAAGAAAGCTTACACTTTTTGAGATCTCTAATATTTTTCTCTTGAGTTAGATTATTTTTGGGATGCAAATTCATATGTTTTTCATCTTCTGCCTCCTCTGAAACTATGGGGATGTTGTCTCTCAAGATCATGGCCTGAGCTTGCTCTTAATGAAGGCAGTAGACAGATTACCCCCAAATGGTATAAACAAATCCAACTAAATAGGAAAGATCCTGATATTATAAGGACACAAGCTAATAAATTGTTACATTTCTGCTCTGTAGTAGTATTGATTCAATCACATTTGTATAGGACATGATTTTTTACCTTGATACCTCCCTCTGAGGTGGAGTTTAATTGAAATTGAAGAAGATTTTACGTCTTAGTTTGCTAGGCAGTTTTGGAAATCTTGGTCATATTTCACAAACATTCTAACAAAAACCATAGTAACATATGAGAAAGGAATTTCAGTGACTTCTGCTTCCCCCCATGACAGGACTATGGGGAAAGCATGTCCAGATTTCTCTTAAAGGCAGCTGAGCAAAATTCTTTGAGGTCAATAGAAAGGGAATTCTGTACAAATCCTTGTTTTCTTCAATGGACTTAGTAGGGTAACAGAAGCTGTAACGCACTGTAGAATTGTGTATGTTTCCCAAATTCATCCTTGCTATTTCTGTCTTCATGAGATGCATTTCAGTATCTAAAGTATGTTTGTTTTGCAGTTTTTGCACAGAAAACTCAAAGACCTGAGAATATTTATGTCCCTAGAGGAAGGATTAGGAAAGGTAAGTCAGAAGTTCACCCTGAAAATCCTTCCACTAATCCAAAAGCAGATCTGCTGAGGTAGTTTCATTTGTGCGAAATATGACAGAATAGACTGTTTTACAAAGCTCTGGGGATAATAATCCTTTATGAATGACCCAACCTTTTTGACCTTATGTGACACTGGAAACTTCTATAACTGCAGAGTATGAGGGTAGTACCCTTTTATCATGTACTCTGCAGGTATCCCCTATCTTGGAATTTATCCTCAGGATCATAATGATCACTGAAGTCCTTTTTTATGGTGTGAACCATATTACTTCATGCAAATGATGTCCCACTTCTAATGTTCTTTATATAGGCACTCGTTGTTAATCATTATTTCCCATGATTTAACTTTTAGTGAAGTGATTGCCATTGATCTCTGCACCTCCAAAACTCTGTCCTTATACTTTCAGTTCTTATCCTATGCACTGTCAGAGTGCCAGGTACCACATCTGAAATTTTATCTCGTGTGTTGAAAACTCCTCTTTGTTACAAAAGAGTTACAAAATGCCGGCATCATGTGCTGGTTTAAAGGTAAACCGGCAGGCGAAATTAACCCGACTCAAAGAGACTACAAGTCAGAGTTACAATTTACTAAAAAGATTACAATAAATACAATGATACAGAGAAAAATTAGCTTTGACCCACAAAAGAAGAGATGTATAACCCAGCACCCTGGGCACAAACAGAATGGTGTTCATTAGCCCCTGTGCTGAGCACCACATGGTCTCCCTGAATTTAAAGTAAAAGGAAAGGAAAACCTGGTGAGGATGATGGTCGCAGTCTGGTTGAGAGTGGTAGTCGCAGTCCTACTGAGGTTCTGGTCCTTCTCTGGATCCAACAAGTGGTACCAGAAATCCCAAACCCCAAAGAGTATATATGCTCAGGTTCAGGTGGGAATGCCCAGTACCTCCCCCCAGGGCAGGGAGTTTCACAATGGGTGATTTAACTCTGTGAGTCATGGGATATTTTTGGGATCATTGATGGTCTAGGTCATTGAAACTGCCTACTGTGCCAGTCCCCAATAGCCCATTAGCAGACATGACCCCTCAGGCTGGGTATGAAGGTGCTGATGCCTCCCTGGAGGGGTGTTATCACATCTGAGTCATTGGTGTGAAGACAGAAACACTCCCGTGCCTCCCACGGTTCTTTAACATCCAGCTTGTAGCCTGAGGTGTCAGATGTGCCCTGGGCAGCTGCTGCAAATGATCCATTATTAACTGGTCATCAGAAATGACACAGAGTGTAGAATACACAGTTTTGGTTACACCCACATAGTGATAAACTGGGCCCTGCTGCTGTAACTAGGACATATCAGTGGAATGAATTTTCAGTTTCTCAACTTAAATTGCACAAATTACCTAGGAAGAGTCTAGCTTTGTGACTGCCAAGGTGAAAGTTCTGTTGTGGATTGCTGAGGAAGCAGAGCACTTTGAGGAATACATTTTATGATACTCACTTAAGTTATGTTTTTAAGAACAGAGATGATGCCTGCAAAGTATTTGTGTACAAGGCTACCTCTCATCTGGGCATTTAGCCCTAAGATATAGTAGGATGGCCTAAGAACAAAGTACTTCTTAGGAAACATTCAGTCTGTAATATTGATTTTGGTGTGGGTTTCGGGGTTTTTCAGGGGTTTTTTTTTGTGTGTGTTTTGTTTGTTTGTTTGTTTTGGTTTTTTGTTTGTTTGTTTGTTTTTTGACATCTCTGCTATACTAAGGGTGCTTGAGTTCCTTGTATTCAGTGAGGAAGGCAGATGCCACAAGTTCAGTAATATTTTTGACGGTGTTCTCTCTTCAGAGACAATAGTCAGGCCTGTAAGGGACCTGTCTCAATCAAGCATATATGATCCGTTTGCTGGAATGAAAACCCCAGGTCAACGGCAGCTGATTACATTACAGGAGCAAGTGAAAATGG
Organism: Grallaria varia; assembly: GCA_013396735.1. Lineage (NCBI taxonomy): Eukaryota > Metazoa > Chordata > Aves > Passeriformes > Formicariidae > Grallaria > Grallaria varia. The sequence goes on from VWZG01007844.1 coordinate 232,129, forward strand.
GCATACTCACTGTGGATGAAGCCGTACTTCATTTTAAGGAGTGGCAACTGAATCAGAAAAAAAGATCAGAATCTTTCAGGTTCCAGCAGGTACAGACTTACTCTACTGTGTAAGAAATACACCTGTCTCTCTAGGCTATATCGCAAGCTGTTCAGTGTGCACACATTTCTTTCCTGGTTGGAGCAGGAAGATGGCTAAGACAGCTCCCTAGCTAGCAGAGTTCTCTCCTGACATGGAAGGGCTCTTCCCAGGCAGCAGCATGCAGATAGCTGTTTTACAGCTCTGTTTGTCTTGCAGTAGTATTGTTAGCTTTTGGAGATCTGTGCACTAGGAACTGGACCAAATCCAGTTGGCTAAATTACCTTTCTAGAGGTCACCTAGCACCTACCTGCTGGCATGGGACTTCTGTGATAAACATGTAGCATGTTGGTTCTCATCCATTTCAGATCAGTGAAGACTCTGTGTCCCAGATGGTGTGTTGGCTGTGAAGTCCTAGCTGGTACATGGTTTGATCCCTCCCTGGGTGTTTATTCTTAGCTCCAGGACTGTTCTTTGCAGCTGGGCAAGGTCTAGCAACTGTCATTAGTAAAAGCAGAGTGTTTGGGTGGCTTAACTGAATAAGGAAGTCATTTTGTTGGCAGCAGCAATATAATGACTGATGTAACTAGTAGTCATAGTTTAAAATTTTCCTTCTGAAATTAGAGGCTCCCCCTTTAAAACCACTGTTTGCTTCTTTTGGAGCCTTTTTTTCACACTGTGGCAGTCTGCTGTCATGCTTCAGGTGCTGGTCTCCAGTGTGTGACATTGTTTTTGAAGCTGTCAGAACAAAGTCAAAGCTATTCTCCTCCAGATTCTCACTTGGAAGGGTCCATTCTACCCAGAAACAGTCAGAGGAATCCCTTCTCCTGTCAGTGAAGAACACAGTGCTACTTTAGTAGATGTCTGTAGAAAAGATGAAGTGGCATGCTCTGTGTCCCATCCCATGAGCAGCTTTCCACGTCTCTGCTCCAAATCTTGCTTTACAGTACAGCAATTGCTTCACCTCCTTTTCTACCTATTCCACCATATCTCCTCTCAGATATGTACACATTGCCCTGCTGAAAAAAGTTCTTTTTTCTCCCCACCTTCCCATACTGTAAAGTGCAGTATGCTGCCACACAACGGTGAAGAGACTTTGCTCCCAGTTACATTTTCAGGTGTCCCCTTGTACTTCATTTGGGTTGTCTTGAGTTCTTTGAGTTGTCCCTCACACTCTGGGACTTATGGCGGCCTTTTCTGTCTCTGCAATCAGAATTACCTGTTTATGAGTATCGAAAGAACTGTGCAGTTACTTGATTGTGGGTCTTGTTTCTGTGCCAGTGTCACAGTGGAAACAGAAAATAGAGGGAGTTCTAAACCCAGTGTGCTGCTTATTTGCAACTGCCAGTGAGTATGTGAACTTGACCTTAACATACACAATAAACATTAGAAAAAAATAGGCTTCTGAAAAGCACACATGGGTTACTGAATGGAACAGATTAAAACCTGTTGACGTGGTTTGGACTTCAGCCAGGTCTAGCAGGCTTTGGAAGAGCTTGGCTGCAGAGTTAGAGGAAATATACTATTGGTTTTGTCAGAAAACTTCTCATACTTCTTTAGCCAAAGCACTGAAAAAAATATTTTGCAATGTTTCTAGGAAAATCTGAAACGTCTACGAGACAGCATAACCAGGAGGCAGATGGAGAAGCAAAAGAAAGACAAAAGTGCAGGTAACAGTTTCTGATTCTCCCATTCTCTGGTAATGAAGCAGCTAACCATATTAATAGGCTGTTCAGGCAGAAACTTGTTCATATATATTATAGTTCTGGGGTATTTTAACATGAATGTCCATGTGCCAGTTGGAAAAAACCTAGAGAAGTTTTTTTACTCCTCAGTTTCACAAAGAAAGGATGCCCACATCTGTGGAGTGCATCTTGATTCATTCGTGTAGTTACGATCGCTCTTATGTGATTGTGTTTAACTTTGTTCTTAAGTGCAAAAGTGTCTCTCAGAGGCTATAATTGCTTAGACCCTTCTGAGCTTTTCTTTTTCCCTTACAGATTTAGAAATTACAGTACCCATTCGACATTCTCATAATACTTTGGGGAGACCAGAATGTGGAATATATGAATACACTCCTAGGAAAAATGTTTTTCCACCAAAAAAGGAGATAAAGCGAGGAGACTGGAAAACAGAAAGCACATCCAGTACAACAAGTAAGGAAGCCCTGAGTGTCACCCTCTCTACAGGAAAGCTTGATCGAAAACACTTCCCAAGCCTGACCCTCAAGTCAGCTCAGGGAACAGGACTTCTGTTCCTGAATCCCAGCACTGACACTGCCACCCCAAACCCTGCATGCCTCAGGCTGGCTTGTTATCGAAACTGTAAAAATGACCCCAGGTGTCCATAAAGTGTTTTGGGCATCTTGTGTCTGCAGCTCTGCAGGAGAACCTGAAAGCTGAGCAGAAGATTCCCTTGAGTCTTCTTGGGGAAGGCACACCACCTGTCTTCAGTTCTTAAAAGTAGATGGCAGCTGGTCTCTTATTGAAAAGGATGCTCCCGTGCTGACACTGCCAGCAGGCTGTGTGCTCTTCTGGCCTGAAGGGTTTATTTATATTTCAGGCTGGAAACCAGTCTCTACATGTCATTTCCTCAATTGTTGTAGAAAAAAGGACAGCATTTTTCCTTGGTAACTGTGGGACCTCTTGAGTGACTCGGACAGTCTGTACATTTTTATTATCTTTGGTTTTTATTAGGTTGAATTTGTGCAAATTAAATCCCTGTGTTCTTGCTCTTACTGCAGACTGAACAATTCTTGCAGAAAGTATTAGGATCATTTTGGTCCTCTGAAAGGAAAACTGAGTCCCAGTGAGGTTACTACCTTTGTGACTCTTGGCAAGATATAGTTGGCACACATCCAGAATAGGTGCCAGAGGCAGGTGACTGAGCCAGTAACGTGCTTACAAGCAGTTGTGAGAGAAGTTAACTGAGTCTGCAGAGTTCTCTGTGTGCAGCTGGATGCTCTTTCTCATGGTGTGATTGTGAGAATGGACCATACCACAGTATTTAGCACTTTTACCTGCTTCGGTTTGTACCAACTGATATTGAGTTACCTCACCAGAGCTAGTCAGCAGGGGAACTGCATCTTAGGTGAAAACTTCTAGCCACTCTTCAATGTAGAGATTTCTGAACACTGGTGTCCCAGTATCTGTTTATGACTGAAACCAGCCATAGCAGTGGAGGATGTGTTTGAGAGTTGTTGTCACCTTTGGAGATGGCATGACTATTTGCAAAAACAATCCCTGCTGCGAGTCCATGACAGTTAAATGGGTTTGTGTAGATGGTTGCTGAAGGTTGTTTGAACAAATTTGTCATTTTTAGCTTGGAAACTATCCTGCAATGAGTGAAGATTGTTGTGAGAGGAGGTAGTAAACAGCTACTTGGAACAATAACCTCTCCAGCAGCCCAGGAATGAATGTGACAGTGGTCAGAGCCATCCAGCTTCATCCAGTTGTTAAAGATATGGGGACTGATAATCTAAATATGTGCAAATGTTGGGTGTGTAACCCTTGTGAAAATATTTGCCTAACTTTCCAGGTGATGCTGGCACTGGATCTTTTCAGTTAGTTTATCGTTGTGAGTATTTAACCAGAAGACTGGATCTAGGTAGGGCAGAAATCTTGAAAGAAAGCATAACTGAATGGTTTGGCCCTCTGGTTTGTGTTGTATGAAATGCTGTTCTTTGGATCCTGAACATGTGAAAAATAACGGCGGAAATAAATTAATCTAAACAAGCATTAAATTGTGCGCAAGAGTTAAGAATGAGGTTAGAAAGAGCCCTGAGTAAGGGATTTGCAGTTAAATTACCAGGATTTAATGATCTGTTTTCTCTTACTTACTCTAGGTAGTGCAAGTAACCGCTCTAGCACTCGGAGCATATTGAGTGTCAGCAGTGGAATGGAAGGGGACAATGAGGTAAGTTCTCACCTCTACTATATACTAGTCCACTACTCTTAAGTACATGTCTTTACTTTCATGCCAAAAAAAAAAGGAGCTCAGAGATGGCACTGCATTTGCAGAAATGGAAAAATGTAGCCACTTCTGTTGTGAAGCTAGCAAGAACCAAATTTTGCTAACACTCCTCTTTGTTTTGTAGGACAATGAAGTCCCAGAAACAACTAGGAGCCGCAGCCCAGTTGCTCACCAAGCAGAAAGGCTGCCTTTCCCAGAAAGGCCTCCCAGAGTGCCTCCTCGAGGTGCAAGCAGGTAAAGCCAAAAGGTAGCTCAAACATGAGTGTTCAGTGAATCCATATGGAAGCTTTGGACAGAGAGCAAGGCAGGAAGCAAATGTGTCTTTTGACAAAATATACCAGGCTCTTACCTGTCAATGCACCCTGTTAGGAACTGTATAATCCTTGTTTCTCATCTGCAATACTTGGAGGAATCAATTTCCTAGTTGGTAACGTTCCTACTGCAGTGCTGTCACTGAGGTTCATGCATGGCAAGGGGCAGCACTACTGAAGCACACAGTGCTTGCCATGATAAGACTGACCCAGATGGAGTTGCATCCTGCCCCTGGCAGAGATACAGTACCTGACCCTCCCGAGAATATCCTCTTGGAACATACAAAGTGTAGTGCAGAGGGAATATCCTTTTGGCATTCTCTTGGATTGTTTTTCTTTTTGCAAAGTGCAGATCTCTCTAAAGTAAATGTATTTACTTGTATTATTTCCCTCAAAGAAAGAACTGCATGGATTTTGTAAAAGGTCTTGAAGGGTTTTGCCTTGATTTGATCAGACCACCAATAACTTAAGTAACTTGTAAACATTCCTTTGGTCCAACCACTGCAAGTCTGCGAAGTCCAAGCCCCAAAAAGTTATCTCAGTACAGATATTAATAAAATTCTCCAACTGCTAAAGCAGTAATTGCCACTGCAGAAAGTGTTCTGTATGTTGGCTTCGCTCTGCCAAAGAGTGTAGCAGGAATTTATCTGTAGTTAGTTTGAAAAATGATTTTGAATCTTTTGATCTCTTCCTATTGTTCTTCCTCTAATATTCAGGAGAAAGTATTATAGCATCTCTTTACAGTAATACTAGAATTACTCAGCTGAAGAGCAGAAGAAATAGGTTGGACAGGAAGAGGGTTCTGGCAGCTTGGCATCTGCTCTGTTGCTGAATCACTGATAGCCTGTTTTTCTTCTTGTATGACTATCGCTTCTATGGTATTCATACATATGATGTTATTGCATGCAATGTGTTGTTCCAGAACTCTATTTTCTACTATTTTTACATTTTTATTCTGTCTTTTTATAGGCCTGTAAGCTGTGAAGGCTTTTATCCTCCACCTGTACCGCCAAGAGGTCGCTGAATCTTTCAACATCTGTGGAATATGAGATTTTTTTCTGTTTATATATGTTTGTACAGATAATTTTTGGCTGTCTTAAATTATTTATAACTGGGACCCAAATGTTTTCATCCACTTCCTCCTCCCTAAAGCTCTAGTGACTTTCCCCATGATTTTCACTGAGAATTCTTGGTCTTCTATAGCTTTTTTTTAGTTGGAAGAATTTTGTTACTTTGAAGCTTCAAGAAAAAGTACTACAGTTGAGAAGGAGAGTGCTGATGTATGTCTTGGGAGCCCTGCGCCAATATGAAGTTTTCTTTTGACCAAGAAAGCACACATGTCCTTTTTGGAACTAAATCCTACTTGAAAAAGTAAATAAGTTGTTTGAAGAATGCTCATTACAGCAAGAGCAGGTGAATGCACTGCTGTTAGGCGTAACTTTTTGGGCACAGGTATACTGACCTTTCAGAAGGCATAGCATCCCCTTCTAGCAATCATTAAACCATGGGAGGATGAGAAATTGTCTGTCTTGAAGAATGTGTTTTGCATACAGCCTTGAAAATGCCTTTCCCTTTCCCTCCCTGAAGAGGGCAGACATTAACAGGGTGTTGTGTGCGCTGCATTTACCATGAAAATTCCCAGGGCAGTTGGTCAGGAACCTGCTGTATCACAAACCAACTGTACTTAAACCTTTTTTGGGGAGGGGGTGGGTATGGTGTTAAAATCACATGACCAGCCTTTCAAACTAGAGGAAGGAATTGGTGGCAGTGGTGCATTCTGTATCTCTTACATGTGGTCATCATAGAAGCAACATGAAGGCATTTCATTTCATGCTCTGGAATAGTACAGTGAGTCTCCAATTATCAATGCACCAACCTCACAAATAGCAGCTGTGTTTTAGATGGCTGCAGTGGAAACAGGGAGCCTGGGGACTGGACTCTGCTTGCTCTACTGTTCCTTTCTAGCAATGTGAATCTGCAACAGCTGTGTCCAGCCTTTTTTCTCCCTCAGGGCTTACAAACATAAGGAAGCTTCCTGGTTTGGCTTTCTTCCAGACAGTGAAATCTTCTGTGCACATCCTGGCCCTTGGGGGATAAGTATAGGGCTCTGGTTGTCCAAGAGTGACACAGATGGGAATTCTTCAAGATAACCATCAGGGTAGACAATTAAACATCATTACCTACTTGGTTTTCAAGCCCTTCTCCCTCTTCCGCCCCTGAAAAAGATATAGATACACCTGTGTTAGGTAATCCCTCAGGTGCAGATAGGTCACATAATGCTTCTGTCCAATCATGTCAGCTCCTCTTCATTTGTGAGAGAGCAGGTGGTAAAGCTGCAGTTCCTTTCTCTTGTAGAGTGGCAAACCCAATGTGCAAAGCTGCAGGAGTGACAGACAGCAACTGTGACTCAACCAGCACTGAATGAAGGTGGAGAAGTCCCTGCTGCTTTCAGGAGTTTATGCATATGCTAAATATCATCTATTCATCAGTATCACAGCATACCCTCTCCTTCTTATGATAGAGCAATGCAGGTGTTGTGCTGCAGGCCTATAGCTACAGAGGTGTCCTTTCTGTTTGGATTTCTTTTCTGTTTTAAAGGACCTCAGTGCCTTCTCCAGTAACTCTGCACTGTAGACTCTCACTGACAGTTTGCTCTTTGTTCACACTAGCCAGGGAAATAGTGAGGTGGGAGCTGCCTTCCTGTGCTCCCCCTGGAATCAAACAAGGTTTCCAGCACTATTAGGTCAAATTGGAAGCAGGAAATGAGGTTTTGGTGCTGAAATGAGGAAAATACTAGCAAGGATAAGTGTAGGAATTGGGGATAAAAAAAATATACCCAAAGAGGAAATTCAGCATCTTGATTGTCTTCAACTGTCACATGCTTTGGTTTGCACACAGCTCCCTGGTTTTGCTTAAAACTTCCTCATCTCCTTAGTGCTGGCTGCAGCTGTGTCCCAGAGACATGAAGTTGATAAGAGGAATTTATCTACTTCCACATCTGTCAGGCACAACATAAGGTAAAATTGTAGACTATGAGGAAAACTGTAATAAGGCAGGAAAGGAAGAGAAAAATATAGAAGTATATCATGCGGAAGATTTTGTTTCAAAATGGTTGGACTGAAGCAGCCCAGGGACCCATCCTCCCCAGCTAGTCTTTAATTTTGCACCCCCTCCATGTGATAGCCAAATCTTCTCTATGGGAGAGGTTTATCTGAACTGTACGTGTGTGTTTGCCTTCACACAGTCCTAATAACATGGCTGTGAACTGGATTTTTTATTGCTAGTGCTGTGGTGAGATGGTTTATATCTCAAATGCTGAAAAATAGCTCATAAGTAGCCTTTCAGTCCCTCTCCCATTTGATGTTTCAATATTTCCTCACTCTGACCAGACCTATAATACAAAACAAAATGCTAGTGGGGCTCTGCTTTGGAGGAAAGGTGATCTGGGACAGGTGGAGCTGGGGCATGTTATAAATGCATTCTGTTCGAGCCTCTTCTGTGCTGCATAAGGGAGAGAAATTGAAAATGCAGCTGTAGTCTCAGGCATTCCTGTCTCACTTCTGCTTGATTAACTAGGGATCTCGCTGACCAGAAATCCCTACAAAACTATCACCCTATCAAGTAAAAAAGGAATAGCACTAAAATGGCTTCACTGTTAAATGCAGGTAAACAATTCGGATGCAGGCATGGCTTCCGTGTCTTTTGCAGGCCAGCAGAGGTGCACCTGCTTAAACACCAAAATGTGTATTCCACATAGGTTGGATTCATGTAGTTGCTTTAAGCCTCTCAGATCTGAGTGTATGGAGTCATTGTACCTGTAGACTCCATTTGTGCTGGTGAGCACATGGTATGTGTTGCTTCCACCCAGGATGAGAAGTATGCTGAAACTGAGGCTCAGAAGAGACCAGAGAAGAAAACTGTGTGCAACAAGATTGTTGGTTTGTCAAGAATATGCTTGGGAACAAAGAGCGTTTCTGATGGACCTTAAGAGTTTAAGGACTGAAGAGATCATAAAATTGCTGGTAAAAGTGGCCTGGCCCGCTGTGGGGGCATCAGCCAATCCACCAAACTTGTGTGGCAGCTGGCTGGCCTGGGGAAAGTGTTTGCTTTTCGTACAACATGCACTGCAAACCCTGCTGCAGCAGATGGCTCTGGCTGGTCCTGTTGCTGACTGAAATACTTAAATACTGAATAAACTGAAGATGCTGAAGCCTCCTCTCTCTGTCTCCCAGTAGGGTAAGCTACTCTGTTTTGGACTGAGATGCAATGACTAGAAACATATGGTGTTACCAAAGCTGTCTAGGCTTTCTGTGTGTAATATAAGCAGGGCTTTTGCATAGATTTTGGCAAGTATCTCTCTCTCCAGGGGTCTGATTAGTACTGAAATAAGCAGGATAAGGCACATCCTCTATCTGGAAAAGGCTTTATATAAATTTATCTTGCAAAATGTGTTCAGGAATGGTAGGCTGAATGTGTAAGAGCACAAGGGGAAAAGCTTTTAGCATAAGTATGGATTCAGCCTCTGAATTTTTTAAGTATTTGTTCAGTTTAAAAGTTGCCTGATGAATGAATGCTTAATACTGTGAGCTTTTTGGATTGGGGAGTTTTGTTTGTTTGCGTGTTTTACTTTAGACTTGTATCTTGAGGTATTTCCAAGTTCAGAGGCAGGTTTGCAGGCTTCATCTAAGCAGCACTGATGGAAACCTCACCCTGAGTGAGGCGCGGCTGTGGCTGCGCTGCCTCAGCGCTCGCCCTCGGCCCCTGCAGCTCCTGCCTGTGCACGGGCTGCAGAGATCGGCCCCCGGGGCTTACAGAATCCATTAGGCTGGAAAAGACCTCTGCTCCTCCACCCCACCCTGCCAACTCGACCACAGCGCTAAATGCCACGTTGTCTTTCCCTAAGCACCTCCAGGGACGGTGAGTCCACCACAGCCCGGGCAGTCCATTCCAATGTTTAATCACCCTTTGCGTGAAGAAATTCTTCCTAATGTCTAATCTAAACCTCTGCTGGAGCAGCTTGAGGCCGTATCCTTTCGTCCTGGTTGGAGAAGAGCCCGACACCCACCAGGCGACAGCCTCCCTCCAGGTATTTGTAGCGAGCGGTGAGGTCTCCCCTCAGCCGCCTCTCCTCCAGGCTGGACAACGCCAGCCCCCTCAGCCGCTCCTCGCAGGACCTGTGCTCCAGAGGATACCTGCACACAGCCCCGGGTCACGGTGTTCCCAAACAGCTTTATCTTAGTTCACCAATCAGGACGGTGGGATTTTATCGGCTGTAGTTCCGCGGGGCAGGACGGGCCGCACCGTGCCCGTGCCCGCGCCGTAGGGCGGTGTGTGCCGTGCCCGGGCCCGTGCCCGCGCCGTAGGGCGGTGTGCGCCGCCCCGGGCCCCGCCCCGCGCGCGCGGCGCTCCCGGGCTCCCGTAGCGCCTGCGGTTCCGGCGGGTGACGTGGCGGGCGGGGCGGAAGTGGCGTCGGCGGNGGGCCGCTCCGGCGCGCGGGTCGGGCCCGGGTCGCGGGTTCGGGGAAGCGGCGCGCTCGGGCAGGCCCGGCGGGCTCTGTGATCCGGTTGGCACATCCTTGTGCGGCCGGACGCGGTGCCACCTCTTCCCGGAGAGAGAAACGCCCCGGCAGGTACGCGTGCTTTGTTTGCAGAGCACGGTCTGCTCCGCCCGGGGGATGTTTGCCCTCGCCGCGGAGCGCAGGGCCGGAGCGCGGCTGTGACAGCCCCGCTGTGACAGGGGACACGCTGCGGGGGACTGCACCCCTCGGGAGAGCGAGGGATCGCCGGGAACGGGCTGGGGAGTGAGGGCGGGACGGGGGCACTGTCACGGACCCCCGAGGAAAATGGGTGCTGACTTGAGCGCTCACCTATTGGCATGAGTGTAGTTTTTCTGAAGTGCTCGCAATATTACCCGAAAAGGCTCTCCAGGAAGGGCTTCATCAGTTTCTGATTTTACCTCAGTGTTGTTTCCCCTGGCTTTCGGTGTGGAAGGGTGGAAGTCTTTGTGATGAGCTGGGACGTCATTTTGGAACGCGACTTTGCCAAAAATCATCCCAGTTTGCTCCAAGTGGAGTAGGTTAGAGTGTGGCTGCGATTAAACAGTGCCTGGCTGTCAGGAGTTTCAGTGCTCTTGAGCAGCCTGCCTGGCGAGCACTTGCTCCGTTTTTTAACATAGCTGTGTCTCTAGGTGTGGTGTGCCAAACTTACAAAGTGTTCTTAATGAACAGCAAGGTGGTATTGATAGTTTTTGTATAAGCAGTAGTTAATTAGTTACCTCATTCCGTTCATTTTTGAGGAATTGAAAACTGTTTAGGATTGTCTTTATTTTTTTTAACGGGGAAAGGATTTATCAGTGCTGCAGTTAATGACAGAAACGTTAATCTTAACATTGCGTACATTGGAGGAGCAGGTATTCTTTGAACCAGCTTAGGTCCCAGTTTTGTTGCTAAGCTTGTCTGTTAGAGTTAGTTTTCCACTGAGGTGAGATGGTTTTCACCCTAGCACTGTTTATTTTAGAGGCTGGTTGACTTGAGGGATTATTCATTATTAAATTAATATTGGTAATCTGGGGGAACAAAATCATAAAGCTATCTTTGAATTTATTTGGTTTTGAACTCTCCGTTCAGAAGTGCTTATCAGTGGAAATCACAAATTCCTCTTAAAGGCTGGTTGGTTTTTTCATCCAAATTACTCAACTCTGTGAGATTATAACTGTCTTTTGGTTTAGTATTCTGTTCGCATAGTGTCCAGTTTATTAGTATCATGTGAAAGGTTAGGAATAGTAGATGTATAAAAAAAGTAACATTTTTTGGAAAGCTGTCTCCTTGCTTAAGTATTTTGATACTTAAATCTTGTTCAGGAGACTGGAGTGGATGCATTAATAGCATCAATGAAGGGGTTTGTAGTAATATGCTGATTTTGAGTTGAAAAACCTGAATGAAATATTCTTTAAATATTGCATTTTAATGAATTTCAGTTTTAAGTATGATTACATTTGGAAGAATAATTTTTCTATAATCAAGGTGCTTTATTACATTTTGGAGGCTCTGCTCACTTTTGCAGCAGTAGAGGGGAGAGTTGGAATTTGGTAACCTCAAAGGGTAAATTTTCACTAACTTTAAGAGTCAAGACTTACTGTAGGAATACACATCTGTATGTGCTGCCATTTCCTCCTTAACCCTTCACGGAAGCACTTGGCCTGTCTTCATGAAGGTGTGTCTTGCATCTCGCCACAGTTTACGTTTAGCTACTGATATACAGGGCCTTATCAGTACTGAGCATGCTGGACATACAGAAGTGCTGTCTTAAACTGTTTAATGCTTTGTGTTAGCAGGTTAACCTTTTAAACTTGGTTGCTGCTGCTATAGTATGTAAGGGTATACAATATTTATAAAGCAACACAGATGCACGATATACTATGTATTTTTGTATAAATATAAATTGTCTGCTAATGTTTTATATGTATCCTTGATTTCATAACTGTAGGACTTCTAAGCAAATATTGTAAAAGATAACTGTGAGAGTACTCTTGCACAAAGCTCTGCAAGTACTATTGTTTCTGGAAGTGGTCGGTATAGATAATGTCACTGAATCAACAGCTAAATCCTTTATCTTAAATTTGAATTGTTCTTTAAAAATAACATCTGCATTTCTTCGAAGGAAGAAGTATAAATACAATCATAAGATAAAGACATGGGTATATAAAATCAGACTGAAAACTTGCCTGCTGATTCTTTAACTTACTGTCATGCTCCAGAGCATGTCATGCACTTGCTTATTGCCTGTATTCTGGTAATTGCACCATTTTTTGGCAATTGTCCTTTTATTTGTGGAAGTGATAGTATCAATGGCGTACTGGTGGCCTTATCACAGTGTAGGCTGATCCTGCAGAAACAGAGCTGATGGGCTCCTGCCTGGCCATTGCTTTCACATCTTCTCTTGCTGGACTTGTTGGAGCTGATGATGAAACAGACAAGCCATAAAAGCATTCTGAAATATCCTGGGGGTTTTGTTTCGGAGGAATGGTCTGGGGAATAGGTAACACTTCAGTTTTAACATTGCTTCAATTTAATTGTCAGTGCTTTTTAAGCTTGGAAGTACATGACATACATTGAAAAATAAACAAAACCCAGCCTACACTGTGTAGCAAAATTCATTAATATATTATGATTGAGAAAAACATTTTTGTTTGACTTATACCCCAGTGAAGTATATTAAAGCCTTGAGCCTGTAAGGCTTGTTTGAAATTAATATATAAAATTAGGAACTTTGTATAGTATCTGAAAATAGAGAAACACTGTAGAAAGCATTTTAGTTAATGTATAATACTTACTTGCATATAAAGTTGTATGCAGATGAGCAGCCTGATTCCTTTTTGAAGTACTCCTGTTTTCCATTTTGAAGAGGTGAAATAAATGTCATGGAATCAGGACATGGTGTGCCTGAGCAATCTTGTGCATCTAGGAAGTGTAACAGTAAAAGTATTGCTTGTACAGTAGTTCTGATTGGTGCAGTTCTACCCGCATATTGCTGAGGCCTACGATTCAGAGAGAAATGAAAAAGTGTTACTAGAAGTAACCTGCTTTGTCTGAAGGAGAGCCTGAGGCTGAAATCCACAGTTTAATAGCCTATGGGTGTGAACTGCAAGCATTGAGTATTATCACAGTGGTTGATAGAATATTTTTAAGATACTGGGGACTAGAAGACTGAATGTTACTCACCGGTTGAGTCTTGCTTGCTACCTCTTGTATTTGCTGTCCTGCTTTTACAGCTTTGCTCTACCAGTAACAGATAATGTTGGTCCGTTTTTTCCCCTGAAAGATGTGCATTGTAGAAAGCATCATTCCAAACTTCAGTTTGAGAAAAGGAGTAAAATTCCATACTTTCTGAAAGAAGCTGTCTTAATTTGAATTTATTTTGCTGAATCATCACGTAAGATTTGGCAGTTGTAATACTTTCGTCTCCATCTTTTTTTGCAAAGTGTTTTAAAGAAGAACATCAACAACTTGACAGTCTCATACTCTTTTCTGCAACCTTTTGCATACTGACTTAATATAGCCTTAATTGTTTTTAGAATAAATAGTGTATTTCTAGAGTTACCATGCTAATTTTTACTGTTGTGCAAAAAGAACAAAGTTGCTTTCCACATCACGAGTGCCCTATTGGGTAACAGGAAAGGAAGATACATGTGCTATATATACTGAAGGTAAGTCTCAGTATTGCTACACTGGAAGTTTTTAAACCATACAGATACGTGGAAGTTGTCTTTGTATTGAGCCTCAAAGTGGTGCACACCCCCAGTTTTTCAGTAGTTGTATTGCATAGAAGTAGTCCACATTTGGCCAGGTCAGCTGCACAAGCTTCATGCCAGTTTAGTGTTCTGCAGAGAACTAGAATAGACCCATCTATTCAGGCAACAAGGCAGCACTACAGATGGGTTGGACATGATTTTAGCTTGCACTTGGACAATCTCTCTACAGCCCCGTGCTCTGAACAGGCAGGACGGCCATATTGTGCTGCTTCGGAACAGATGTCCCCAGCTGTGATGAGGGTTGTAGCTGACACATAGTTGCACTTCAGGTGCAGGTTAGTCCTTCATCACCTGGTGGCAATTACAGAAAAAAGGTTTCTGAAGGTTTATCTCCTCAATCAGGTTGTAATAACTATATGGTAGGTAACTTGTGTTGATGCTGAGACTTTTGGGCTGCCCCTGTTTATCAGATCATTGTATACTCCATATAGTTACTGAAATTACTGAACTGATACTAAGCTTGGTGCAGAAAAATATGCAAAGCTTACGGAACAAGTACTGCATTTTTTCATAAGTTACAGTAAGTGAAATGTAAATAAAATTGGTTTGTAGTCTTCGCTTATAGGTGGAAGTGGTGAACTGTGAATTGTGGCATCATGACCAAGTTGTTAAAGGCTTGTGTCTGTGAATATAATTAGAATCTCTGAGCTATATGCAGTATATTATCCTTTTGTATGAACCACAACCAGAAGAGCTTGCTGAGATAGAGTAGAGGTTGCAGCATCGTATTTATTGACCTTCTTTGTCTTGTCTGGGCTTATTTTGTGTTCTCTCTCTCGTAGTGTGACCTTTTGCTGAAAGGTTTGTTGTATGTAAGCCTTCTCTCAACCTAGAAGTCTTCATATAGAGGTGACAGCACAGTCCTACAAGATACTCTAGTTCTTTGTCTTACCTAAATAAGAGTTTTTTATTTGTGTTGACACTGTTATTGGTTGTGGATGTTTTGATATTATGAAGAAACTAAAGAAAAATAAAAAACTCAAACAACCAAAAAATGCAAAATGCTACAAACTTGAACTCTTTAATAGCACTGTATTCTTGCCACCAAATTACCCTACCACTAGGCTAAGAATATAAGGATGAGATGTCATGACAGGAAAATGTATTTAAATGTGAAAGCTCATCTTTATAAATTGAGAATGTGCAGAACGCAACAGATGTAGGGTAAAGAAAATCCTCTTGTGTTTCTACTAGACACCGCCCCCAAATTTAGGCTGAAGTTACTTAAGTTGGTTTGCTTACTACAGCCCTCTTAATTTGGGGAGGCCACTGGGAGCACCTGATGGACTGCAAATTGCTGTGACTGGAGATTGCTGAGAGTGAAGTGTAGCCTGGGCTGGCTGAGGTGCTGTGTTTATGTAGCAGTCTTTGATAGATTTCTCTTGTGCTGGTCTGGGGTGATTGTGAGAAAGGAAGAAGTGATAAATGCAGACTGAATTGTTTGCTTGTGTTTGTTTTGGTCCCTTTTCTCTCCAGAGCAGGCTGATGGCATCTTGGAGTTATTGTGGGAAAAACTTACAAGCCCTAAAGGAGTGTTAAACACCATGCAGATAAAGAGACAAGCAAAGACCAAATTTGTTGCTGCAGATGTTGTAATCACAAGATAGTTACATTGGTAGATCAGAAAAAGTAGCAAGATTTTGACTAGTATATTCTTAATCTGTTGGTTTCTGCCATTTCTGTCACTTCTGGCATGGTTCCAAAAATGCAGAGGTCCCAGCTCAGTGTGAAGCAGGTTGGAAACAAGCAGCTAAGTAAAGCAGTGGTCAATGCTTTCTTTATTCAGGCGCTGTCAAACATGAACTCACAGACCTAAGGATATTGTAATATTCTATTACTGAAGGTTGAACAGAGACATAGCTCAGCTCACATGTAAGCTGTTCATTACAAGGAGTAGTGCTAAAGTGGGCTCTTGACAAGTTAAGACCATTTTGAGGAAGGGCTGGCAGTATGTTCTGCAGCTGTTAGAGGAAGAAACAGAAGATGTGCTAGACATAACAGTCTAGGAAGAGATATGGACCAGCTTATCCCGTGCTACCTTGGCAGGAGCTAGAGGCAGATTCGAAGTGCAGATTCCACTATCTGCTTCTGCAGCTGAGGGAGTTGGAACTGTGATTTTTCTTCCTTTCCCAACTTTCTTTGGATAACTGTGCTGCACTGGTATAACCTTTCTGGTTGCTGGCAGAGAGGAGCAATGTCTACTTTCTCTTGCTGTGTTGTTTACTCTTTCTTTGATCCTTCTTTGACATTCTTTACCTGTCTGAAATGGTCTGAAGTGTGTGCTCTACAAATGGGCACGTTTGTGAAACTGGTGTTTGGTCTCTGCTGCAGCTCATAATAAAATAAGTAAGATTTTAAGTTTCTTTTTGGAAATCCCTCATGTAAGAAGCTGGAATGACCCTTGTACATCTTTGTAAAGAAAAAAGATGAGGCTTGTAATAGATACGATGTGTTAGTTTAAAGGGATTAAATTATTTTCTAAAGCATGTTTGTTGAAATCCTTGAGTTAAACTTTTAAACACCTCATCTGAAGAATTTATTGCATTCCACGCCTACCGAATTATTTCTGAGTTAACCTCTTGGTACCACTGTGGTTACTCAGAATAAATGGAGTTGAAGAACCTTTGTTCACTTGTTAAAAAGGCAGAACTGTATTCAGTATTTCAGGTGTGCCCTGTGAAATAGTTACAGCTAATTAACATTTGACTTTCTTTTCTCCAGTGTGTTCTGTGTCTGCTGTTTGGTCTTAAAATAATACTTTATTCTTCTGTACCTAAAAAAACAATCGGAACCTATACGGTGATTGTGCTTTCATGTGTATATAGTTATAAGTAGGGGTTTTACCTTAAAAATTGTATCACTGCCCCTCCTCTTCTGTTGAAGTTATAGTAGGTGAAGTTGTGTTGGCTGAGGGGCTTTGTGTAGTGATCAGCAAATCTGATACCTCATCCAGATGCATACAGGTATAGTGCAAGTAATTATTTCAGATAATTTAATTCTCATGAATTAATGCAGTATTGGAATACGGATAGATTAATGGCTTTGAATCCTTTTTTTGTGGTTCAGAAGTAATAAAAAAGCTTGAAAAAATTACTGGCTCCTAGACAAGGAATAAATTTTCCTGCCTAACAGTAACTGTGGAAATTGAAGAGTGAATGTTCCCAGAAAAAATTTCATGGTAGCCACCAGACTCCTTGCTGTTCTGTTTTTTTCACAGTGAGAATGTTGGAAATACATCAAAATAAAGTTCTTCTGTCTGACTTCTTTGCCTCTTGGTCACTTTTTGTATGCAGCAGTTTAATTTTAGTGCTTCCTGTGAGGTGTTGCACTCTTCTGGGAATTTTGAATGCAATTTATACCATTAGTAAAATGAAAGGGAGCTGCATTTTAGGAAAATACAGTATACTGATCATTATGGGTAGATTACCTGATTTCTTTGCTAAGATCTTGTTTAACAAGATACTAATTTGATACTTCCTTTCTCTCAGTGGAGATAAGCAGAATTTTGCTTTAAACTGATGTGTGTTTCCACAAAATTGGTAAAAACTTATTTGAGACTTATGCTTTTCTCCTTTTCTGTTCACTACATCATCTGCTTCTCTTAAATTCGTGTGACTCTCCCTCGTTTGATGTTTCAGTGATAGGCTCTAAGATATTATACAATCAACTAAAAAAAAAGAAAGCAAGCTGAAAACCTTATACTAGAGTCCCTGTCACCTAAAAGACAAAAATGCTCAACTGTCTTTAAATGCAACTGTTCCCTGTGGTTCAACAATCCTGCCCTGCTAGTTAGCATGAATGAGAGCTTCTTGAACATTTTTATTCTGCTCAGCTTCTCATCTAACTCAATAACTTTATCTTTCAGTACCAAGATAAAGAGGAAGTTGTTTTATGGATGAATACTGTAGGACCGTACCACAATCGCCAAGAAACATACAAATACTTCTCTCTTCCCTTCTGTGTGGGATCAAAAAAAAGCATCAGCCATTACCATGAAACCCTAGGGGAAGCACTTCAAGGAGTTGAATTGGAATTTAGTGGTCTTGACATCAAATTTAAAGGTAAGCCATTCACAGTGCCTTTAGTCATTAAAAAAATACATGAACCCTTAAAGCTTTGTGGTTTTAAACTCAAAGAAGTGAAAATTTGTTGCTGCTAGCAACTCAATGTATGCTTGAAACACCCTGCAAGGTTGTCTACTACCATTGTCTTTTGAGTTTACAGTGAAGTTTTCATCTTGCAGATGCTTGCAGAAGATACATACTTCTGAAGTAACTGATTACATTTCATAAAGTAAAACTAAGCTTTTTGCATATGAATGTTTAAATATTTACTGGAATTAATACTCTGGAATTATCAGTTCTGAAGATGTAATTTTCCTGTGATATTGAGTACTTGCAAACTCTGCAATTGCAAAAGAGTAGCAAGGGCTCAACTTCTCAATTAACACAAAGTTAATTACTGTGTCCTTCTAGTTACTGTCTAAGTTTAAAATGCCTTTTACAAATACCTTTATAGCATTGACTCCAACTCATGATATGCAGTCAGGATGAAGCTAATCTGTTTGTTGTTTTTTTTTTCTTGTTGTTTCCTGCCCTCTCCATCTTTCCATACTGTTCCAGAGAATACATTTAACTGATTTTGTAAATACATTTCTTGGTATTAGGGCTGAGTTTTCTATTGCATTATTTCTCTGTGTGTGTCCTTTCAGATATCTGTAACTGGTAGTTGCAGAGCTTCAAATAATAACAGATTATTTTTGTCTCTATTGAATTTTAACATTTATAAATTTCATGCAATTTATGTTTCTCTGTATGTATCTCTTTTTCCTAGGACACTGCACTTCATTGCATCACTAGTGCTTAACTGGGTGGAGAATTTAAACATATTTTCTCTTGTCTGAGCATTTACAATCAGATGGGATTTAGTTTCTGTGAATTGTTAAGGTTTTATCCAAAACTGGACATATGCAAAATAAGAGACTTGATGATTTTTTTGTTATCAGCAGGATAAGTGGAATAAAAGATTTTTAGAAAGTTTGTTAATACCACAAATTCTTTGTAATTTTTTAAGTTGCAGAGAGGATAGCATCTCTACATTAAAGGAGTCAGGAGTTGAATCTTTCCTTTTAAGAAAGGAACAGTACCTGTACAAACACTGAAAAGCAGTCCTGTTACAGGTTTGTGCCTCTTGTAGCATGCTTAAAATTTTACTCAACGTAGGAAAAATAGTTTTCCTGTCAAACCTCACAGAATATACTCAGAAACACAAAATGGAAAGAACAGAGAAGGCAACTGCCAGCAATTCAACACAGTGGTGGAGATTAATTAAAACTTCTATTATCAGAATATGATAAATATGTGTTTACAGCAGGTTCCATGTGTCATATTTACTTCCTTTAATTGCCCCGGCTTTATGAAGAGATTGTTTCTTTCCTGTGACAAGTGTTCTCTCTAGGTGCAGCACCAAATTGAAAAGACTAGGTTTGTGAGTTAATGCTTCCTGCTCCGATGCATCACAGAATTAAAAAAATATCTGTTATTATTAACACCTAGGTACTCGGTATAGATTGATAACCTATATTGGACCTGCAGTGAATTTAACTCCCAACCAAAGTGGTTGCAGGTCAGATGTTCTGATGTTTTCTATAGAGCAGGTGGTACGTGGTAGCTGGTTGGTTACTAAGTGTGTGTCTATGATGTGTGAAGCTGTACATGTGCACTTCTAGCTTTTCCCCTTACAGTCTGTGTTCTCTGGATAGAAGATGAAGACCATAACCTCTTTGCTGTCTGCTGGCATCCAGCAGCTTCTGCATTTCTAGCATTGGTCCATGAAGTGAGAGCTGAATGAGTGTCAACTCTATTTTATTATCTTTAGTCTGCTGTTAAAAGTAGTGAAGTATTTTTTCCCAAATTTTAGAGTAACAAGTATAAATTAATTGTAACAGTAGTTATGTAATATGAAATTATGTAAAATTTGTGAATTCTAAATCCCCTTGATATGCAGGCTTTTAAAGTAAAAAAATAGAGGGTTGTGGTGTGAGATTGTAAAATAAAATAAAATTTAAAAAATCAGGCTTAAAAGCTGTCATAAAACCAGTACAATTTATATCCAATGCATGTTGGAAAATTTAGATTTCATAGGCCAGCCCTTAAAATTTAGCATTTGTATAAAGAATTATTTTCCAGTTTTGTTGTTGAAATGTTATGGTAGCTCCTCTTTTTTGCTGACCTTTTATTGGTAGATCTTGTTTGTTGCTGAAGCTGTGTTTACTTTGTTTATTTTTTTTTAATAATCATCACTAGATAATAGTGAAATTGAATTTTTTTTTGGTAGTGGATAAGTTTTATCTCGGTGTGATTGATACATGCTTCCACCTCTGCACAGCCAGTGGTGCAGAAGTTGCTGCAATTAAATTGAAACAGAGCTGTTGGTGCTTTTGTGGATTGGTTTTATTTGGTTGGTTTTTGCTCAGTTGGTTTTTTTGGATTTTTTTGATATCTAGACATTTATGTTTTGGAGGTCCTCTGCCACATTTTGGTACCAATAGATTCGTATGTTCTTTAGGAAAAGATAAGGCGTCAAGGAGTGTTACGTATCTGAAATCTACAGCTGAAGTAATTAAGAGCTGCTCAAGTGTCGTTCAGTAATAAACTTGTACAGATTTTTTTCATGAATATGTGAATCATATCTAAGTTCTGAGTGAACAGGTAACCATGCTTTTCCATATGTGTGTTTGAGATTGTGATAAGTCTAACAATTACAGGCATTTTTTTCTCTCTAGTATGAGTTTACACAGTTAGATTTGGATTTTATACCCCTAGAGTTTTATCCTCTAGAGTGAGTAAAGGAGAAATAGAATTGTTCTAATAAAACAGCTTCTGCAATAAAAAACAGTTCCCTTCTGAATGTAGTTTGACTGTACAATAGTAGGTAAGTGTGAAGCTGTGTATTGTTCATCGTATTCAGAGAGTTATTTAAGCTGCAGCTGTTACTAACTGAAATACTGAAGTATGTAAATAAAACTGGCAGTTGAATCAGTGGGCATTGTCTGTATTTTTGAACTAGAGTAAAACTACTATGGTTCTACAGAAATGTGTTCTTGTGTTTCCACTTGAATTCTCATAGTGGTGACTGGTGGGACAAATTTACAGTGTATTCAAGAACCCATGAAGTGGTGTTTCTTTTTGTATTTAAAGATGTGTCATATGAAAGAATACCTGCAATCATAGAGGACAGCTGGATTTGCCTTCTGTTACAATTTGCACTGTATTGTTCTTATATCGCAGGTCTCAAATCTGTATAAATAGCTATGTGAATAAAGTAATGAATTATTAACATACACTTATATTGTAATGTAACTTTAAATTTCAACTGGCTTAATTCACTTGTCAAGCTAAATCTAGGGTAATAATGCTCTTTAATTAATATGTCAAGTTCTTTATTCAAGTATTTGGATTGACATCCTCTGTTACACCTGAGACCTAGTAAATTATTAAGTGTATTGAACATTTCAATAGACTTCAATTCGAAAATTAATTTTTGATACTGCCATACAATGCTATTTAGAGAAGATTAATCTAAAGAGGAAAAGGATTTTTTAACATACTTGAATTTTGCACTTGTTCGGAAATGTTACTGCACAACCATGCTTCTAATGGAGAACTCTGCTCGAACTTCATTCTGAAACACCTCCAGAATACAAGGCAGTGATTCAGGATGATATTCAGTGTAGTACTACAGGGTGGTCAGGATAATGAAGTTTTATACGGTTTACAAGTTTGAATAAAACCCCATTCATCTGACTGTTCATTGGAAATTTGAAGTCTGGGTAAGCACACTTGCTTTTGTAATGAGTCATGCTTTTATGCTTTTTTAAATTTGCTTGATGTGCTACTGACATTACTGAAGCTGTATTACGTAGCACATGTTACCTCTTTGACATCCCTGATGTAGAGGCAACACAAAACATGCCCTTAACTTCACACTCCTCTTGGATGCACACCTGGCTAAGAACTCTCTAACATATATAAAACTTTAGATCTGGTAAAACCATAATGAAGTAGACATCAGGTTCCCCAGCCACTGAATGTGGTTCTAAGCTTTTTCCATTTAATCATTTAACAAAGTGGATTTAAGTTTAACCATCCAGTCCTGTTCTGTAACTAAGTGACAGCTTCAGCATTCTCAGTGGCTGGAGAAGGGAATATTTGTTTTCATTCACTTGTTTTAGGGGAAGGTGAGAGGAAATGTACTGTTTAGTGTGGCTGAGGATGACATCCTGTACCATATGCCATGTCTTGCCTGTGTTTTGCAAGAATTGAACGAGATTGTTTCTAATGCTGCTGCTGGCATTTTATGTATGTGCCCTTGTGACATATTTGGTTGTACTATCTCTCTGATGTTTTTTGGTATTCTGAATGCAGGGAATAAAATCTATAAAAATGGATGAAGACAGGTATTTTGTCACATGCTGCTATCTGCAGCCTGGTGTCGGCGCAGTTGTTTCACTTCAAATCATATTTCAAAGTCTTTTTTTTTTTTTCTGCAGCAAACCCCACTGTTTACATCCTAGAGTATTATGTGCAGAGTGGCTTTTTTTCAGTTAGTAAAACAAACAAAAACGTGGCAAATTCCAGGGGTCTGAATGCCCATGGAGTAATTTGGATTATGTTACAGACTATGACCAAATTTGTCTTGGTTAATAACTGCAGACAAAGGCTTTTGTATTCAGGCTATAAAATGAGAAAGGTCTCTCAAAAGAGCAGTTGTAGTACACGTGGTTTTTATTTCACTAGTAGCACTTGGTCGTATCTCCATGCTCTCCTTCAATTGTGCTGGTACTGCTGTGTGTGTGGGTGAACCAGTCAGGCGAGTCACCTAAAGCAAGTCTGGCCCCTTAATACTTCCCCAAAAGAGGCTTCTGTGCTTCAGTGCTGCATAATGCTGTATTTAACAGCCTCTATCAGTTTCTCTTTTACCATTATTTTAATTCACAATATATTTTCATTTTACCTCTGTGTGTTGAACAATCATTTGAATCGAAAAATTTAATCTTAGAAAGGTGTCGTCCTTTATTTGAATGTAGTATGACAATGAAGTGCCAGATGTTTTGGAAAGAATTAACAACAAATCCAGAAAATAATGAGTCTGTGTTTTTTCAGTTGGTTGGGGTTTTTTTTTCCTTTCAATTAATGTCAAGACAACTCAAAAAAAATCTGTTAAAGTGAAAAAGTGCCAAACAGAAGCATTTTTAGGGGGGCAACATAGTCAAAAAAGTATAGGATCCAGCTCAGTATAGGCATAAGTGCAAACTGAGGCTTGAATTTGTAAGTCTGTTTCAGCTGTGGTACCAACTTTATTGGCTACCCTCTCTTGAATGTACCGATGTAGTTCTTGGTCTAAAAGTCTTCTTGGGACATTTGTTGAACTTGAATTCTTTTGTTACTCTCTCTGTCCATATTTTTATTTTTGTTGTTATCAGGTAAATGATGTTTTGTATTAGAAGTATTCTACTTGCCTGTGCTTTTTCTGTGCAGGTGAATTGACTTTCTTTTTAAACTTTATATTACAGTTAGTATATGGAAGAAAGTAGCTGCATTTTGATGCAGATTAGAGCTGTACTCAAGGCACAAGTTAGTTTTATCTGCTAGAAATGGGTTCTCTATTCCATTGATGACAAAAAGAGGTGAGGGGAAGCTGAAATTCTTTACTTTCAGTGTGTTTCACTATTTACAGAGAGAAAACATTTCCTAAGATGTGCTTAAGGAAGGAGTTGTCTCTATATCTGTTGCTGCCTCAGTTATTGTAAATATGTCTTTTTTTCACTTGAAAAGGAAATATTAGGGAAGGAAACTGGTATTTGAAAGAATGGCTCCTAACTGCGTTACGTATAAATTGTAGATGGGGAAGAATAGTTTTCTGGCTCAAAGAGGTGGATTTATTTTATTTCCAAAGTCAGTGAGGGTATTATACTAAAATAGAGAGATAATACTGTACACAGTTGTAGATGCTTGTTGATAATGTCATACCTCTTGATAAAGTAGAAGGTCTCGTGATCTGTCTGGGTAGATATGCCGTGAGCTAATGAATCTTAATTTAATATAGGTGAAGTAGCAAAAGGATGCCTTGAAAAACCTTTCCTTATCCAGTCTGTGGGAAGCTTCTGCTTGCAAAAGAGTAGATCTGTGAAAGCAATCATGTAATTGCTTTAATTGAGGATACCCAAGAGGGCTTGAAGACTTCAGCAATGTCTGTTCCCCTATTTGCTTGCTTTTTCTTCACTTTGAGCCAGCTCACTAATAAATCTTAAACTGTGCTTTAATTTTTTGCAGATGATGTAATGCAGACTACTTACTGTGAAGTTGACTTGGACAGAGGAAGAAGAGATGCATTTGTGTATGCTATCAAAAATCATTATTGGTACCAGATGTATATTGATGACTTGCCAATATGGGGTGAGTGATATTATGTGTCACTAACTGGATTACACTTACCCGAGTCCTGTACTAGTGGGTTTCACAGAGTCATTTAATGACTAAGCTTTGTTACAGGAATGTAAAACACATATGTAAACCAAATTCACAAGAATGTAAAACCAAATAATGCAGCCTAGAGAAGAGGAGACTGAGGGGAGATCTCATTTAACATCCTCACGAGGAGCAGCAGAGGGGCAGGTACCAATCTCTTCGCTCTCGTGACCAGTGACAGGAAGTGGCATGAAGCTGATTCAGGGGAGGGTTAGGTTAGATATCAGGAGTAAGTTTTTCACCCAGAGGATGGTTGAGCACTGGAACAGGCTTCCCAGGGAAGTGGTCACAGCATCAAGCCTTACAGAGTTCAAGAAGCTTTTGGACAATACTCTCAGGTACCTGCTGTGATTCTTGGGGATGGTTCCATGCAGGGCCAGGAGTTCAATTCGATGATCCTGATGTGTCCTTTCCAACTCAACGTACTCTGCAGTTCTGTGAAATAAGTTCAGGGATTTTTGCACTGGAAGACAGTAGGATGGTCTGTACAGTGAAAAGCTGTTTTGTTTCTCAAGCATTGATTTAATAATAACAAGTTCTTGGGGTTAAATTTTTCAAATGTTTTTTGTTTGCTTGGTTTTTTGTTTGGGTTTTGTTTTGTTTCTGGTGTTGTTTTGGTGGGAGGTTTTCTTGTGTGTGTTTTAATGTAAATATTTTTGCCTGACAAGGGAAATACTTATATATTGATTTTGTTCTTTTCAGCTGACTTACTGCGTATAACGGGTCTGTGGCAGGGCTTGGAGTAGACCTGAATTACTCTATGTGGCCACTACCATACTACTTGTGCAATTGCTAGTAGACTTTTTAAAACCATGCTTGAGTGACAGTTATTGCTACAATACTTTTTAAGCTTTTGGTCTTCCAGCAAAAGATCAATGAATGATTTTTGTAGACTAGTGAGAAGTATGTAGGTTTTGGATTGCTGAAGGATTATTGATGCTAAACTGAATTCTTTGGAATCCTGTGTGGTTAACAAATATTGGAGGCTTTCTCTTTTAGGATTGATTTTTCTGGTTATATGTTATTCACCTCAAAAGCCAAAGTACAAATATACTTATTAAGTCTTCTATACGTTGACTAAATTTTATGCTTTCAACTAAAAAAAAATATTTTTCTGTGATTCCAGTGTTTTTAATGTTTTTCAAGAGTATGCTTTGTATGGACAAGAAATCAGCTAACAAACATGTAGACTCTAGGGACCATCTTTGTAAGATATTAAGAGGCTGCTTTAGATAGTTATTGGGAACCAGGACCTCAAGCTGTGATACGTAATAGATGACTGCAGCATCATAATTATTGGTAATATTATGCAAGGGTGTAATCTGACTTCAGGTGTGAAAGCAAGCGGTGCTGACAGTTTTGGTCTAGGTCTCCTGAGGGTTAGGTAAAAGTAGCAGAACTGCAGATTGGTCAGTCAATACTAGCCTGATTTTTATTCAGAAAAATTAATCAGTTCTTGACGGGGGGCTGAGAAAGGAGTGGATGCCCCTGAACGGATCAGAAGTGTTTATCTGCAAGTCTGAACAAGTCTTTTGGATCTTTGTGTTCCAAGTACAGTTTAGAAAACTGTGAATATAGTTTATCTGCATTAATTGTGGTTTTACTGGGTCTCTGTTCAACAACAGGAATGTTTCGGGTTCTGAGTGCTGCTTAAAACTTTAGAGCACTGAGACTTGCTGCTCAGTGAACAGTTTTTATTGTAAATCTTTCTGCTATGAATATGGCATGAGTGGTACTGGACACCTAGCTCTGCCATTTTGCTGCTGTCTTTGAGGATGTTGGATAGACTTACCTAGTGCATTGTAATGTGATCCCAGAGAGAGATACTAAAGAAAGCAAGTATCTTTTGCTAAGTGCATTCAGATAAAGTGATTCAATTTTCTATTTTTTCCTGAATTGCTGTCCCACAGTGGATAGACAAGCCTTGAATGTTTCAGGACATTCCCTAAGTATATGAAGCACTGTGTTAGTTCACTCCTTCAGGAAATGATTGATCAGAATGTCCTTTTAAGTAGTTTAGAGGTCTGTACTGCCATGGTTTTGGATACTCCAAGGGAACAGATGGTACGCCAGGTGCTAGG
The DNA here is from genome assembly GCA_013396735.1 of Grallaria varia. Lineage (NCBI taxonomy): Eukaryota > Metazoa > Chordata > Aves > Passeriformes > Formicariidae > Grallaria > Grallaria varia. The sequence continues at coordinate 258,409 of VWZG01007844.1, forward strand.
CTGTATGGCATAGGCACAAACTGGCACATGCTTCATGTGGATGGCATATACAAGGTAATCCTGACAGATGAGCATGCGTTAAAAACATGACAGGAAAACACCACCTTTCAAATTTAAAAACACAGGTGATGCACAAGCGTTATTACTGATATCCCTGGTGCTTTGTGATAGCCTGTTCCTTGTCCTTCACCTACTTGTTCTCCCATTCCCCCCCACCTTTTTATATCTTGAGTGCTGCTATCAGTTTCCATCTTGTACATCTTGCATGTGATCTTTGGTAGGATGGTCTTGACATCAAAGGTGACACTTGTTGCCTGTGAACTTGGTGACTGCTAGACTTTTGTTTTCTTTTTTTTTTTTTTTTTTGACCCTCGTGTAGTACAGTCTCTGGAATTTTTCAGTAGTAGATGAGACATTTTGCACCAACTTACTGAAAATTAAGAACTTAATCATAGAATGGTCTTATTTGGAAGGGACCATAAAGATCATGTAGTTCCAACCCCTCTGCCATGGGCAGGGACACCTTTCAGTAGATCAGTTGTTCAGAGCCTCATCCAACCTGACCTTGAACTCTTCCAGGGATGGGGCATCCACAACGTATTCCAGTGCCTCATATCCTCACAGGAAAGAATGTCTTGCTAATACACATTCTTGGCAAATACTGGAAACTTGTGTGCAAATGAGAGCAAAAAGCATGTGTTGGGGAGTCAACTAAGGAGGATTACACAGTGAAAGTAAAATTTTGAAGAGCAAGAAAAATTAAGAGGTAGATGGGAGATTAGAAATTACAGAGGTCTTGGTAAAGTTCTCTTCAGGGAAATTGGATCTGCATCTAATTGTTTATCTGGTAAGAATTGCAAGTAAAAGTAGAGGAACTGTTGCATTTTCTGCAGTGTTTGTAAGCTGCATGCTTTTAATGCCATTACAAAATGCTTGCAGAGACCTGCGGAGTGAAGGTAATCCAGTCATCAGAATTGAAAAGAAAAGCCTAAGGTCTTCTGTGTTCTCTTCAGTTACGTTGCTTTTCTAGCTGGCAAAACTTTCCTAATGTATATTTTTTAAAAATAGCTGCAGAATATCTGAAAAACATACCTGTAACAGATGCTTGCACTTGTTTCCTATGCAGGAATTGTTGGAGAAGCAGATGAAAATGGAGAAGATTATTACCTTTGGACTTACAAAAAGCTTGAAATCGGTTACAATGGAAATAGAATTGTAGATGTCAATCTGACCAGTGAAGGAAAGGTGAAATTGGTACCAAACACAAAAATCCAGATGTCATATTCAGTAAGTAATTTGATGATGCACCTGTAATAAGAAATTCTACATGGTGAAATAGCTCATAAGTAGGTACCTCCAATATGTACTGCTACATTGGGCTGTATTAGAGGAAGGTGCATCTGCACTTCTTCAAATACTTAGTTTCATTGCTGAAAAATCTTGATAGATTTATTAGTAACAAATGTAAAATGATTTTTGAAGCACACCAAACAAACTGAAACTTGTGTAGTCTGCAGAAGAGTGTCCTGGTGGGAAAGGAAGATGTCTCAAAAGATATGGAGACTAGAAGTATAGAGAACCCTCAAATAGTTACATATTTTCTTCATGCTTGGACCTCTGAGATTTGCATCACAGTGTTGAAATGGATTCTGAGCTATGGCAAAAACCCACTGTAAGCCTTTATGCTTTGCAAGCAGTTAATATCAAAGCTTATTTTCTTTTTGCAATTCCAATAGAAATTTCCAATTTATTAATGAGGTTTTAATGGGTTTTTGTGAAGCTCTGTGCTACTATATTGAATTCCTGTGATAAAGGGTAATGAATAAACAATGTCTACGCATTGAGATTAATTTTTTCAGTTTTCTTCCTTATTTAGTTGACATTACTTAAGTCTGTAATGGTTCACTTGTTGTCTTCACCACTTTTGTATTCTGAAACTAGTTCTTAATGTATTGCTTTTCTGCAGTGTGTTAGCAGCAGATGTCAGCATAAGATTTTATTTCGGAGTATATTTTTGCCTCTACTACATTTGTCTTCTGCCGAAAAAGTTGTCGTTTGAAGTGCAGATAATTAGGTTTTGTATGTGCTTTTTGGAATTGTTTACCTTAATCTCCCTATTTCTACTGCAAAATTGATAGTAGAAATTTTGAAATTAGCTATTTCAAATTACACCAGCACTGCGAAGTCCATTTCCTCTGAATTTTAAGTTGGACCACACTGAGTAGCTGCCAGTAATGAAAATAACATTAGATGGTCCCTTAAGATACTTTTTTAGTGTACAAAACTCAAGACTTACCCATCCAATTCTCTTGGCACCACTGGGCAATTGCTGGACTCGCCTGTGTGTGGTGTTTAATTCACAGATTGTCTTTGGGGGATTTGTTCTAAGCTGTGCTTCATAGCGGCAGATGGTCTAATGAGAAATATATCTACTTAACACAATGTTGAAAAGCTATTAATGTTTTGAGCTACTAATCTTGAACAAGTTTGTAGTTTGAACTGAAGAACATCAATATCAAACCTCTGAGTGAGTAGTACTTGAATCTTAGGGTTTTTAGTCTGTCAGGACTGGGGTGAGTGATTGGGATATTCAGTCAACAGTTATATTCTTTTTTCTGTACTCAGTAAAATAACATTTGTGAGAAAGGATAGTTCCTTCTCATGCATTTTAAAAAGATAAGCACAAAGGGGATGCATTTGTTTCAGTATCACTAAAAATTCTGATATTTTAAAATTTTGTCATACTCTTGAAAAAAGTGTAGGCTTGTTTTAATTTTAATTTTTTTAATGCAATTTCAGAAATTAAATACAATCTTGCAAAAGTTCTCAAAAATACTTTGTACTACCATATTAGCATCATATAGTTCATTAGTACAATTAGATATTCCAAATCCAAAGCAGTCCTCTGTGCAGCTAGTGGAGCAACTTGCTGTTACCCTGTGATAGTATGACCATAAACACATACTTTTCCAGCTGTTTTCAGAGTTATTTATTGGCAGTTAAATTGTCTAGATTGCAGAATCCTGTGATCTTGCAGGTTTGGTGCTGCAGCTTTTAATCTATAAGCTTTTAGAATTTTGATGTCCGTCTGTTATGGTGCAGCTTGATCCCTTTTATCCAGTTCTTTTAGGGTCCAGCTTGGTCTCTTTTATCCGGTTCCTTTCCAGCAAGCTTGTATATCAGTTCATGCACTTTTCTTTCCTGTTGGCATCTATTTTAAATCTGTTCTTTTTATTTTCTTGTTTCCCACACTTCTGCTGGACTACACATTTTTCCTTGGGCATTCTACTCAGAGAATTTAGGTACAGGTGCTTTCACTGAATTCCAGTCTCAGTTTATGGTAACAAAACAGATCTCAGCTGCCTTTCAGGGAGCAGAAGCACCGGGTGTTGTTATTGCTCAATGAACACTGGTGGTGTTCTCCACAAGCCTTGCTTCATACAATGCAGCACATGGAAATGTTGAGAAAAGGCAGCCTATACTACCAGCAGAAAAAAAAAAGGGGGGGGGAAAATCGAGTGCTACCAGCACTAGAAGGGGGGGAAAAAAATCTAGTGCTTTCTAGCGTGTCATTCTTGAACTTATTTAAACATGCTTTCTTTCTTTAACTTTTGTTTTGAAATCTTGGGCAAATTTGGGAGGATTTTTCAAAGGTTTTACATGTATCTGCTGTGGGGAAAACCCCATTATCTTTGAACTATTAATTTGACAAAACTGAAAAGTAAGAACATTTGGTGAATTTTGGGGTCTGTACCTTCGGTATGAGTATCTTGGTGGGCTCTTCTGTAATTGTGAAAAAAGTTTGTTGTATTTGACAACTACAAGTTTGCATCTTGTGTTAGCCTCACAGAGACAGTGAGAACTGAGGCAGTGCAAGACTGATCCTTCCTTGTTTTTACACATAGGGATGGACAAGATTAGATCCACAAGGCAAGGTGGCTGATGTTCATTCTATGTTTGACGTGTAGATACCAGTCTTTAAGAACATCATTCCATTGTTTTTGCCAAAACATGGATTCATATTGAAGAAAACATCTAAAGGGGATGATTTGTAATATGTCTTGTGGATTTCTGCATGTGAGCATAGCTGAACATACTGTAATGTGCTTTTAAAATGCAAGCTTTTCTCTCTCTAGGTGAAATGGAAGAAATCAGATGTGAAGTTTGAAGATCGATTTGACAAGTATCTTGACCCATCTTTCTTTCAGCACAGAGTATGTATTGTTCTAAGACAACCTTATGAAATACCTCTTTGAAATGGTTGTTTTAGTTCAGATGTTCTTGAATTTTTGGATGACATCTTTGATTTTTCAGATGTCCCAGGTGTTCTGGGACAGTGAAACAGGGGGGTCTAGGACTAGTTTTAAGTGATAGTGTTGTTGCTAAAATAGGATGACTCCAGTCTTTTAGAGTGCTTCAGTAAGTAAGCAGGCAAGCTTCAAGCTTGCGGAGAGGACAAGGCAGTTCAAGGAAATATATTCACATGATGAGAAGGAACAAAGCTTCAGGAACACAACTGTGCAGCTGTGTATGCTGAATAACTGCAGCTGGTCATAGGTTTGCTTCTTTGTGAAGTAAATGCAAAGCAAAAGGCATTAGCCTAGACCAGTGGGTGGTATTTGTTGTGATGGGTTAAATCTGGTGTTGTAATCTGAAGGGTAGTCTGCTGAGCTGTGCTCTCTGAAAGTAGAGATTTTGCCTTCTGTTTGGAGCTCAGTGAAAACCAGAAGATGTGCTTGTCAGAAGAAAAGTAATGCTGCTGCACATTTTGTTCCTGCGCAAAGCAAGAATTCCTTTGGCTTTTTGGCTGTGCGAATCTCTTCTGCTACTTAAACCTCTTCTCTAGGAAGGCAGCAGTATGTTGTGTTGCCTTTTGTTTACCAAGGGAGCATACACAGCCAGTTGTTCATGCTTTGCTGCTGCTTGGCTAAGTTGTGATAACTGTCATGAGCAGGGCTGGCTGTTGAAAAGCTTTATGTGTGATGTTTCACAGACCAGTTTTTGTGTGACTTTCTGAAAATGTAGTGTTACCTAGCTAGTGCTGACAAGCTGTCCTGCTAGGCAATGATTTATCCTTATTGGAACACTTTGAAACACATTTACAGTTCTGAACTCTAAGGGTGTGGTGTGGTTGTCTTTTTTTGTTGTTTTTTTTTGTAGATTCACTGGTTTTCAATTTTCAATTCTTTTATGATGGTGATCTTTCTGGTTGGCCTAGTGTCTATGATATTAATGAGAACTTTGCGAAAAGATTATGCAAGATACAGCAAGGAGGAAGAAATGGATGACATGGTAAGATCTGTGTTCACGGTTTAAAATCTTTTTTTAAGGCTTATTGTTTTCTTGTCATGCATTCATTGTGTTAGCAGCCGAATCGCTTTCCTCAGTTGGACAGAAGACTACTTTTTGTGTGTCTTGAAAGTGTTGCTGGTTTTCTTTATAACATGGTCCTAGGTTGCAGCCCAAAATTATCTCTGTAGTCACTGTGTTAATGTTCATACCCAGCCTGACTTTGTAGTATAAGCTCTCCTAAGCACTTCACAGGATTTAGGGACAGGGAGGGATTCTGGTAGATTTTACTGCATCATATATTCAGGTAGTAATTTTTTGTTGTCTTCCATAAGCATCTGGAAAGTAAACTTTTCTCCTAGATTTGGTGCATTCAAAAGAGAAGACATACTTGCACTTGAAGTTGCTTTATGAGATCAGACCTTTTGTTTATATCTAGCTTGTGTGGTTCTCATTAATTGTCATGACTAGACTTAAAATTTATTGTTATTGTTCCCAGGACAGAGATCTAGGTGATGAGTATGGGTGGAAGCAGGTCCATGGAGATGTGTTTAGACCATCCAGTCATCCTCTAATATTTTCATCGCTTATTGGTTCTGGCTGTCAGATTTTTGCTGTGTCTCTTATAGTCATTATTGTTGCAATGATAGAAGATTTATACACAGAGTAAGTACAATTGTGTCATTCCATATATAAATGTTTAAATTAAGAAAATAATTACAAAACTTCATTTCTAAGTGGCCTGAAAAAAATGTTCGAGAGTCTTTAGTCATTATCTGTAGATGTACTATTTGGAGGTGGTCTTTTTATTTTTGATTGAAACTTTGTCCTACTCTTATCATATGAGTTAGTCTCCTTTGATTTTCACTCTTAATGCTTGCTTTTTGCATGATTTATTATGAAACTGTGTTGTTTTGTAAAATCACATGTAGACAATATGGGAAATTAATGTTAAAAGGTACATATTTCACTCACAGTTTCATCCAGACTGACAAGATATTACTGTGTTTCTTACCCTATTTTTCCTACCATGTCCTGTAAATACTGAAGTAGGAGCGTATTCTGTTGTGAATAGTCCTGTTCTCTGCTGACAGTGCCGTAAGTCAATCCTATCCACAAGTCTGCTTGGAATGGAGATGTAATTTCTTAAGTTCTTTTGAACACAGTGCTCAGCCTGTGTTGATGTAAAACCTCCTCCAGCAGTGGGTGGACTGTGGTCCTGACTGGACAGAATTCATTTAAGACAAACAAATAGTACTCAAGTTTAAATTTAACACACCCTTTGCGGTTCACCTGTTTTCTTCATTTGCCTTTTTATCTGTTTGTCATTTTTTGGTTGCTGGATAGAATTCATCAGTTTTTGTAGTGATCATATTTTGGGTACAGGGGTGGAATTAATGGTTTGTGTTTTGGTTTGTTTGGGTTTTTTGGTTTGTTCTTTTTTTAACAAGTGCTTTGTTTTAAACAATGACTAAACTTTCAAATCTGTTCTTGCATTTCAATTCTAACTATTGACTTGAACTAGTTGTGACAATTCTAATGTGCCACTAGAGGGAACTCTTGTTTTTGAATTTAGCTGCCTTTTACTGGTGTGTTTAAAAAGCCAGTCTGTAATACCAGAACCTTGGCATGTTTTCACTTTTCATGTGGTGTTATTCCCCACCTTGTGCCCCATGATTATATTTCTAGATAGGTATACATACACACTTCTAATTGTGCAGCATGTCAGCCCTTCAGAGGAGGAAATGAAACCATTTCAGAATATTTGTGCACTTTAGAGAAGCTTAAGTTAGTAATGGCAATTGTAAAATGTGTCAGAACAGTAATTTAAAAAAAGATAGGTACTCTTTGTCTTTCATTGTAGTAGGTCTTTCTATATCACTTTCAAAGTGAACTTAATTTTAGGTATGTAATGGAACAATTTGACCAAATCTGGTTCAGACCATTCTTATGTTTAGGAGAATAGCGATGTGAGTGAAAAAGGTTGTAAACCAGGATCTCAAGAATGATTGCCTGTCAGTGTTCTCTTGGGCATCGTGCAGCTGATGCCAACTAAAGGTCTCAAAATGAAATTTGGTCACGTCAGTTACTATTTTATTAATACTGGTTTGTGGTTTGAGAAGCATTTCCATTAGAATATTTGAAACATAATTAAGTTCAAGAACAGGAAATTGAGATAATTTTAGATTAACAACTCTGGTCTTTTTCCTGGTAGCCTGGATTTAGATGTGCCGTTTCAGACCATACATGCTCTTTGGAGTTTTGCATGTATTTCTAAATTGTCTTAACTTAAGAGAAATTTTTAAGAACCAAATGTTAGCAAAGCAGTCTTTAGTGTGTATGACCAGCAAGTATGTTTGCTCTGCTCATGCAGTGATGGAAGCCTAAGTGCTAAAGATGGCTTCTTTAAGTACAGCAGGCATCCAGTGATGGTTCCTCGAAAACCAAAATGGCAGTAGACTAGAATCTCTCAGAGCAACTAATTTGAAGAAAGTACAGCAAGCTGGTTGAAAACCTATTGCTATTTGCTATTGAAGAATAGCAGAGGGATGTCGGGAAACAACTCTATTAATGAATAACATTTATATCTTACTATTCTTAGACAAGATATTAAAAAATGTATTTGGAAATGGCTTCTGTGGTTTAAAATTATTAGCTCTGCCTGTAAAATTTCAGAAAAATTATGCCAAAATGAGTACTCCAACATTTAATGAGGTGGTAATTTAAAAATTACTAAGCTCTTCTGATTGCACTGCTCAATGCTGATGTGTGACTTCATTATAATATTTATAGTTTCTAAATCTAATTTTCTGCAAGATGAACACTTGATCTTAAAAGTTAATTTCTGAGGGATAGCAGAAACATGATTCACAATCTTAGTTGTTTTTTTTTTTAATACAGGCCTTTTGACATTTTATCTGCAGTTGATTCTTACACTTCAATGTTTGCCATATAAATAGTTATTTATACACAAAGTACATGTATCCAGATGTCAGAATGTTTATATCAGAGGTGAAATTTTTGTACTTTAGTGAAAATAAATGCATGTTAGAAAAGAATGTAATATGTCAAAGCTCTTTTTTCCATATTGAATTAGACTTGGCCAAAAGCTTTGGATACAAACAGTTCTAATTCTTATACAGATTTTCCAATTCAAGCACTTTTAGATTTTAGTATTACATAAAAATATTAAATAACTGCTTCTGCTGAAAATACATATCTTACAGTAATTTTTTTTGCTCTAATCATGTTTGGTTTTGTATTTCATTTACCCAAAAAAATCCCTTCTCGTAGGAGAGGATCAATGCTTAGTACAGCTATATTTGTTTATGCTGCAACATCGCCAGTGAATGGATATTTTGGAGGAAGCCTTTATGCTAGACAAGGAGGTAAATTGTTTTCATGTTTCAGCATTTTCACTGCATTGTCGAATGGAGAAGTTATTATTTTCTGATTTGCACCAATGTAGAAGTGTCCTCATGAAGTTAGGTCATTCAGATGGAATCCATTAAATTTTGAATAAACAGAAAATATTTTGAGTATATTTAACTTTCATATTATCTATTCAGTATTGGCTGCAGTTTCTAAAGATGTGACTGAAGTCTTAGGTTGATTTAAAAGTAATAAGAGCTAAAGAATTGTTAACAGTTGTGACTTATGAATTGCTTATTATACTCTTGTATATAATTGTTTGGCTCGTGACATCAAGAGAGTTTAATAGCCTCTCCCTTTTCTGTTACATGCAGTTAAACAGCTCATCCCATCTTCTCCAGAGGACTCCTACACAGTCCTCTTCTGTAGGTACTAGGGAGTTACGTTAGGCTCATACAAAAAGGATGAGTACAGATTATTTACTATTATTACCATTAATTGAGGATGGGAAAAACTGTTTATATCATGTTTTAAAGAAGGTTATTTTACTTTCCAATATGTGCTCTACTTTATCCTTGCAAATCAAAATGAGCTTCAGTGGAAAGCGGAAGCCAAATAAAATTGACATGATAGATTTGGACAGGCTGTCTTCAAATGCAGCCCACTACGCCTCTGAGTTATGACCAGTTAGATCCATGCAGTGCACTAGCTTCATCCCTTCCCTATGCTGCAATAAAACAGTAATCAATATCTATTATCTTCTAGAGTGCTTTAGAAAAAATAATTCTGGTAAGTTCGCAAAAGAAAATTTATATCTTTTTAGTATGATATACTCATTAGTATTCAATCTCAACTGCACTCTGAGTTTGGAGGTTAAGCATTTCTTTTCATGTGATTTCTTTATAAACCTTGCAGTCTGTACAAAAACAGATCTAGGTAGATTAAAGTTGCTGTTCTGAATGTACTGTGGTATGTAGTTGAGCCAGTTCTGCATATTTTTTTTTACAGATCAAACGTGTCAAGCTGTGAAATGCTGATTATATTTGCTCATGGTGAAAATACATATGATGGTCTTGAAAACAGATGCTATTTTTTGATTGGTTTTTGCTTACTGTATATTAATATTGTGTAGTAAATGTAATTATAGACAGTATTTAAGAGCATAAAAAGTACAGAGAACACAGGGAGTGAAAATTTTTAAGGTATTGCCCAAGTGGATTTCTTTGAGCTCCTCAGGGAGCTCTAAACTTAGTAATAACGACTAAGAAGTGTTGCTGTTCCCTTGATGCTTGGGGTTCAGAAATCACTTTCCTTCTACTTTTTCAGCTGTAGAAGTTTTAAAGAGTTCACTTCTGCTGTGTGTTAAATCCATGGCATTTTGCTTTATTCCAGGAATAGCCAGTTCCTTAGTGCATCCTAAATGTGTGGAATCAGCTTATTTGGGTCAAGACAACCCAGAGCAGGTGCTGCCTGGAAGCAGCTGTAGCTCTGAGTCGTCCTGGGAGCAGTGCTGAGCTCTCCTGTGCTCTCGGAGTGTGAGCAGGCTCTGCACAGGACCAGCTCTGCTATCTCTGTCTCTACACACTTAGGTTTCGTACCCCAGCTTTGTCAGCATATGCTGTTCTTCAGCTGAAATGTTCTCACGCCGTATCCCTTTTCCTGCGTTTTCACCAGGCCTACTAAATTGATAAATGTGCTGCATCTTGTGAGTTACCAGGAGTCAAATAAAACTGCTAGTTTGCGCTTGGATTGATGGAGTATGTTGTTATTTAATTCTTTCACCTTTTTGTGGGAGAAGTTGTCAAACATCTGAATTCTGGAGAGCTGTTTAAACAGTTTTAAACAAAATGTGCTGTATCTCATCAGTCCCACTGGAATGTTCCTTCTTACAGGAAGGCGATGGATAAAGCAGATGTTCATTGGAGCCTTCCTCATTCCAGCAATGGTGTGTGGAACTGCCTTCTTCATTAACTTCATTGCCATCTATTATCATGCTTCAAGAGCTATACCATTTGGAACCATGGTGAGTCATTTTATTGGAGAATTTAAACAGCACTGTAGACACAGAAAAATTACTTTTCTATCTAAATACAACTGTGAGTCATAGCTTTAGCTTCCTAATTAGAAATTTATTGTGGAAGGAGTTTAAGGTGCTTCAAGTATAACTCATTTAAATCACAATAGCAACAGCTGCTGGATGCCAAAAACAGTCTCTGCTTAAAATGATACTTCTGCTTTGTATTCAGGCTTAGTGTTTTAACAAAGCAGGAAGTTAGCAACTTGAATTTTCTTCTGGATGGCCAATGCAAACTGGTTATAATCTAAAATGAAATACAAAAGAATTCAAAATGAAAGCTACTTCTAAGTCATTGCAAGCAAGCAAAAAAAAATTATCAGGCAACAATATGAGATAACAATATTCTGAGGAGATGTCTCTTTACAAAAATGACTCACTGTTTTCACTTTGTGTAGTGTTATTTAGTATCCAGTTATGGTCTTGTGTCTGTATATTTACCCAATCACTTGAAAAACTATGCAGATTGGATTACTTGATTGGATTACTTTTTATTTAATCACGATAACTTTCTTTATTTCTTTTGTCTTTTATCAGGATTTTATTTGTTGTATTGGCCCTTTCAACCTCAAATAATCATGTGAATACAATGTAGGAAGTAATTGCTTGCCACTTTAGCAGAATTTCTGTCTAAGCTTGCAAGGGGTAGTTGTTTTAGAGCAGAATTTTTTTAAAATACGCACCATAAAATTGCTTTTGTAATTTTGTGCAGTAGCACTGTTAACTTAAAAGAGTATCTTAATACAGGAAGTCTTGTTTTCTTTTCAATATCTGTAGCAAATCTTGGAATTTAACATTTTTTATAGCTTTCTTCTTTGCATATCAGTTTTTTTGATATATTACATTGGTCAGACTGTTCAGAGATATTTGAGTAGCCTTGGATTTCTTCATAGTTTAAATCTACCACAAAATGAAGCTTAGTATCACAGATTCTGTTATATATATTGTATTATTTTGGATATTACTGAATTGAGTATGAAACTGAAAATACTTCTTAAGAACACATTGTTAATGAGTGAATGTATTGGAGATTATAAGTGGTAATAAGAAGAGAGAGGCAATTCTCAGTTTAAGGCAAAGACTTTCAGTAACATTTTACTGATGGCGGAGTCATCATACGTACATTGCTGGTTCTACTCCTTATTAACAATATTTTCAATGCATGCCTAAATACCAACATTTTACACTGAACTCATAGTTATAAAACCACTAAATATAATACAAAGTTAAACATATTTATAAACTCTTCAGTTTGTTTTTTTTTTCTGGTTTTCTTCTTCAAGAAATTAGACTAAAATTCTATCTTTGAATATGGTTGTATTAGTCAGTCAATGCTCCAAAGCCAATATTGTATCATTTTTTCTTTCCAATACTAGCAGCCATGTACACAATACTGTCATAAAAGTTTACAGCACTGATCTTTGATATGTACAAAGGGGCTCTGTTTTACTGCTGAGCCGGCAGTTACCACATTTCTCACTTGTATTCCCATTTGGAGGCCAGGAATGCTGAGGGAAGGGAATTCCACCTGTGCTGAAGTTTGTCTTGTGAATTTATTCAACTGATTTGTATTTTAAGATCATGGGAATGTGCATGCAAAAGCAAGTGGATATATAAATCTTCAAGGGTCACTTAATCAGAATGTTAGGACTCTCTATACATAGTGATTTTAATGTTCACAGGGTTTTATGGGAGTATTTGAATCATTGTGACTGTGGCAATAAAACTTCAGTGGAGTTAGCAGGCGAGCAGGTTATGAATCGGAAAGTTCATCAGAATGAGCAACGCTCTAATGACTTCAAATCAACACGCTGGTTTGTAGAAGGAAATAGAAATTGCAATTACCATGTTACGCTTCATGTTGAAGTCCCCAGGAAGCCTTCTGGCTTTATGGATAAGATGCCTTTGTAGCTTTCCACCTTTGTTTTCAGTGTAAAGGAGCATCCAGAACTGTATAATGCAAACTTGCTGCTACTGATTTCTTGGGGAAATAAAACCTCTGCCATCTAACTGTACTAGAATACAGAAGTTACTTCCTTTACCCCATGGCATGTCGTGAAACCACCCTCCTTGATCTAAACTGCTGGCAAGAATTTCCCCCTCTTCTTGACTACTGTAAATATGGAAGAAGCAGAAACTGAGTTGCTGAAAAAAGTCCCTGAGCTTAAAGGTTGCTAAGAGACCATTCTTGGATGTGACATCCCGTGCTTTGCCCATTTTGCATTGCCACTTCCCAGTGAATTGCTGGGTAGCTTTTGTGAGTTAATTCCTCTCTCCACACAGAACTTTCTACGGAATTTAGGCAAGGGAAGCTGATAGTCTCAAAGCCAAGACAGCCAAGCTAACAACTAGTTGCTGCATCCTTGATTTACCTGCTCTATCTGCTCTTCTCCACTTTGTCTTGAAATGCTCAGATTGTTTGGATTGTTCAGGACCTTCATGCGTCTCACTGTCCTTGCAGTCTGTTTTGAACATCAAAGCTTCATTCACCTTGTGTAACTCATTCCTGATACCTGGGATCTCCTCAAAGATGTGGCAAGGCCTGGGAAGATCCAGAGCTTCTTTCTGAAATGAGTCTTTGGACTCTGCCGTTAGCCCTTATGGATATATGTGCAAGCTGTCTTACCTATAGAGTGACAGATCCTCTGCAGTGAAATAGACCATGAGCTTGAACAAAGGTTTAATCTTTTCCCTGGAATAGCTTTCAGCTGCCCTTCCCTTCAGAATGCAGAATGTGATAGATTTTATTCAAATATGAGAGCTTTTTAAAACTTAATAGTTTAGAGCTTTTAACTCCCATGGCATATAAAGGAGATACAAAAATCTCTGCTTTTTTCACTCATCCCTTCACTTTTGCATGTGAAGAAATGCAATGGGTAATGTTCAATTATTCATTCTTTTTGAGCCCAGACTTGATTTTTTGGTATAGTTTGCTTATTACATCATGTTACTGGTGAACATCAAGTTCTGAAGTTGTATACCTTGACTTACCTTCTGTTGGTGTTTGTCAGTCTTCTTGGTGTATTTATCGATCATCTTTCTGTTTTGTTTTGTTTGAATTATATGTTAAAAATGGAGCATGGAACTTTTCAGAAGAATTTTAAATAATGGCATGTGAAGTGACTTCTCCATACATGTTTGAGGAGTGTGGTAATAGTTCTGTGCAGAAATACTAAGTAATGCAGAATTTCTGCAGAGTACAGCATGATTGAATTTGAAGAGTCAATCTTAATTCGGGCATTTCATAAGTTGTGACTGCTTCCGTTGTTCTGTGTGTGATACATAATTTAAAGATTTCCATTAAGCCTACTGTGACTAATGTAATATTCTGACTGCAGAATCTCCACATCTTCTATTAACTGTTTAAGATGTATCATTTTTGTTTTGTTTGAGCAGTAGGTTCCTTTGTGGCTGTTTCCAGTGTGCATTTTTAATGACTTAATTAAACAAGGTTATGCACACTGAATTTCTCTTGGGATTGAGACTCTAGTGTTTGCATCTTTTATACCTTGTTTTGAAAAGAAAAGTGTTGCCTCCAGCAGAGAGCTTCATCCAGGCTCCAACTTTCCCTGGCAGGTTTGAGTTGATGAGTGTTGACTGCCACTGAAAAAAAGGAGGACCCAGTAGTGACAGATTTTCATGCCTTGAGCCAGATAAGGAAATACACCTGGCTAAAAGCAGAAAAAAATCCTGTTACACACATTCAGCAGGGTGCTTCCTCAAATTGCTTGAAAGTGGCTGTGGAACCCTCGGTCCAAAACCCTCAGTTTTGCTAAAAATAGGCACAACTTAATGCTTCTGCCTACATTTTCAACAGTTCAATTTATTAGCCAGAGCAGCATCCTAGATTAACAACTTACTTGTAATAAAATTAATACCACTTTATTTTTAAGAATTCTTTTCTTGTTCTTGTAATGTTTGGCCAGATGATGTGCTGAAAACTGTTGCACGAAACAAATTCGGTAACCTCTATATGAGAGAGAGTCTCATTACTGAGAGTGCAGTTTTAGTAGCTGACAGGAAAGATCAAGCTGGTGCTTTGACAGTTAATTTTTATTGCTTTTCTTCCCTGTGCATTAAGCAGTCAAGGCACCATAGCCTGCCAGTAGCTGTTTAATATTAGATATGCTCATAAAAATTTTAATTATCACCTTTGAATGAAGTTTAATCTACAGTTGTCAGAAAATATGAAACACATGGCACTAGGACATAAATTATATCCCTCTTGACAATGTTTCCTTTCAAATACGGAAAACTGAGTTCGGCACATTCAGTCAAGGACAGTAGAATATTCTTTCCCCATCAAAAAGGAAAGGAGTTAGAATGCAGGCTTGGTCAGGTTATCAGTCTCTTCTACGATAATTTAAACTTGCAAACTAAATCAGGTGTTTGTTTATAAATGAGGTATTTTGTACAACTAAAATACAACAGTCAAAATGAAATAAGTATTTTTTAATGTACTGGCTTGGTACAAAAACTTGTGTAATTGGTCTTAGTAATACGGATTATAGAAAACTTGTGCTTGTTTGCTTGATGAAAAAACAGGTTTGTAGATGTAGTATATTTGCCTCTTTGCGTAGTTTGTGTTTTATGAAGTGGTATTTAAAGCAGTTCTCTCCATTTCTCTTAGCTGATGTTACAGTAACACTTCTCTTAAAAGGCACACAAAGACCTACCTTTCTTATCTCTGCCTGTCACACAACAGTTGTTATTAGGGTTTGTCTTTTTTTAATGTGTTACATCCTCTACAGGGAGACTTCTGTAGAAGGGTAGGGCAGGTATGTGTGTTGATCTTGCCTTCATTTCTTCTTGCCATTTTGTGATGGCCAGTAAGTGCCTGAACTGCTTTTGCTGTTGTTTTCTTGCTCTCAGAAACCTTTTAGGCAGAAATATCATAATTTCGTTGTTAAGACACTTGTGTACCTCAGTGTCCTGTGTTTGCTTCAGTATGGATTTAAACTCTGTAGGTTTAGATACTGTCCAGCCTGCATCATCACTGTCCTTGCCATTTGCGGCAACAGGTGCACTACCTGTTTAGTTTGGGAAATAGTGATGAATGTGCCTGAAAAGGTGAAAGAGCCAGCTGTCTCCGGTTATCTCTCACATCTGGAGAAGACTATTATTGCCAAGAGTGAAGAAAGTCATTTCACCAATTATCAGTCTGAGCAGGTAGACTACCTGTGATTCACACAGCGAGTGGAAAGGAAGACAGAAGATGCTACTGACTTCAGCATGGTGTGTACAACCAGTACCAGTTATGTTGGTCAACCTACTAAGACCAGCAGGTTGCTGTAAGCAAGGTGAGTTTATCTCAGAAGACAGAAGAGGCGTGTGGGAGTAGAAGGCATTCCTGAGCCTGTGCTATTGTCTGTCCTTGCTTGCTAAGTTGGGTCTCTTTTGCACTGCCAAGTCATCTCATAATTTTATACTCCTGAATGTCTCCAGGAAAAAACAATGTGCTTCACTTTCTGCTGTCCTCAGAACATAGTGTAGCATTCAAACAGACAGCAGTTCACTGTTTTACAAAGTGTTGACTTTATCTAATGCCGCTTACTCAGTATCACTGAAGATGCCAGCTGTTCTTTGTGACATCAGTTCATTTTTCAGCCAATGGTTAATAGAATGTTAGATGCTACACCACTATCAGTCGTGCTTTAACTGATCCGATAATGAAACCCCAAGCCCTCAGATTTTCTGACAGATGCCAATTACAAGTGTACTGGGGACAGCTTGACTGTATTTACTGAAGCCATTATTCAAGGAACCTTGATCTGTCTGAGCTCGTTTTATGCAGATGAATATTTTAGATTTCAGAGCTACTGTTGAGTCAGTTTTCTGGATAACAGAACAGCCAAGCCCTGCTGGATCAAGTTGGGCCTTCTCCTTGCCCACCCAATTTAAAGCCATTCAACTCTGCAGTGCATGTCACTAGAATAAGACGCTACTGACAGCCTTTTTTCATCTAGGAGTTTGCCAGCTAATTAGTAATTAGGCCTGGATGTTCCTTGCTTGGATCTTTGTCCACGGTTGTATTCTTTCTGCATGGATTCTCTATAATAGACATGTTTTGCAAGATGGACAAATGCAAGCTACTGAGTGTTGTTCCAGGTGAACTCGGAATCCAAGGCCAATCCCGGACAGTTTCTTTATGGAGTAAAGAGTGGATTCACTTTTTATCACTGTTCCCAGTCAGGGGAAATTTCTGAGATGAAGAAATTCGGCTACAGTCATTTCGATAGATGCAAAAGACAGTTGTGGCTGGATGAGCAGTACCGATGCCCTTTCATGCTGCCTGTGTCTGAACTTTCTGCCCCAGCCAGGTGTGAAACCTACCTGCTAGAACACCCCGCAGCACCAGGGGCAGGGGCCACTTGACACACCTGGCAGGCCTTGCTGCTCAAAGCAGAGCACACTCTTCTTGAAAATCGAAATGGTTTCAGTATGTTCAGCTCAGAAATTCTTTGGATGCTATCCAGGCCTTAATTCTTGAATGTCTCTTCCACCCACTGCACTTCAAGCAAGTTGGGAACTTTTTGGTGAGGATTTAATAAATGTAGCACTCAAGATGATGTTGTTTGATGTTTCTGATACTTCTTGACATTTTTCTCTGAAAATTCTCATCTGCTCATTCATTTAGACTGAGCAGTTTTCAAGGGCAGAACCTGCATCCATTAATGGAGTGAGTTGTATACTTCTGCTCTAATTTATTCTTAGGCTACTCTAGTGTCTTACCTAAGGCATTAGGCCTTCTTACCTGTGTTTTTTTGAGTAATGGAAGAAGATAATTCGGAGATACTAAATATGAATTAATTCAGTAAAAACTTCTCTATTATTATTACATTATTTATACTGCAAGTATAAGTACTAGCTAGCTTCTCCTTGTTTAGCACTGAAGCTTCATCTTTTAGTGGGTTGTGATGTAATTCTTTAATAACCTCTCCTCAAAGATATACAGAGCAGTCTGGAAAGTGCTTCTGCTTATTGACCACCAGTTTGGTGTACACCTTCTGTGAAGCATGAAGGCTTACTCCATCCAGCCCCAGGCAATGTTTTCCATTCACATCTGACCTAAGCTAGTAATGATATACAAGTCAGTAATAGAGGAATAACCCACTGACTTTAGTCAAATGTTGCCTTAAACTTGTGTGATTCACCTAATGCTAAGTTTGTATTGAGCTAATGTAGTTCTTGCTTTTCAGCTGCTTGCAGTAGATTTCTGTAGGTATAACACACATGAACAGCTCTTATTTATCCTTGGAGTAACTGCTGCTTAAGCAAGTAGATGTGTGGCTCTTAAACCTGTTTCTCTATCCATTGTTTTGCATTCTGATGGAGTGGAAGACAAATACAGCTTCTTTGCTCAGGAGGCATCAGGGTGTACACAAAGCCTCAGGCAACAGTGCCATTAAAAGGCAGTATTTCCATATTTTTGCATAGAAAGGGCCACAGGGTCAGCATTCAGAACTATGGTTATTGCATTATGGGCAACTGTTCTGTCTTGAATTATCAATATCAAAAAGCTACCGAACTCTCTAATGCTAATTCATTTTGTGCTAAAGAGTTATGAGTAGTGAATGTCTTGCTAAACGCTTGACATCTTCCTGTTTTGGAAGATAAATCATGTTGCCTTCAAGGAGTAACAAAAGTAGAGCTACAGAGGTATATTGAGGGGGGGGTGGGGGAAAGATTATTCATAGTAAATTTTTAGGTAGGCTCTTCCATTGGAAAGAGCTGGAACAGTGGCTTGACTTTGCTGCATTGTGCATAAACTTGATTTCTGTATGTAAGTGCTTCTAAAACAGTTATCTTTGCATACCAGTGGTCACTGGTTACTTTGTCAGTCTTTGTTCTTAATAGCCTGGTTGGTGCATAGTGGAAAAAATTGAACCCGAAATTTTTTTTATTAGATTAAAAATTTTGCACCCAACAGTTGTCTTTTTTTTGTGCAACTACCTAACTGGTAGATGTTAATTCCCAAGGATAGCACTCTCTGGAATAGTGACATTTTCTGTTATGAAGTACCATGAAGATTTCCATTTATTTCCTATGCAGTGTACTGAGTATAATGATTAGATGGAAACAGTAAAACAATCTTGTAATGGTTCTGTTCTCTCAACTGATGCACAAAATAGAATAAATAATGTTTGTTAGAAAGTTTCTCAGGGAAAAAAAATGCTTCCATTTGATAAAATAGGTATATGTTGGCTAATGCTTCATAGGAGTATGATTCTACAGCAGTAACTACTAAGGACTAATATTGGTTGGTTATCTTCTTTTATTGTCATATACCTGTTTTTTTTAATTACAACTTCAATTTTTTTCTTACAGGTAGCAGTGTGCTGTATTTGTTTCTTTGTCATCCTTCCCTTGAACCTTGTTGGTACGATTCTTGGCCGAAATCTGTCAGGACAGCCTAATTTTCCATGTCGTGTCAATGCAGTGCCTCGTCCCATACCAGAGAAGAAATGGTAAAGAAGAGCATGAATGTTAACTAAAAGTATTCACTTCAGTACATTTAAAGTAACTTTTCAGGTGTTCAGTTTTTTCTGGAATAACTTATTTAAATTGAGTTGTGTCCAAAAGAACAGCTCAACTGATATTTCCTTAATATGATTTTTCTTTCGAATTAAAACACTATGGTTAAGAGCTGTAGCAGAGTTTACGCTCTCACATTTTGCCTGAAATGCTTCTTAGTCCCTATGTAAAGGGGATGGTCCCAATCCAGTTCTTATCTAGGTATCTTGAAACTAAAACCTCTCCTCTTTAGTTAATGCCTCTTTCAAGTTTAGGATTGAGTGTGCCTTGGAGGCAGAACTGTTCTGATTAATGGTCTCTGTGTACAAGCTAAGACATATTTGCAGGGTGATGGTGCTGTTCCCAATTCTGCACTTTTGTTGAGCCTAAAATATTACAGGTATATGGCTTGAATTGTGAAGAAGTTTTCATTATTTTTGAAGTGGATGTAAAGGGGTGCCTAGTCTGAAAAAGTACACTTAGGTTTTTGGAAAATTACGAATGCAGCCACTTTTTCCCATTAATTTCATTCTGAGGTGGAAGCAGCAAGCTATGGAAATTAGATTTTTCATGCTTTCCTTGTTCAGAGGAATGGAACAGACAGAGGGAAGGGGGCACTGAAACATGTATGCCTGTAATGTCCAGGAAGTGCAGCACACTTAGTCTCTTGTTAGTGGCGGGTTGTGTAGCTCAGATGCTAGGAAGTAATTTATATTGTGACCTGTATCTTGGAAATCTGATGGATTTTTTTGGATCAGCATGACAGATAAAAAGAAATAAGATACTCTTGAAGATGATGAAATAGCACACCATCAAGTTAGACAAGTCTCCCTATAAATAATAAAAGAAGCTGCAAATTAAATCACTGGTTACTAGCTAGATTCAGCATCATCGCAAGTACTATACAGAGGTCACCTTTAGTAAGTGACAGTATCACCTACAGGAGTGTTCCTTTTTAGCCATATGTTCATGACTCAGTATAGCATTAAAAATAAACACTTGATCTTAATTATATAACCATTATTCGGCAGAATTTTCTTTGTACTCTTTGCTGTGTCTGTAGCCATCAACAGCACTGAGTTTTCACTGCCTTCATTCAAGGCTAGTGGATATCAGGAGCATGATTGCTTAGTCCTCTTTTGGGCAAGAGGGGTTTGTTTTTGGCTTGAAGGCTGATCAGATGGCTAACCTTATGCCTGTAGGTGATAGGCATGAGTCTTATGTTCTGTTTCAGCTTTCCCAAGAATGCATCCTTTTATCCATACACATGACATTTTCGAGGGAATCTTCATTCTAATATGCTGGTATGAGACAGAAATGTTCTTGTTAGCATGCCTTTTAAATAATGCTCTGTGCGATATTGATTATCTGTTTGAAAATGAAAAATTAAAATTGCCCCTAACCTAATCCTAATATCTTTCAGGTTCATGGAGCCAGCTGTTATTGTTTGCCTAGGTGGAATCCTCCCTTTTGGATCAATTTTTATTGAAATGTGAGTATGTCAGCTCTTTGCTAGTTTGATGAAAAATTATAATAATTTAAGTTTAATTACAATATCATCTGCATATTTTGTTTATTCTCTACAGGTATTTCATTTTTACTTCATTCTGGGCTTACAAGATCTACTACGTTTATGGCTTTATGATGTTGGTTCTGGTTATCCTCTGCATTGTGACAGTTTGTGTGACTATCGTTTGTACGTATTTCCTGCTAAATGCAGAGGATTACAGGTGGTAAGTATTGCATTATTTGCATAGTGAACCACACTGTGAGAATTTTGTAGAAAAGTAATGTTGCTTCAATCTAGATGGGTCTTTTCCAAGTGCATTGTGCATCTTCCTGGGAAGCCTTTTGGCTGGATGTATGATGGACGTGTATTTACTTATAGGCAATGGACAAGCTTTCTTTCTGCGGCGTCAACTGCGATTTATGTTTACATGTACTCCTTTTACTACTACTTTTTCAAGACAAAGTAAGTGGTAGTTTTCTTGCTTGAATATCGGATTACTGTTGTGCCAAGTAAGTTTATTGATAAAAACTGAGGAAATGACCTAACATAAATTCCTATCTTTCTTTTTCAGGATGTATGGCTTGTTTCAAACATCATTTTACTTTGGTTATATGGCAGTATTTAGCACAGCTTTGGGAATAATGTGTGGTAAGTTTCAGATATTTTGACAGTTTTCAAACAATTTCTCATACTCACGTTAGCTCATGGTTTTGGTGGTGGAATATGTATGTCTGCAAGGTCTGCTCAAAAAAGCTTAAAATCTTTTAGAAGAATCTGAAGAGTTCTCTGCTTATACTTTGTTCTTACCTAATATAAGAGATTTCTGTGGGTTGTGTCTTCTGATAGGAAGATTATTTATGTACTATGCAGAGAATTTCAGCCTCAGTGCAAGCTTGAAAGACTCAATAGTTGTCAAGAAATTCTGCAAAATAAATTCCAAATTAAGTTGAGTACATGCTAGAATTTTGCTTCAGACAAGGAGCTAGGTACATCCATGGAGTCATAAATGGTAGCAGAATACTGATGACAGTACTGTTTATATCTTGTGGAATGTATATATGAGGGTTACCAGAACAGAAGGGAGTAAAACTTCAGGATAACATTTGAGAAATAAATATTGACATAGTCACAGGTGAGGAGAGTGTGGAGTGCTCCTGTGTGCAGCTGGATGTCATTGCTTTTTAAGATAATGTTTTGACAGATGTTTAGAGAAAAACATAGTTCAAGGCATGGAGGTCATCTGATAAAATTAAATATACTTGTTCTCTTGTTAAATTTATCCTTTATGACTTTCAGAAAGTGTTTCTTGGTTCTTTTCCAGTTTTCTATGATGTTATTTGCTTTTTATGTTTGAACTTTATTTAATACTTCTTAGCAGTGAATGAATAGTCCTATAGGTGGTGGGAGGATTTCTTTGGGTTTATGTGAGACGCATGATGTCTTACAGGAACTTAATTCCATATAGTATAGATTTCTTGATATCTTAAGGAGTTGGGTAATGTCACAATGCTTTATAAACAGGGGAGGGAATTAATCTCTTAACTGTTGAGTACCTGTTCCCCTTTTCTCTCATGCAATCTAATCTTGCTTCATCTGGTTCTTGGCACTTTACAAGACTTCCCTGCTGTTCTGGTAGTCTTGCAACCATTTTTTTTTTCTTTAATAGGCTTATACTTTAGAGCTCTAATCTTTTCTTTTTAAAGTGTTCAGGCTGGTATTGATTAAAATGTCTATGATGCAGAAGCCAAGCTTGCCCACCAGTTTCTGTAATTAAAATGTTTTTTAAAACATGAAAAAGGAAGATTGTTGAATGCTTTCTACTTATGGTAGGACACTACTTGGTGGAATATTAGTATAAAATCCAAATTTATTCAAAACCAGAAAATACTTTAGCACACTAAACATTATTTCCATAGCTCTATTGAGATTTCTTTTTGTCTTTTTAAGTGTGTTGGAAGAGAAGCTGTGAGATTCCTTTTTGCTGAGAACTCCCATTTTCAGCATGTGGAGTGAAGAAAAAAAAAATCCCCTGTCAAAAAGCATTTGTCTAGGGAACTTGCAGCCATTGAGGTCTAACAAAGACATTTGTGTTAAGGAATTGAGCAGTGTGTGTGCTCCTGACTGTACGTCTCCTGTGAAAAGTGTGTGCTGTTCTTTGGGGGCTCACAAAATGGGCGTGTTCGGTATCACACAGTTGGATATGGGAGGAACTCATTAGAGCCCAAAGCAGCCATGGGGAAACCCTCTGTAGGCCTGTATCATCCAACTCTGGTTTTAATGCCCTTGACAATGCCTACTGAACTCAAACCCCACATGTAGTGGGATGCTTTGATCCACAGAGTTTGCTGCTCTCTGTAGAGCATCTCAGTTCTGGGACTGGACAGTAGGGAGTCCATGAGAACTTCCAAACCTTTTGAGCTCCTCATATTTTCCTTCCCTCTTAGTGACAGAAAAGAATAAAACTTATTCCCCAATTCAGCGGATATCTCAGGAGCTACATATTATAGAAAGGCCTCTTGTGATACCACACTTCAGCATCCAAATAAATACTCTAAGTATGCCTGAAGGGCTTTTAAAAAGAATTCTGTGTTTACAAAGTCACAACTGTAGTGTTAATTGGTTTGAAGTAATAGATGGGAGTTCATATTTTTTTGCTTTGTGACTGCTGTTCCTAAGTATTTAGATACTTGTCTTTATTTAAAAGCTTGTTCTGCTGAAATATGATTACAACCTATTTATACTAAACCTATATAGGCTGTAACAGAGTTATAAATATCATCTGGTAAGGTGCTTAATAAATAAATAAATAAAATATTTCCCTTTACTGAGTTTTTTTAATTCAGATGAGCCAGCTGCCCTGTATTTGAATCAGGAGGACATTCTTTAGTCCTCATTGCCTAGGCTTTCTGCCTCCCTGCCCTGTATTTTATTCAATGCTTGTGAAGTAGCCTTGAGGCTTAACCCCTGCCTTGGGTATTGGCCACTACTGGCCTTCATGGGTAAGGCTCCCATGATTCAGAATAGGTTATGATGATGAGGGCTTGTGGTCTCATGTGACTGCTACTCTCTACTCCTCCCCCTCGCTTCCATCTCATGCATTCTCTAGATCCCAAGTGAAACACAATTAATGCTTTGCTCTCTCAAGTCTCTGTGGTACCTGGCATCATATCACTAGAATAACTCTCAAAGAACAAGTTCTGGAATGTATCTGAGTTTAGCACCTAAAATCGGCATTGGATCTGTTGGCAGTGTTTGCTTTAACAGGAAAAACGTGATGAGTGTTAAAACAAGAGTCCAGTGCCATTATTTTGTCCATTTACTGCATAAGACAGATTAATGTCTTGACAAGCTACAGAAGGATCTGCATGTGCTTCTGTATGATTCCAAGCGCTCATCACCTCTCTTCACAGCCTGCACCTGGGTCTGTTTAAATGCTGTACTACTCTCTCATTGAATGGCCAGGCCTTCCCTCTGCTGCATCCTCAGCTTGCTTGCAAGCAGCAACCTGATCTTGTATTTGTTTTAATTGAACTCTACTTTGCCCAATCTAGTAATGCAAATTGCTCATTTGCTGGCTAGCAGAAGTGGTTGCCGTGATATTTATACAACTTGAAATGCTGTGCAGTACAGAAGCTAGCTCCACAGGCTCTTTACCACTCCAAAAACATTGGAATGATCCATCAGGTTTGCCTTGCACAGATTTTCTGGTTAGGTATGAATTTGGGGCTTTCCAGGGTCTAAAAATCAAAATATTTTGACAGTTTAATGGCTGACTTCATAAATTAACACATCATACCCAGGATTTAGAAAACCTTTCAGGATCTGAATCATTTCATAGTCAGCAATGCTAGGTGCAGGTCTGTATGGCCTTAATTTATAAAGGCAAAAACCACCCTTTATATTTGTACTGGAAAATGAAGGTTTGGCAGAAAACTTTTTGCATTCTGTATTTGACACGTCTTCTGCAATTCTGATGCATCCCAGTCACTGCAAGTTTTTCATGCTTTGTTTTGATCTTTTCTGTATTGCTTCAAGGAAGGAAAAGTATCTTCTCTCTTTAGAGTCTGTTCTTTACCAAGCATCCAAGCGTTTAATGTTAGGAGTTCTCTGTAGTGTGTTACAGACCCTGACTTCTCTCTCCTTCCCATATTTTATGACTGTGCTGGCAGTCTGACAGCAGTTGTCTCTAATTCTTGCTTGATTTTCAACTTGACTTCAAAAATGACAGCCAAACTGACTTACTCTCATTTTGCTTGGAAGAGATGAATATCCTGTGGATATTATAAGACCACAGTAATTACTGAGTCTGGCAAACCTGGGTTCTGGGTTTGACCAGGTAAGTTGCTGAATTTCTTTCTGAGAAGAGGTCTTGGTCCACTGCATTTCTTTCATTTTTGTAGATGTCCTTAGTACTGCAGTATTTTGAGTTTAGCATAAACTGTTGCCCCTATCAAAAACCCAGTGACCTGTTCTTTTATTACTGCTGTGACAATGCATACTCTGCTCATGACACTTACTAATTTGAAAACCACAGGTTGCAATTTCCTCTAACTACTAACTGCTACTTGTTTAATCCCTTTGTACAGACCTCCTTGGAGTGTAAGACTCCTGGGATGGGGATCTATTATTATTTGTGCCTTGTGGGAGGGAAAATGCCATCTGCCAATAAAACACTCATCCAGAAGGCATGTAACTTATAATAAAAACCTGCCCTCCCATCCACCTTCCCTGCAGAGTGGGTGATTGTATGTTTTTTACTCTGTTCAGAAAAAATGGACCCGGTTATTGGCAGCAGTAGGGGGGCTGCTATATTTATCGAGGCCAAGTGAGCATGGCCTCTTGGTAAGGTGGCTTAATGGATTTAGATTGCTAGACTAGGGAAGTTCTTGCCAGACATTCAGGGGAGCATGGATAATTAGAGCTTGAAAACAAGTATTGCATGTAGATAATTTTCTGTGCGCAGAGTGCATGCTTTATGTGACTTTCTCTATTTAAGTGTGTGTGGTTTATATTGCTGTCTTATTTTGATGATCAGCTCTCTAACATATTCAACATTTTTGGTTTATTTTGCAGGAGCTATTGGTTACATGGGAACAAGTGCCTTTGTTCGTAAAATCTACACTAATGTGAAAATTGACTAAGGAAATAAGAAAATTGAACTATGGATCAGTTCCTCTTTTCCTGGGGATGAACTTGCACAGCAAAAAGCGCGAGAAGAGATTTGGGTTTTAACACTGGGCACTGTATCGGTCTCCATTTTGTGGATGGCTTAAAGTAACATCTATTTCATTGATCCTAGGTTCTTACTGACTGCTTTCTCCAACTGTTCACAGCAAATGCTTGGATTATATGCAGTAGGCATTACTACAGTATGTGGCTAATCTTCCCCCCTGAAAAAAACCCAACATCAAAAAACAAAAAAACCTAGCTCATTAAAGATGAATAGACTAGCTCTCTTCAGTGAAGAGGACAAACGGTTTATTTAAAGCATTTGTTCCATTCAATAAAAAGAGGGAAACTTGGCTGCTAAAATTACTTGATTAGTAGTCTTCCTGGTACTCAACATTTCTAAATTATGTAAAAATGCTGTTCCAGAAAGATTACTCTTCTGATTTTTACTGCCATTGCCAGGATAGGAGGTATCTTTTGTATTTTGACTCCAGGTGCTTTTTGGTTTATTTGCGATATCAACTACCCTACACTCATTTGTTTAAAAAATAATTTAAAAATACGTAAAAAACCCATATGCATGTAATATATCAGCTGTTGTTCTAGTTGGACCAACTTCCCTTTATTTATCTTTAAAGTAATATCCAGCTACATCTTAAATCCATCCAAAGAAAATACAGTCTGAAGACGGGATGTGTTCTCTTCAATGCAATTTACTGTACAGTTAGAAAGCAAAATGTTAAATGAAGAGGATTGTTTGTTTTTTTAATGAACACTCTGAGGTCTAGATTAAAACAAAACCAACATTTTAACTGAATGTCTAAAGTGATTCTCCTTTTTTCAGAGTTAGTCTTGCTTGGCTTTGTTTTGGCTTTGGGTCGGATGAAGATTTTTCTTTAGACATTATACAAGGGGTAATAAGTGTATATAACATTAAATAATGTAACTTAGGTGTAGATCCCAAATGTATTTGGATGTACAGATTTACTACAGAGTACTTTTCTGATGATTCGGTGTAAAAATGTGTGAATTCGGGTGGCTTTTTACATCTTGCCTGCCATTGCATGAAAAGTTGGGGTTTCTTCACAATGTGTGTATGTCATGCTTTTCTGTTTTATTTCCTTTCTCAAGTTCTTTCAGGAATTAAATTTGTAATTTAGAACATTTTAATTTTTGTTAATCTTATCTGAACACTTGTGTAACATCAAAAGCACAGTTGCTTTAGAGTGTTCAGAAAACTAAAATAAACTTTTCAGACAAAAATGTATTGATTGTGAAAATAGATGAGTTTGCAATTGAGAATGTTTGAAAAGGCATTACTGCTGAACACCAGTTTCTGTATACAATAGTAGTGTGGTTTTCATCTATCAAACCCCCCATGCCTTGAATTCAGAATTTGGTTACAACTATATTGTACGTTACTACTCCGAAGTGAATAACCAACCCAAAAAGATTCTTCTTGGCTGTGGAGAAATCTGTTTTGTGATACAGCCAGGGAGTGTACTGGGAAAAGTGGGGCGAAGTGTGGACTAAAATAAATGGGCAAATAAAGGTTAAGTCTTTCTAAGATCACTGTAAATTATGCACTGTATTTAGCTAGAAATATCCTGAATGTGTTTGTGACAGATTTGAGAGCCACTTGGCTTGATTTCTTTAATGGGTTTTTTTTAGGCATCTGCCATGTAGGGATGTTTTCATCAGTGTGGCTGTCTGAAACAGAGCACCTGCCATGGAGAAGGCAACTTTGTGAATTTAAAAAATGAGCCAAGTATTCATATTGACTAGCACTGTATATATATAGAGCACTGTCTCCGTATAAAAAGTACTGATAATGCAGTAGCCACAACGAGAAACATCTGTGTTTTGGCAGGGTTGGGTTGGAGCTTGGAGGAACTATACAGGTAGGTAATAGTGAGAAACAGTGCAGCTTGCTGTATATGGCTTCTGAAAAGTATTTGAGCTTTCAGCTCTGATTTCCCTGGCCAATTTTAACCAATCTTTCAGAAAATAATTAAATTTTGTTTCAAGTGAATCATTGATATCTGTAGGTGAATGCTCTGCCAGTAAACAAAATAATTTTTTTTAAAGTACAGGCTCATTTTAAGGTGAACATATAAACTGGGTCAGTAGTTTTCCTTTGTTCCAAAACATGGAAACTTAAAGCAAAGACTGGATTTCGTACTAGTACTTGCCTAGTGCATACAGCTGTGGGAAGCCCTCTTTTCATCCATGTTCCTCTAACTCTGAAGTGAGAAGCCATTATCTCCACACAATAAATACATTAAGTACTCTGCCAAGATACAAGTTTTTTTAAAAGGAAATATTTTGCTAATGGGTTTGTTTCTCTATTTAGAGCACTGCTATGTGATTACTCTATCAGAAATGTCACTAAACTGTTTGTGAATTTCATTTAATCCCTTTTTAATGCCACAGAATGGTGGGCTGCCTACTTGCTTTCTCTGTCCTCTGGTATTATTAGCTTTTGCATACCCAGATAGGACTGTGTATCTTTTAAAGTGACATTGAAAAGATACTTACTGCACAGGCATTGCTTTTTTTTTTCTGCAAGCAAGTTCCTCCAGAAGAGCACTGTGTTTAAATAATTGGCATTTTTGTACATCACCTGAGCACGTGACTTGGCAGTTTGCTTTGTTTTCCCCTTTTTGATTTCTGAAGAAGTGCAAAACGTGACCAGTTTTCAACAGATTGTCTTTATGGTTACTGTTTGAGGCAAGGCTATTTGTCCTCCCCCTCTCTCCTCCTCTTTCTCCCTCTGTCTCCCCCAAAAATGTGGGTGTAGCTTGAACCATTTTGCGTAATAGAATTTGGAAGCTCTCTGCTTAGATGATGTAGTCCTTCCTCTTTTATGGAAGAAATAAAGATCTTACAGACAACACTCCTCTTAACATGGTTGTTTCTTAGGAGTTTCTGGTTCTTGAATTCAGGCTTTTTTATAACTCTTCAGTTGGCCAGTCAGTGCTTTTCTTCCCACTTCTGGTACCGAGGTCAGGGAATTGGGTAAATAGTTGTGTGAGCAATAGCCAGTTGTGACCAAATGTTTTAGATAGATGCAATTGTAAGCCTTTTCAGTTGAGGCAGAGTGCATATAGAAAGCGCCTCTGACATTTTATGTATGAAAATCGGTGAATACTGGATTGGAGGTAATGGAGACTGCAAATAAACGGTACATTATGCTCTTTTTGATGTCTGAATGTTTTGAAGCAACAGTGTCTATTAATTCCTCTCCAGAATTACATTCCAAAGCGTGTAAAGGACACACAAATTGTTTTCTGTAGGTCAGTCTTAGGTGTATTTCTTTAGCAAGTTTCAGGTTAAAAAGCAAACCCTAATACTTTTTATACTTTGGTACTAAAACCAAGTAAAATTCATAGCACATGCTTATCACTGTCATTACTGCAGAGCTAACACAAATGAGAAAATTACATTTTGCTGTGGCTTCAGCATCATGAGCATCTAGCCAAATTTGCCCAGTGAAGTGTATACACACAGCCTCAGTGAAGACAGCAAAGTTCCGTAACTGTGAATGCATCAGCAGTTTTTCCACTGGAATGTGTCCAGGAAGCATCAGCTCAGAAAAAGACATGTCTCCTCTCCAGTCTGTGGACAAGGGAAGTGAATAGTTGGAGCTGGAGTAGAGGGGTCCTGTTGTCTTGAATGCATTCTTAACTGTGCAGCTTGAGGTTCATTTTAAGTCTGTTGGAACTGTAGATTGAAGAATTCTGATTTTGGATTCCTTGGATCTTTTCTAGCTAAATGCACTATGGTACTGCCTTGCAGTAGCTGTTAGCACTGCTGTCTAAAATAAATATCTATTACCAGAGTTAGACATGAAGTCACAAAAGCCCCTTCTGTTGGAATAAAGCCACACTTGAAAGTTTTGAAGCCGTGTGTTCATGGCTTGCATTCTTCAGGAGCATTGTATCTCAGGAAAAAAAGGTTTTGGGACCATTTGTTTTCCAAAGCTTTCACAAAGGAACATTTCCGTTTTGCTAAATGGCTTCAGTGGGAAAATTCTCATCACTTGCAGAGGAGACAACTGCATGTGAGTTCTACAAGTAGTTCCTCACATCTTGTGCTTTTATCCAGGAGGTGCCTTTTCAGTTCAGAGAAGGGACTGTTACAGTATTTATTTTCATTATTAGAGTAGTGGTTCTGAAATTTTTCTTCCAATTTTTGGGTTATGGCTTGAGGGGGGTGGAATTGTAAAGGTGATGGGAGAACCCATGACTCTGGAAGGCTTTGTGCAGTTCCAGGAAATTCAAGCAGTTCTTGGAGAGAATAACTTTAAATAGAAATTCAGTTGGAAAAAGGCTTTTTTATCTGGTGGACTAACCTATTTTGAAGACAGGCTGGAGACAAATTTGCTGTTCAGGTGTCATTGCCCCCAGTCCAGAATCAGTTGCAGTCTTTCTGTTTTCATCAATATACTTCTCACAGTGCAAGGCTTTTGGAATAAACCAAGGACTCATCTGCCATGAACAAGGGGGATTTTGTTAGCTGCTACCAAAGTTTTTGGCTTGTTGATATGTTAATTTTCACACCAGCTCATAGTAATACAGAACAAAATATCAAATCTCTGGAGGTTCTATCATGCTGAGGCTTCTTTTCTTAGGAAAACCAAACCCATTAGAACTTTTTTATATTCTAGATAGAAGATTTCCTTCATGAACTTGGGCTTGGAGCATTCCAAAACATAACTATACAAGCTCATGCCTATCCTTCCATTGGCATTATGTGACTACAACATTCCAGAAAATACATACATTTTTAGAATTGGGAGTTTATGTACAATTAACAAAGTATGTAATTTTATAGAAATGTTATTTTAGGGTTCTGATATTATGAGGCATGCTTACCATATGATGCAGTAGTTACCTAGATAGATTGCAGTTCACCAACGCCTAGACCTTAAACCCTATAAACTGGAAATGCTGGGTCTGGGTGAAGAAGTCCAGTCACTCGCAGCACTTTCTGACAAGCTGACTGACCTAGAAAAACATGCTACAGTTAGGTACCACATGATGAATTTTTACTTTTGTTTTTTTGAAGAGTGTGTGTCACAAGCCTTTATTTGGTTTCTGAAATGTTTTGGGAGCTGTAGTAACTGTTTCTGAGAAGCTTCCAAACAGGGCAGAGAGCATCATGAGAACGTGATGTCATACTGAACTCAAGGAAGTTTTTGTGGCTGCTCGTTCTCATTTCCCAAAGGTTTGTACCAGGAATTTCAGAGTTGTGGGATGTATTAAACCATTAGGCAAGATGCAGTGCTCTTCTGTTCTACTAAAGAATTTCCTCTCCTTTTGATTTCATTTTAGGTAATTTTTTCATTCTGAATCACTGGTCTTATCACTCGATTGGGCTGAGAAAAGGGGGTTATGTAATTAGCTTAGTGTGAGGCTCTTCTTGATCTGTTACAAAGGAAGTAACTGCAAGACTGGGAAATTTTCTCATTTCCTCATAATGTCTGGCCAGAAGCTAGCAGATGAGTAGTGAACATGACCTACACTTTGTTTTACAAGGAGTTGTGACAGTTTTACAGTCAGGCACCCATTTAACCTGCAAGAGTTGGAGACCTGTATAAAATGTTGAAGAGATGCCATTAGGTTACTTAGGTTCTGCAGAATCGTTTTTCATAATTTGAATTGCTTAGCTGAAAGTTGATTTTTCTTGAGAATTTTTTTCTGTTTATCTCACTACCAGAAAGTGATCAAATACCCACTTTTGTCTGAAGTTGAAATTATCACATTTTTAATTACATGTAGAGTGAAATAAATAATGAAAAAGGGAATCACCATTCCTTGTTTTAGTGATCTGAAGAGTGACTTGTGAGATGAACCTATTTTGAAATACTGCTTACCTAACAAGAGGAAATACCTGAATGTTCTATGCCACAGCCAGGTGTGTGGTTTGGGTGAAGATGTTACTATAGATAAATCTCTGTACAAAAATCCTGTACAGAAGCTGTAATTGGGAAAATTCTCTAAGGCAATTCTCCATGAAGCAACATCTTTTCTGAGAGATTCATTAAATTCTACTGACTTGTGAAACAGCCTAAATGCAGGTAGCATATGCTACCAGTTTCTGGAAAGGATGTCTGCCTGTGACCAGGGGAATGCAACTATCCCATCTTTGTCTCATAGCAGAGGATTGGAGAAATGTTTTATACTTTCCCAGATTTATTCCTCTGCATAAAGGAAAAAAAAACAAACAGAAGACAGAATTTTTCCTATGAAAAAAATACTTTGAAAAAACCAGTGGTTTCACCTTTTCAAATTTTGAACTGGCAGATGCTTTTCCTAAGATGTTCCCATGCTCTCCTGCTCAACCTTGCAGCAGAGATCACCAAAAGTACCAGCTTTGCTCAATGCTTTCCAAGCAGAACTGACTCCTGTATGAACCCTGAAAATGGATTTTAAGTGAAGTAATGAAACAGTTTGACATGCCTCAGTTTGGGAACCAGTGGTCAAGCCAAAATTCATGCTTCCAGGTAAGAGAGATTTTCCCTCCTTGCCTCCCACAGCTTGTGCCTGTACAGCTCAAAATTACCCCAGAAGTATCTCTGTTTTTCTCACAGAGTTGATAAAGATTGCAGTAATGATGGGGAAAATATTTGGTGCTTTTTTTATATGGGATGACTTAAAATCCCACTTGCTGCTATTTTATTGAACAAAAAAGAATTTTCCAACCATGGCTTACTTACTCCTAGTTTTCCTAAGAGTCACTGCCTGTTTATGACAGGGCTATGTTGTTAAATGTATGTTGAGTTTCTAATGCACAGATGAATGTGCCTCTGACTGCATTGAGCTCTCTGTACAGCCAATTTCAGAACCTCTGGAACATATTTAAGCGCATATGTGTCAGCACCTTTAAAGATTCCTTTTGGATTGCAAATCATTTACCCTTATGAGAGATATTTCCTGGGTGACAATGCAATAAACTTGATTAAAAAAATGACCCACAACCTACTGCAGGTGAGACTAAAATGTGTGATGAAAGGAAGTGAGAGCAGGGGTCAATATTCATTTTATCACCTCGATTAGTCTATGACAGTGGTCAAGATGGGAAGAAGGGATGTCCCAAAAGTGGTCAACTCCATGAGTGATAAGAGGAGTCAAGAGCACTAGACTGCTAGATAAAACCAGACAGAGAAAAAGGAGATGGGGAAATGAACAGGCTTCATCGAGGTGGGACGCCTTAATGGTACTGAGTACATGAGCCTTTGATAGAGTGTGCTGAGGCAGAGGGAGGGTGATGGTTCTGCAGAGTGCCCTGTGGTGCCTGTAGGCAATAATGCACGGTACATTGGGCTACACCTGCAGCAGGGGTTCTTTTCTACCATAAAAAGAAGCAATGAAAGAAGTTTAAGGAGAAGTGATGGGTACCAGAAATGCAGAGGGAAGAAGAAAAGAGAATGCTCTGTGTTCAGAGAGGTGTGCCCTAGCTCTCCAGGGCTCCATCCACCCTTGTATTGGTGATGTGAGTAGCTTGGTGTGTTTGGTTTTCTGTAGACTTGGTGACAGCTGAGGAATCACCAGTGGGACAGGCTCCAAGGGAGTGGTGCTTCAGTCACTTTTTTAGAAGATCTGGTGGACCCCAAGTGTTGGCAAGATGGAAGAAGCAGGTCTCGTGGAAAACCTAACAAACTCTCATGTGTTTTGGCCTTGGGACATCATGTGTGCAGGGATATTCCATCAGCACTAAGTAGCTCACACATAGCTTTGCTCATTGATGCTATTCAGAAAGAGCTGTGTGCATTCTTGTTCAGCGAGGCTTGAAAAGAGTGGATTTTGTTTGCATGTGTTGGGCAGGAGAGGATTCTGCAAAGGAAAAGGCTGCCTTTGACAGTGATGGGTATAGATTGTTTTCTTTCCAGGTAGTTAACTGTTGGTGTCACGAGGTGCACTGCTGATAGGAGACTTCGCTGACTATTTTATCAGCTCAGATGAAAAAGATCCTTTTACACGGCTTTCAATGTTCCTTATTTGCACTAATGTGGCACCTGCCAATCAAGATGACATGAAGCCCTCTCCTAAACGCTAAGTAGCAGTCATTGTTCTGTGTACACTGCTTTGGCTGCCAGTTGCAAAGTGCCATGATTGTTACTGAGCCATTTCTAGAAGGTTTGAGCAGCCCTCATGTTAGAGTCTGCTGTAGCGGGGCAACTTTATTGTTTGTGTGTGGATGGATAATAGTGATAGACTCCTCTGAACTCATTCTAATGAACTCACAGACTCATTCTAATTGCACAATTAAGGATCCATGTTTTATTTTGATCTCTTCCTCCTCTAAAGCTGTAATATGTCCTCTTGTATGTCCATCCGTGTGTATAACAGAGCTTCTGTATGCAAAAGAGGTTGGGCTCCCCAACGTAGGCTGTCATCCTGGAAGAAGTTAACATACAGTTCCATGCAGACAAAAGACTGGTTTTAGTGTGTGACAGCCCAGCTCTCCACAGTGATGAGAATGATGACGCAGTGTTGATCACCCTTACAAGGGTTCAAGCTTTTATTTTCCAGTTTCCCATACCCTCAGAAACTAATGTTGCCAAGACCTCTGCAGCGAGAAAAAAGTACCTAGTGTTATTATGTCATAAAAGCTGGGGACTTCTGAAGCACACAAGTGCTCAGCTTTTTGTTTTAGAATTAGACTTTGTCTGACAAAATTATAGAAAGTAGCAACCTAATGCAGAAAAAGTTGTTAGTGTGTAAGTGAGCAGTATAAAATGCAGGAGATGGATATAGTTACCTTGCTAAGTTTATTCTGATGGGTCTTTGTCTACATTCCTCTTCAAAAACCTACTGTGATGGAAACTCCCTGGTTCTTCATGGCAGGCTGCTCTAGGACTTAACCTGTTTTACTGCTAGAAAGTTTGGCCTGAAACTTAAATCTTCCTTTGTCCAGTTGATGCTTATTCTTCCTTTACATATTTGAATGGACTGTCTTTTCTCTGTCTCCTGTGCAGATTTCAGCTCAGGTCTTTGAGAGTTGTACCTAAAATCCCTGTCAATCTTCTGCTAAAGTGGTGAAAGCAAGAGCAGTAGCAAGGTGCTTCTATGATCATGAGGCCTCAGATGTGAGACTGATTTCCAAAGTTACCATTCCTTTCATTGTCTCTGTCTGGGACACTCGTCAGTGGATGGGTCAGAATTTCAAATCTTCACTAGTGTGAGGGCTTCACTTAAGGCTCCTCTTCAAAGTGCCTGTATTCTCCAGGCTTGATCTCAACAGCTTTATTTGGTGTTATGCCCCAATTTGGTGACCATCAGTGAGGAGTGAAGGGCAGGGAGTTTGGAATTAGCATCCTCAGGGAAAGCACACAACTGTTTGCTATCCAGCATTAGCAGTAAGTCCTAGTCACAACTTTGACTCATGCATTGAAATGTGTTCCTGTTATTTCTGGTTTTACCTCATTTTGCCAAGATTGGTACAGCAAAAGGGTGTATCACTCTTCCAGTGAAAATATGAAACCTGTCCTGTGCAGGTTTTCTCTTCCTACCCTGTGAGTGACATCCTCTGGGCTAGCCTGGGACTTTTCCCTCATGGGTGACACAGACTTCCCCACCTGCTGATCCCTTTCCTTCAGGTTTTTCCACTGATCCTCAAGGACCTGCTTAGAAGCACAAAGTGGAGGAAACACTCATCACTGATGCTAGAGGTTGAATGCAGATCTTGGACCAGCTGCTGCATTTGTTTGGACCAGTTGTAAAAAACTCCAGTGTGTTCAATTAGCAGAGCTTTTCACATGGTCTTTGTGTCAGGATTTGATGCAGCCTTTTTGGCCTCTGTGAAGGTTTATAGAGGATTTTATTTTCCTGACTTTATCCTTTCTGAGAAGCCAATATTAAATGAGAGGCAGGGGAAACAGGAAGAGTTTGCAGTAGGCTGTGTTGCTGCTGAGGAGGTGCCTGAATCATGTGCCTTTTTATGCTCAGTTATCATTCACTGCTGTAGGCTAGAAGAGAAGTGACAAATTTATGGATAGCTGATGGCAACCTATTATCTGTCTGAGTGAAGGGAGGGTTTGGAGCCCATGTGGTAATGGAAAACACTGCTTGAAGATCCTGCTGTGGGAACTTGGGAGTGCACAGTCGAAGGAGCAGAGTTATGGCACAGGGAGATAATGATATGCACATTCACCCCATGCAGTGTTGAATTGATACAGAAGCACCTGGCTGGCCCTTGGGAGATGACTCTTAAGGCTCTTCAGCTCCTGGTGAGGTGGCTGTGCTTTGGGCATCTGCCCTTTCCCCACAGAGTCACTACGCAAATAACAGAGACATCCTGCCTGGGTGAACACCCTCCATCACAAGCCAACAGCCCTAAAAGCCTGATGGATGCGCTTCAGTGTGTTACCCCATGCTCCGCTCTCAGAGATGTCCAAGACACCATACAGGCAGCTGGGGTCCAGCAGCTCAGATACCATGGTGTAGGTTTTGAAGCAGCTGAGCATCTCACGATCCGTCTCCCTGATTTCCCTGTATATGGCTCATTCAAAGCCCAGATTTCCAGTAAAACAGTTCGGTTGCCCTTGAGAACTGCTATGAAAAGTAGGTGAGAGGGATAAATGCACAGCCTGATGTTTAGTCCCATCTTTCTTAATTTCTCCCATTCTTTAGTTTGGGGTGTTGTTTTCTCCATCGTTCCCCCTCCATGGTCTAACAACTCCACTTAGGCATGCACTCTAAGGCTGTGAAGTGAAATAGCGCTTCTCCCGGCAGCGGGTCATCTAATTACTTTGAGGGGAAAATAATATCGGTAGTAGTAATAAACTGTAATACTAATATGTTCCCATTTTTTAATTGATTCGCTGCCGTAACCGGACCCCCCGTGCCCAGGGCGGGAGGGCGCGGGTCGGCCCCGAGCGCGCACCGGGCGGGGCGGGGCGCGGGGGCGGGGCAGAGGCGCGGGCGCGGGTCTGATTGGCTGTCCGCGCCTTGAGTGANCTCCGCTCTGCTCGGATCCGCTCCGCTGCCATGGCCCGCGGGGCCGCCTCGCTCCGCCGCCTGCTGCTGTCCCTGCTCATCCTACCTGCCGCGGGGACGGCCCGACCGGGAGCCTCCTTAACGGTGGGGGAACCGGAGACGGCGGAGGAGCTGATGGAGTACCGCGATCCTTGCAAAGCCGGTAGGGAAGCGGGCTGGCTGCAACTCCGGGAGAAGTTTGGAAGCACGGCGGCGCTGGACAGGTGTCCCTGCGGAGCGCTCCGCGGGGCTGCCCTGCCGGACCGTGCCCGGGCTCACCTGAGGGCGGCGGGAGCCCCTCGGCCCGGCCGGAGCCGCCTCAGCATCCCGCTGCCCTCCCAGAGCCGCCCGGCATCTCCCCAGCATGTCCCCAGCCTGCGCCCCGCTGCCCCCCTTGCCCGGGGGCTGCAGCCCCGCGTGGGAGGCTGTGCCTGTTCTTCTTTTTTTGGGGTTGGTTGGTTGGTTGGTTGGGTTTTTTTAATCGCCCCCCACTCCCACATCTCTTCCCTACCCCTCCTGTCCTCCTCCTTCCCACACGAGATGCCCTCTGCAAAGCCAGGGAAACGCGCGGCAGTGCTTTGCGTTTTGGGGTTGGCCGCCTCTCCCCCAGTCGGCTTTTCCCGTGCATTTTTGCAGCCCCTTGGCAGCTGTTCCAACTTGTCCCTGCTGTGTCCGGCCCGGAGTTGCGGTGCGTGCCGCGGAGCGGCGGGGCTCGGCGGGGCTCCCCGGCACCCGCAGCCGCTGCAGCCCGCCCCGGGCACGGCTCAGCATCCCCCCGCATCCCGGTACCCTGTAGCTGCCCGTGTGCAAGTTGCCGCATCCTTTCCGGGAAACCTCCAGCTGCTCCCTCCATCCCCTTGAAGTTTTTCGTTCCCCTGGTCGAGTGCACTCCGTTGGTTCTGAGCTCATTGCAACCCTTTTTATCCGTTTGATTTCTCCGGGAGCTGCCGCCATCCCTCACGTTGGATTCCCTTAATGTAAGGGAACATGGACCCCGGTTTTATCTTTGAAAAACTGAGAGGTACACCTCATGTGACTAACTCTTTTTAGTTCCAGCTATCGTGGTGTTGTGAATTGCTTGTCTGCTGGGAGGTTGGCAGCTGATACCTGTTCCATTTACAAATAACTTTGTGCAAAGTCCTGGTTTCTTAATATTGTAGGAGTTGGAAAAGAGAAAGGAATTTTTTTTGGTGTGGTGTTCTTGGTCTTTTGAGTTGGGGTTTAGTCCCCCGAATGCTCTCCTACCTGTTCCCTAGTGTCACTTGGTGATAGCTTCCCTTGTTACCAGCTCTCACCTGCCTGCTTTTGGGGGACTTGCAGCTGTATCTGCTCACATAGTCGAGCTCTGTCAAGGTAATGTCTGTCAGAGCCCCTCTGCCTGGCACAGCAAGTTGAACTGGCCTTGTATGTGGGCTGAGTGTGGTAGGTTTTTTTCCAAAAGTGAGCTCAGTTCTCGAAGAGTTTTTTGCACAAAACATTCCCTTAATCTACAAGTC
This sequence comes from Grallaria varia, assembly GCA_013396735.1. NCBI lineage: Eukaryota > Metazoa > Chordata > Aves > Passeriformes > Formicariidae > Grallaria > Grallaria varia. Next base: position 296,815 of record VWZG01007844.1, read on the forward strand.
TGTCATTTGATACATGGTTTGGGGAGTTGGGAGGGTGTTAATTATTTTTAATGAGTATGGGATCCAGCCCACCCAAACATGCTTTTCTGTATTTGTGTCTGCTTCTAAATGGTAATGAATTGGTCTCTCTCTTTCCAGTGAGTCTAGTTGTTAATGACACAGCTGTGGTTTAGAGAGCTACAGGTGCAGTGCTTTGGCCTTCCTGTCTGAAAATTTTTCCTTGCCTTCTCCTCAAAATCACAGCATCATCTCTGGCGTGCCTCTCTTGTGCTTGTGACTCTTGGGTGTTGCTGTCAGGTCAAGTATGCAGAGGATGAGGAATGCTCCTTTAAGGATCACATAGAAAACATTTACTTTATTTGACTTCCCTCTATCTGACAGGGAACCTGTGACAGAAAAGGGGAAAAAAATAATTTTCCCAACCTTCCATTTACCTGCCTTTGTTGCAGGAGCCTTTTTTTTTTCTCTCCTGCAGTCCCCTCGTCTTCCAAGCATTCTTTCTCTTGCTTCTGCATGAACACAGAGAAGACCCTGGACTGCCAACAGCAGCCTTCCTTCATTGTACATCAACACCTCCTCTTGTAGTGGGCAGAAAAACTTTGTGTGTTATTCCTGTAAATTCAATTCATGCAGGATCGGTTGCTGAAATGATTTTTATTTTCTGACTTCTGAGTGTTTGCCTCTCATGCTTTTCCAATGTCTTCTTTCTGATAAAAAGAGAGGAGTGAACAAGACCTATGGAATTCACTTAGGTTGTTCCTTTTCTGGAACCCAGGACCAGGCTGGTGTTTCTGACAGTGCTGCCACACAACTGTCTGTGGTGGGGGTTGCCAGGCAGCCTAACCCAACATTGCGTTGGCTTCTTGAGGCTCCTGTACTGTATTTTGAGTCTTCCTTTCTCATCCAGCCTTTGTGCCTTCTGCTTTGCTGCAGCCTCTTGCACTGGTGAGCACCAGTGAGCACCATTACTGGCTTTCTCAAGTCTCAGCCTTCTCTTCTGTAGAAGAAAGAGACTCTGGTTCTTTCAGTCTGTCCTGACTGGCTGTGCTTCCAGACTCTCTGATCCAGTTTCTCTCCATGAGGCTGTATCAAGCTAAAGTGCAGAGCACTTAAGGAACAGGACACTCCTTACGTGCCATGTACCTCTCTCTGTGCACTGAATGGTTCCACTTTTTAAAGTTAGCGCCAAGACAAACCAAACAAGACTTGTAGCACACGGACCTGTGTTAGACCCTGCCTTGCATTCACAGCCTTTTTCCTCTTCCAGTCCTAGACCATCAGTGGAGCTAGGCATGGGTTCACTCCTGCAAATGCCATCTCAAAGGATGAGTTCAGCTAAGATTAATAAATGAAGAGGTCTGTTTCTGCAGCTGAGACAATTCCATTAGTGGAATTGTCTCTCCAAGAGGGCCTGTCAGGGCTGTTGTCTAATGTCCGTTTGGGAAGTCTATCACACTCTGTTCCTGATGAGCTATAGCAGTGACAAGTCTTCTTAACTTTCTTGGGCCTGAGTTCCTTCACTCGTGGAACTCGGAAGCATGACTGGAGAGAGGGCAGTGGTTGCAGACCTATTGTGAAGAGCTCAGGTGCCCAGTATGTTTTGCAAGGGAGAATTTTGATGGTCTGTGGCACTGTGAGACTTGTGGTGGTGTTTCCATCACTACTGTAGGTGCAGGCATGGTCTTGTGGCTGCAGATTGTATGCAGGCTTACATGATTTCCAAGCTGTTAAAACTGTAGTGCTTTACGTTTTTATTTTTTTCCTGCGGGCTAATGGCTCTGACCCAGAGGCTGTGATGGATTTAGAACTGGCAGGTTACGACATGAAAACTTGGCAGTTCCTCACCCCTGCAGCTCATGCCCTGAGGTTGAGTGCACACTGCTCGACTGCGAGTGAAAAGCCTGGCACACGCTCCTCTCTGTTGCATTAGCAAAGGATGTAATAATCTGCAGCAAGGCAGGAGAGACAGCACAGGGCAGTAACTTCCTAAATCACTGCCAACCACTGAGCTACTGGTATCAACACATGCTCTGTTACCAGGGCTCAGCTGATGGGCTGTAACTGCTGCTGCTCAAGCTCTTACCTCCAGCCGTCCAGGACTTTCTTTTCCTGATGTGACTGCTTTCCTTCCTTTTTTATAGGGCAGAGAGAAAGGGGGAGATTCCTGAATGGCTGATCAAAGGGCAGCTGAGATGAGCCTTGCGCTGTCAGGTTGAGTTGCCAGGGAAGGTGTCGGTGCTGACTCTGGGCTGGTTTTTGCTGAGTACTGCAGCAGGTCACTGGAGCTTTTCAAAGGGAACAGTACAAAGGTTCTGCCCAGATCTGCTCTGTAATAGATGGAAAAATGTCATAAGCCTGACATGTGCTTTGGATGGATCGGTTGCTCAGGGGATCCAATTAAGGACATCCAGGCCAGTGTGCAGGTCTGAGTGAGGCTGTGTGACAGGCAGGCAGCAGGAACTGTGGATATCTTCTAAACAAAACAAGTGTGTCCTTCTGGGTCTCCTCAGGCAAACTGGAACCAAAGGAATTAAACAGGCTGTAATTTGTTCTAGTAGTTATTTTGGTGCAAGCTTATACAAACTTTAATTTGAGGTGAAGAGCAGAATCTCTGAGGTTCAAAGTGACCTCTGGGGATGGTGTTGTCCAGCTTATGTCAACAATGGGAGGTGTAAATAGAGATTTGGGCACTAAACAACCTGTCCCCTGAATGTGTACAGGCTCAGTGGCCACTTCCCTCCAGCTCAAACTTGCCATGAGGCTTTTTGTCACTTGCCAAATCAGCAGATGAGGAGAAGAAATTGTGGTTTGGTCTCAGCATCTTGGTTCGTGGGTACTTTGGCTCCCAGCATGGTACTTCCTGCCCCTTGTGAGCTGGAGGTTCAGTGTTTCTTTCCAAGGCCTGACGTGTTTCCCTCAGTAGCTCATCTTCCAGGGAGGGGTCCACTGAGGGTGTTCTGTGCTGGAGTCCCATTCCTCTCTCCTCTGGGCAGTTTATTCTGGTGTGACGTGTCCTGACTACAGGCTGACTGAGTCCGGACATAGGCCAGCCCACATGTCTTGACTCCCAGGCCAAATGCAGTGTTTCTCTGTGCAGGTCTTTGTGGTAGCAGACTGGCAGAGCTGCCTGCCCAGCCATATGCTCCTGAGGCACGGGCCAAAAGGGGCTTGGGCTCCCTCTGCTTTTGCATGTCTCAAGAGCCCTTCAGGAGCGTTTGTGTTTCTGAGGAAAGCCAGACCAAGGAGGAGTTGCAGATAGGTACAAATGAGCCTTGCAAGCAAGCTCAGCTCCTTTCCTTGAGACTTTGGTCTCTTGATGGCTTTTGCTCCGGGCTGTTGCTTGCAGTGCTCTGGACGGGCAGAGCCTGGCCGGGGGGAGGCTGTGAAACAGAGCAGGGCTCTGGCAGGGAGATAGCACCTGGAAAGTGAGTTAGTCCCTAAAGATTCTGTGGAGTGCTTAGGATATGAGCTCAAAAGGGGAAGAACTGAGGCTAGAAGTGTGATGGGGTACCAGCTGCGCAGCAGTCCTGTGTCTCCTGTGTTTTTATCACTAGAAAAATTTTTAGGGAAGCAGATTTGTAATGGTAGTATGTCTTTTCCTGCAAGCCATTGCCCTTTCAAGTGTGAATGCTGCTTGCCCAGACACAGAGTATTCCTGTGCATCCATGTTCCTGCTCCACCTGCTGATTTGATACACCAGCTTCTGATTGCCCCGTGCATTTAGAGGTGTCACACTGAGTCCTGTCCTGAGAAATGTAAATTGTGCTTCACTGTCTGTTCTATTCCTCACAGCTCTTCCTCTGCATAGGCACAGTGCCTTTTGTTCTGGAGACAGCACACTTTGATGGGGCTGCTGTGCAGACATCTGAATTCGGGTGCAGACATTTCTCTGGGCAGCTGAGGAATTTGCTATTAGGAACTGAAAGCCTTGAGGGGGGTAATCAAATGAGAAAGAGGAGAAAGTATCTGTAAAGTCAGGGTCATTGGAATGTAGCATGGGTTTTCAGTGGGATGCAGATGCTGTTTTCCCTGTTGGAAGCACAGATCCATCATGTTAGCAGGGCAACTTGAAAGCTCTTTGCAGGCTGTGCTGTGGATCCTGCCCACTCACCTCTTGACAAGGGCCTTCCTGCAGTCTCGCAAGTGATCCTGTTTGGTTTGGCAATGTTGGGGGCACTGGCAGAGCATGTGCCAACCTGCCCTTTGCTTGAGAACCATAGGATCCTGTGGAGAAATCTCATTGGCATCTTAGAGATTTTCTATAAAGCTTTGAAGCCTCTGGTCTGGCATGGAAAGCAGCAGCGCTGCTGAGGTGAAGGTACAAGTGCCTCTGATGTGGGGTCCAAGTTGTAGAAGACAGTGGTGGGGGCCATAGGCTTACCCAAGGGCAGTTGCTGTGGCGGTGGCAGTGCTGGGAGCTGAATCCTGGTCCCCTGACATGAGAAGGCATGTGGCCTTCCAGAAAGGAAGTTTGCTTTCTTTGCCACCAATGCTTACAGGAGTGCTTTGAGACAAGAGTCAGGGACATGACTCAGTCTGTGGATTCCTTGTTGCTGAGCTGACACCAACTTTTTATAGAGGTGGGAGAAAGGTGTCACTGGAAATCATTTCCCTTACTTTTTTTTTTCTGGGTGCATTGCAGGAAGGGTTAAATACCCAAGGAGGAAATAGACTGGATCTTTCTGGGTGGTCTGAGAAAGAATGAGAGACCAGACTGTTCAGTCTTTAATTTACCTGCTTTTGGGAGGTGTCAGCAGTTACAGAGGAGAAAACAGGTGGGTTAAAACTACTGGAGTCACTCGTCAGTGATGCAGCTGTTTGCCACTGGGGAGGTGTTTTGCAGTGAGGTAGTGCTGTTGCAGAAACTTCCTCCTCAAAGGGAAGGTTTAACTTGATTCTAGCCAAGCACAAGCTAGTGTCTGTGCCTTAAAGAAATAATAACCACCAACTATCTTATTGCGCCTGAGAGTCCCAAGTAGAGAAGCCCCTTGCCTGGAGAATTTGCAAGCAAAACCTTATGATCACTGGGACTTGAGATCTGAGTCTGAAGTCCTTCCAATGTCTACCTGTCTTCTTGGGATCTGACTAAATCACGCTTTATCTTTGAGACTTCTTTGGGGTGTGCTGGATCTGCTTGTCCTGGATGAGATGTAACCCTCAGTGCTATACCTACACTTTGGGATTTAGTAATGGAGAGGACAAAGGATGGGCAAATTTAGGACAGGGGACTATTGTTTCCTTTAAAAAGGGTGGTAGGGTGGGTGTAGTGGTTTGGTTTAGGCCTTTTCCTGGCAACCAGGTCATAACTAGGGAAGTATTCCATCCTGTTCCTTATGTTAGCAGAGCTATAAAATGAAGGGGAGGAAGGCCGAGGGCAGTCCTCCTTGTGGCAGTGCTGGGGAGCAGAGGGGCTCCCCGTGGTCTCCCTCAGTGTGGGAGTGGCCGCAGGTACAGGCCTGGTGGTCAGCGGGGCCTGGTCGGCGAGGAGGCATCTGGAGATACACGAGCGGTGGCTGTTTTGGTGAGAGGGGAGTGAAAATTTGTCTTTTTATTCTTTATTGTGCATATGCATACAGAGATACTAGATTTTCTCTCATTTCTTCTCTGTATATATGTGTAAATATATCTAAACTGTTTCCGTTTACCGTTTTTTCCTCCCCTCCTTTTCCCTAGGGCCGGGAGGGGCCTCTGGGGCCTTTATCGTAGGCCCTTGGCCCTTGAGGTTCAGCCAGGGTCAAACTGTGACAGGTAGGGGAGAGGTTCATGGAGTTGTCATGGATACTTCTCCACAGCTTTTACTCAACTTTGTAGTCTGGGTGCAGCTCACAGGTGTCTGTACAGGTTGGATCAAGGGAGGTTGCTTATTCTTCAGTTGTTCTGTGGCATAAGATTAGTAAGTCACAGAGTCCCAGACAAAGGCATTTCGAAACTGTCCTGTAAGTCTTCCAGGATTCAAAAGCACACAGAGCTGAGGTTTTTGGTTGGAGGCACTTTCTACTTGTATAATTACATTACACCTTTGCTGTTATGCTTGGAGCTTTTGTTCTTTTCCTGCTCTAACCTCATGTGTCGTGTGCCTGTGCCTTGCAACATGTTCAGACTCACACATTAGTTCTTGCAAAATTGCCCATGACATGTGCCTCATACACTGATACATTTTGGTCTGCTTTCGCTAACACTTCATTTTCCTCCTTTTTTTCCCTGTGGCATTTGCTGCAGAGACCTTTGTGATCTCTGCCTGCTTCCCTCTGTGTTTCCTACAGATCTGTTTCAGATGTTCTCCATCTCCCTTCCCTGCCTGGAGGATTGCTGAGATCCTTCTCTGCCTTCTGCCTCAGGCTGTGGGGTACCCCATCTCCTCTCCCACCCCAGCAGTAACTCCCAGAGGGCAGTAGGTTCTTCTGTCCTTGCTCACCCAACAGCAGCCCTGTTGTGAATCTTGCTGTGCTGCACTTGATCCGTGAGTTCTGTGCAACAGGCTGTTTCTGTAATAGGGGGCTGCTGTACCCAACTGCCCTTCCCTTCCAGAAACACGAGGGGAGTGGTAGGGCTGGCTTCTGTGACTCAGGGTGCCGAGGAGGTGCTGCTGGGACTGGGGGAACACTGACCTCCCAGGGCAGTCTGTGTGGTGTTTTGGAGATGGACAACCTTGGAAGGAAGACGGCACCTCTGACACTGAATGTCTTGCTTTTCCTGCATCATGAATATTGCGGGTATTAATCTGCTACAAAACTACTTTCAACTAGCACTGAAATGTGTTTTCAATACTGAGAAGAGATAGATGACTGAGCAGAAATTGGCTGTTGTTTTTATTCAGCTATTGGGTCTTCAGGGTTTGGGATTTTTTTGATATTTCGTTCTGTTGGTTTTTTCTTCTTTGTTGTAGCTAGCTCCCAGAAATGCTGATCTCTAAGGATGCCTGCACTTTGATGTTCAGACCCGCTCTAGTACTTCCCGAACAGGAAGGTTCCTTGTCAATAGAAACTGCTTAGATGTGTAAGGAAGCCCTTGATTAAAGAACTCTCAATGATTGATTGCTTTTTCTTGGCCAGTTTGTGTCAGTGCAGCTTGCAATTGAGAGAAATCTCTAACTGCATGTTGAGAAGGAAATCCACAAGAAATCCTAGCCACTGGTAAATCGTGGTTTCTCAAGCCTCTGGTTTGAGTGGTACAAATTGTCAGAGGCCCACAGCTGCTGCTGGTCCATGAATCAGCTCAGCTTTAGATCCAAGTGAAAATTCACATCCTCTCTAGTTATTTTGTGTCCGTGTAAATGTCAGCACTCAAGCAAAAAGCATCTGTTTAACTTCTCCGTCCACAAATGCCAAAGCTGTTCGCAGAGCAAACCATACGACACTGTTAAAAGTCTGTTCACAGACACAGTGAACAAGTGTCCACAGTGCTCAAGTCTGCCGAGTGCTTTATCTCTTCCTGTTGAGAGCTGGTGTTGGAGTACAGTTGAGTCCTTCTGTCTCTTTATTAGAAGAAGCTGGTTGATACAGTACTGGGTGCTGAGAATTACTGTTCTCTACTTTTCATGTTATACTGTGTGTGTTGCCAGTCTTACACTCTTCATCAGTGTGACTCTGAACTTAGATAGCATTGCCTGCAAATAGCATTGCCTAATCTGCAGTGTTTCATTTGCTCAGAACTTTGGCAAAATTGGCTGTTTTGCTTGGCATTTTGCATGATGAATTTCAGGTGAAACATGCTGAGGGGTGTTCATTTCAGAGACCTGACTTTGAAGGAGAGAGATATAATTCCAGACCAGTCCCTGCTTCCCACAACAGTGGCTGTGCCTGACAGAAGGGCTTGTCCCTTCTCCAGGGGCAGGCATCTGCTGTGGAAATGGAGGTCTGTCCACACTGTGTGTGTTGGCAGGGTGCTGTGTGAAGAAGGTGTCAGTAAGGCATTGGTTTTGCTTTGAAATTCCTCAGATATAAAAATCCTTAAACTCACTAGATTTGCAAAATCAAAACATGCTCTTACAGAAATGCCAGCATTAGGTCTGCTTTGGAACTGGTGATACAGTTCCTTGCGCATAAAGGTAGACTCGAATGACATGACGTGGAACTCTTGACTCGAACAGCTGTCCTGTGCAATGAGTCCACCCTAAGACTGCATCAAATACGAGTAACAAAGGAGATTTCTGGCTGTGTTATCCATGTCTCTGTCACAGAAATCAGGTAGCAAACAAAGCACCTTCTGCAGGAAAAGCTTGTACAGCTGCATGGCAGAGGTGTTTGAGCTGTACTGGAATCAAGAGGCCCCAGACTGAGAAATATCCATTGGTAAATGATTCTTCCTGGCAGTGGGGAAACCTAATATAGTGACCTACAAGTTCAGTGGCCTTGAAGAAAGGATGGAAGTCTTGTACCTGTATTTCCTTCACTGAGTACCTTGGACCTAAGTAGATCTATTCAATGAGTTTCTTATTGTTAGTAGCTCAAACTAGATGTGAGTGATAAAGCAACAAGAATCTGTGCTTCTTTTTTGGGGCCTGTCAGTAGGACTCCGGTCAGAAGAAACTGCAGTTCAAAGTTGTATGCATCTGGCTTTGGATGTGTTGGATGCTCCAGAGGTCTAGTTCAGCCTTCTGTGATCACTAGATCTTGTATCCTGCCAGATGCTTCTTTGTCAGTTTGTCTAGCTCCGTGTTCCCAACAAAGTTAGGGCACAACTCTTTATATAATAGTGAGTTTTGAGATGTTTTGGTCACTGATCCCAGAGCTTTCTGAGTTACTTGCACAGTGTGCTTTCTGGTGCAGACTGTTTTTTTCATTCTATTGCAGTTACTCACAGCAGAGACACACAGACTATTTTGTTTCATCCGTGCTGGTGCTGCTGACCCGGGCAGGGAGAGATGCTCTGGCTCTTGGGGCTGACCCTTTGGGGGGCAGGGAAGGCCTGTCTGCCTGGTTTTGCCCTGGAAGAGAAGCCTGTTATTTGCTGTGCTGTTGATGTTGGAAGTGTGTTTTGCTCAGTGAGGCTCTGAGCTGCAGTTGGCCCCTGTATCAAGCTGCTGATGCGTTGTGCAGTTGACCACTGCCTGGATTTAATCTCCAACCTTTGATTGTTCTTGAAAGCATGTTCTAGGGATTGCATTCCCACCCACACTGCTCCTGTGACCCCTTCCATTTCCTGGGTGTCTAAGTACAGAACAGAAAAGATTCATTAACCTGGTAAGTAACCTCTTTTTATGGGGGAAGTGATTTTCCGTCACGCTCTGTTAGATCCTATTGATTTCTGTTTTTCCCCTTGTTGGCCTCTTCTGCCATATATTCTCCTCTTTGTCATGCTTCAGTAGGAAGGTGATATGTGATATGGTGGGTTGTTTTGGCCTTTTTTGCTGTTTCCTGGGCAAAGAGCTGGGATCTCCTAAGGCCGTTGCTCAAAGTGCCCAAGTCTATGCCTTTTCTTGGGAAGCTTTGTTGTCAAGGCAAACTGCTTGTTGGTAATAGGATGTTGACATGAGGAGTAAAACCTCCTGGCTGCCGTCTTTTGTTTTGATGTTGAAAAGAGCATTTTCTGTCTTTTGCTCTTTTTGCCCATTGTGCAATCCCCTCATCTCCTGGCAGAGGTGTGACGCATTTGCCATGGGGCTTGCAAGCATGCATGAAATGGAGACCCTCAAACCATCACGTGTGCCTACTCTTTCTGTCTTCCTGCGTTGTGGCAGGGGCTGGATCCCCATGCTTTTGTGGTGAAATGGAAGAAGCTGCCAGGTCTGGATTGTCCCACTGGCTTGTCAGGTTATGGCAAGTGTGAGGGGAAGAGGCATGTCAATGGAAATGAGTGGGAGAGCATGGGGATGTCCCCTGTTTCAGGAGGAATAGGGCATTCAGTGAAAAATTCCACACAGGGATTGGGGAAGGGGTTTGCTTCCCAACCAGTTTGCTTCCTACTGTGCATGTTTTTGTATTTCTCCCTCTGGATAACCATTCCTGTGTTAGTGCAGCCATTGCAAAGATAAAATATTACAAAGGCAAATGCTAAATACATGCACTCTCAGCAAGATACCTTCATTTTGAGAAGGCTGTTGCTGTTTGCTAATATATTTGATTTTTAGACCGAGCCTTTCTACGATTCAAGGCAGGTATTTCAGTAGTTGGAGAAATAGTTTTTCTTCCAAAAGAACACTTTCACCTTTTGTATTCATTTCTCAACTTTCGTGGTTCTTGCTAAATTCCTCTTCTTAATGTGTAAATGTTCTATGCTAGTCCTGTGTTAAATATTGCAATTGAAGCATCAAAGGCTTAGAATCTAAGGGAGCAGGGTTGTTTCTCCTAGTCTTTTGTGTTGTTACAGAAAGGTCTATTCTGAAGCAATGGTTTGCCTTTGCACTGTCTGCCCTGGTGTTGATCAGGTTCAGCTGATCAGAATGATGAGCTCTGCCCAAAGAGAGAAACAGAGGTTGCTGGTGGCAAAGGTTGTCATCTAGATTGTCCTAAAGAAAGGTGCATGAAGAACAGATCCTGTTTGTTTACAAATCCTAGGCTGTACTGTCCCTGAAACAGTCAATTAAACCCCAAGGGGTCAGTGAAGTGGTACGAGCGCTGTTTGCAGACCAAGCAGACTGATCCACAGTGGTGAAGGGTGGAGAGCTGTGCTCTCAGCAAGACAGGGCCTGCCAGGCTGTTCAAAGGATTGCTTTCATGGTTCAGTACGTTATGTGGGAGAAGAGGGAAAAGCTAATGGGAAGTTTTTTTAAGGAAAGAGGGTGGATACTTTGGTGAGTTGAATACACTAGAAAACTCCTGAAGACCTTACTGGATCACAGTCTTTGCTTTTAGTTGTGAGCAGATGTGAGGAAAAAAATGCAACAAGCTCAAATGTCTTAAAATGCATTTGATCAAGAATTTAAAGTTGTTTTCCTCTTATTGCTTTCAAGGTCGTGAACTTTGAGTTTCTGTGTGGTGTTTGGGGTGGGGTTTTTGTTGGTTTTATTTTGGTAGGGGTTTTTTTGTTTTTGTCTTTTTTTAAAAGTTTCTTCATGTCCTTCATTAACCCCAGAGACTCCTGACATTCCTTGAAAGGGGGAATGGTTGTCTGTGCATATTAATGCAAGTTGGAGTAGAGATGTTGGAAGGTCTCATAGCAAAACTGGGAAGGCTGGTAACGTTGCTGTCACCAGAAGGTGGCACCATCAACGGAACAGCTGAATGTGGGGCTGGATAGGGGGGCTTGGGACTCTGTATGCTTTGAACCAGATTTGCTATCTCATGTAAATGCGGGGCTGGATCTTGGTGACCTCTCCCTGCAGGACTGTTTTCAGAATGCCAGAGTGGCCTTTCAGTTAATGTGAAGCCTCAAGAGATTGTTTGGAGGGGTATACAGGTCTCCCTTTCCACATAAGGACCTCTCTGCTCCATGATGCTGGCAGGTGCTGCTTCCTTGGGGGCTGGCCTGAGGATGCCATTGTCCTCTGGAAAGAGAAACTCTGCAACAGGCTATGTCCTGAAGTGACTAGAGGTGAAGGATGGGGTTATGTTGCAGGTGGTGCCTCTTCTCCCTTCCTTTTGCTGGTGTTGAGGCAGAGAGGATGATGCATACACCAGAAGTGCTGTGAGTCCTGGAGTTACTCATTATCTGAAACTGCAGCAAACTGTGGTACACTGTCACAAGTCGAAGTCCTGGCGTTGTCTGTATCCCTCAGCCTTGCCCAGAATTTTGCCAATATGCATATTCAGAGTCCTGAAATTCAGGTTCATGGTTCCAAAGTTCATGGTCTTGAGAATAAACAAAAAACTATTGTGGTGGCTGAGAGCTGTGTACCCCATTAACCCAGAATCATGAATATTTATCATTCTGGATTACAAAAGAACATAGAGACTATATTGTATTTCCTATAACTTTATTTCCATGGCATCTTTTCTTGGTGGGTCACTTTAATGTAAGCTTTGCTTATTTAGTTGCACACTTTAAGCCGATTAACTTTTTACTAATAAAATGTGTGTTGCCTCCCTTTGTCCCAGCTACTGTTTGTTTGTACCTACACTCCCGTGACAAAGAGTCATAGAGAACTGCTTTAAGCTCTGGGTAAATCCCACTGCTGGAGACTTTGGCCAAGCTGAATGTATCTGGGCTGATTTCAGCCACGCATTTTCTCTCTCCCTCTCTTGCTGCCTGGAAGCTGGACCCTCAAGGCGAGGTCTTCTGAACACCTTTCCACTTTTGAAACTGTTTGTGGTGCTCTGAGGTTGGCAGTTCCTTCCCTGAGCTGGGCCAGAATAAAACCCCACATGGGGGGAATTGGAGTTTTTGTACCGTGAAGACTGATCTGTGGCTCTGCATCATCAGTAGTTTCCCAGGTGGTAACCACATTATTATTATTCCCTGCTTACAAAACTTGCCCTGTCATTCAGTGTCCGATATACTGCATGTTTCACTGTAGCCTCTCTCTAAGAGGTGTGTCATCCCAGAGACATGATTACATCCTGCCATTTTATTTAAGTCCCTCTATAAAATAATCCTTTTCCACCAAGGCAATTCAGATCAGAATCTTAAAGTTATTTGGGAGCAAAAAGGTATGGATAAGCTCTTGGAAAATACATTCTGAAGGCCTTTTATAAATCTGTTCTTTTATGTGGGCAGCTTTGCTAAAGCAAAAATGATCCCCTAGAAATGTACTGTTAATACTTAATGACTGATATGCCTCAAAACAAACTCAGTAACCTGTTTCCATTGGGTCAGGAGTAAATGCTGAAGGAGGTGTAGAAAAGCAGGGCAAAACAGAGTGGTATGTCCAGAAAGTCTCCCTGACTGCAGTAGACTCCACAGTCCCTGATCCAGAGGTGGCTCATTGTCTTTAGTGATCCTGGATAGCTCTGTCTTCCATCTGCTTTCTTTTTGAACCTGTGTAAGCTTTTAGAATCTGTAGCCTGCTGGGATGAGAAGTACCAGAGCTTGACTGCAGCATCTCTGCTGTTTCCATACTCACTTGTGAGTCAGTGCATCTGGTGTCTCAGAGGCTTCGTTAGTGTTGCCTACCAGTTTCCATCCTTGTTTCCTTTTACACCAAAGCTTCCCATGTGTTGTCTCTTGTCTTGGAGAGATTCAGAGGAACTCAGCTGTTTTTAATAGCAGAAAAATGTTCATCCTTTGCTATTGCAGGAAAATCCTTTCTTTAAGAACTCTGAGATCACACCAGGCTTAGCATGTAAAGCCATCACCAGCCATGGAAATAATGATTCCCCATCCGGTGATGCCCATTTCTTCTGTGACAGCTATGCCATGTCCTGTGGTAGGGACACCTTTTATGTGAAAGGACAGTGTAAACTATAGTTATTCTGCATAACCAGCATGTTAGTTGCTTTGTTTGAGAAATGTGGTATGTTGGAATCTGAGTTATGTTTTCTGGGCTACCTTAAATACTACTTTTCTAAACATCCTCAAACTTCTAGACCATGGAAATACCCCTTTTTACCTGTGGAATTGCCTGTTTTCACTTCTTCAGTGTCTAATGGTGAGGGAGCTCTGTCCTCTCTTGTAGGTACATGAAGAGTGGATGAAGGTTTGCTCCCCACTGTACTGCAGGGCAGTGCAAAATCTGTAGAGGAATCAGAAGAGTACAGCTTGAAGACCTCCATGTTAGGCCATGCTGCTTTCTGGTGGTTTTTAATCTTGTGCAAGGTGTATACCATGCAGGGTAGCACTGGCATTTGATGGGTGTCCATGTGGCTGCAGAGGGATGACCAACAGGAGGGGGAGCAGATCTGCTGCTGCTGGGTTGTTACAATAGCTGAATAGCTGGAAATGCTTTTTAATGGGGGCAGTCCTTCTGGAAAGTGTCTGCCTTTTGCTTTCCACTGGTCCAGAGCTGGCTGTGAGAGGGTGAGCCAGAAGCAAATCTCCCTGCTTATCCTTTCTGCTAATAGTGGAAGGGAAAGGGGTTTGCTACTGCTCCCTCAGGCTCTCCTGCTGAGCTAGTCCCCTGTCCATAGCATCTTGTGGAGGAGCAGGAGGGATTGAAAACCAGCAGCTGCTGGAGCAAAGGCCTGAGCACCAATTCCTCTTCCTGACCCAGCACAAGTGTCCTGCAGTAAACAATCCACTTTCTGTTTTGGTGCCTTCCTTTTCTTTGCACTGGGGCTGGTGACCCTGCCTCCTGCTGATGCCCAGGGTTGCTCATGGTAAGGCCTAGCTTAAGGCTGTGGGAAAGGAACTAGTTTCTAGTTTGCAGTTCTTTGGGCTGGAGTTTTCCCTGACATAGTCTGCCTGTGTCTGGGAAGTGTTTTTAGAGCCTGAGCAAAAAAAGAACTTCACTGTCTCAGAGCAAGGCTAACACAGGGAAACCTTACCGGCACTGTTAAATCCTGGCAACTGCCTTAAAGCAGCTCTGTCCCCTCTTGCCTTTGCTCCCTGCTTTTGTCAAACTGCAATCTCCCACTTCAAAGACAGGCATGCTCCTGACACAAGGCTGTTTGCTATCCAGAGTGCATAAACAGCTTGTCAGAGGAAGAAGTTGTCTTCATTCCCTGTGTAAAGGCATTTTATTAAGGCTGAGAAATGTAAAAATTGAAGTTTGTTTTTATAGCTTCAATCCAACCCTACTTATGTGTTGCAGTAGTCATTAATTACATGATTGTATGACACTGCTTCAGGAATAGATCCAGTGGTGGAATGGTGGGGACTGAATGATGCCGGGGATCCTTTCTCTTATTCTGCAGAGCTGGGGAGTTTTACACTGAGTAAGGATGAAAAAGGCTCCTTGTTACCATTGTGCTTTTCTGGGTGTTTGACATAGAACCATATGGATCACTTGCAAAATTGCCAAGTACTTGCTGCCACAAAGTGGGGAGCAGAGCTCTGGCACAGATCAGACTAATGCACTCGGTGCAGCTGAGGTGTTTCAGAGAAGCATGGCCAGCAGAAGTGTTTATGGTGTGTATTTATATAGTTGAATATTTGTATTCTTGTGAATGTTTGTGAAGGCCTTGGATGAATATCTCTGACTGATGCTTTGTTTTCGAGAGAAAGCTGGAAAAGGAGGGGTGGCATACTTAGGTAGCAGTCCATCCTCTGCCTAAAGAGAGCTGAGCAACTGCTCTCTGCCAGCCATGTCCACTAATGCTGCAGTCATGACCACTTTATTCTGGCTTAAAGCTGGGCTGCTGCTGAGGAAGACAGTCCTTCCATCTTCTTCCTCCCAGTATCAGTGAACTGTGGGAACTGAGCACAAAGAGAGACTGATCTGGTTGAGAACAAACTGTTTTTTACTGAGAGCCAAGTGTTATTTTACTGTGTTGCTTTCCAGTCATGTGAATGCTTGTGGTACCACAGGAGAGGCCATAGGAACTAGTGTTTGGAAAGCAAGAAGATGAGTAGAAATAAACCCAGCTACTTCTGGGAGTGTAAACCAACCATTCTGCAAGGCGCATACCATCTACAGTGAGATAGTATTTCTGTTGTGCATGTGCTTGTCTCACCCTGATTGTCTGGACAGTCATGTCTCCTTGAGACGCCCCCCACCCTGAGTTTCCATGAAGTTGTAGGTTTTATGTGTTGACAATCAGATGTGACTGGAAAGCACTGAGTTAGAAGTTTATGAATGCATGGAAGGTAGACTGTATTTACATAAGCATGAAACAAAATCCTTGCTGAATATTATCTTCTACTGGATACCTGTGGGAACAGAGCTCAGACTGGTCTCTCTTTCTGGCCTTCCCTGGGAGATGAAGGTTTAAGGATGCCTCCTTCAAATTACTGAACACTATATCTTTATGCTGGCTCTTCAGGTATTTTGTGATGTGATATAATGCTGAATGCCATGAAGGGCTTTTAAATGGCAAATAGATTCCACCTGAAATCCTCCTGACTTAAAGAGCATCTGTCTCCAGTCTGGACCTGGATCTAGTAGCAATTATGTTTTGTATGAATTCTACCATTTTGCCTTTGGAGATGGCAGTGTGTTCCAGGCATGAAATAACTCCTACAGTTTGGACCTGTGGGAAGATGGTGAACTGAAGAGGACCCTGCACTAATCATGGAGGAAACAGAGGTGGCTGCTGCTAGCATTCTGAATCGCACAGCATTTTCATTCCAGCTGTTTAACAGGATTAAGTGATGAGTGGCTCCTGCTTGCAGACATTTAGTGCCTATGGAAATCTGCAGCTGTCTGAGTCAGTTATGTGCAAATCCAATGTCTCCCCTTTATGCATAGGAATTTATGAATGACGGAAACCATGTGAATCAATTGCATGAGTAATTTTTCATGTGCTTCACCCGATGTCAGATTGGAGGGATATTTTCAGTTAACTGTGTCTCTGGTGCCTGACAACTTCCCCAAAGAGGGAGGAGATGCTGCAGGATGGCCACTAGGTGTAGGAGTAGGATAGCTTTGGTGAGCATGGGTCCCCTGTCTTTGGGCAGTGGCAGACAGCCCCGTGTGCAGGACAGTGTGGAGCTGGATGCTCTCATCTTTCACTTGGTCCGACTGCCCCTTCTGTAGTATGCCTGTATTGTGAAGGGACAAGGAGTAGAAATCATTCAGGCTCAAGAGAGAGAAGGAAACCTTGGCACCCTGGTGCTGGGCAGCAGCAGGTGGTCAGTCTGATGGTGAAGTACTGGGTTGGGGAGCTGGGATATCCAGCTCTAGCCTGGATTCTGTGTCCAAAAAAAAATTGCTTCACTTCCTCAGGACAAGCTGAGAACCATATCTTTAAATGTCTCTGGCACACCTGTTTGGTGCCTACTCCGGCAAACTCTGTCTGATGAGACAAGGTGGGTTTTATTGTGCAAGGCCAGTTCTCGTAGGCACAAGCTCTGCACTTCACTTCCCTGGGATGCGACTACAATGTGCCATTGTTGACAAGGAAAATAATGGCATCTTTGAATTTTTAAATCCTTCTAATACCCTTCCCTGCATTTCCAAATAGAGATATTTATAGTCTGCTTCCCTGACTAGATCTGCCTCTTGGAGCGATGGCCTTACTGACAGTCCTTCTATCTACAGACCATTAGTTTGAATGCAGTCTAGCTGTAGTATGGCAAGTAACCTGTTGCCTGGCTGGAACTGAGCAGGAAGCCACTGTGGGTACATTAAAAGTGAAATATTAACTTTGGATGGCACAGCAAAATGTGGAAACATGAAATTATAGCTTATATGGAGCCACAGAGCTTCATTTATGCCTTGAGGAGTTCCAGCAGTTACAGGCTGGTGCCTGATGCAAATCTCCAGATAAGGGCTGAGCAAAAAGCATGGCTGTCCTTTGAGTAAGTAACTTTTCTGTAACAAGAAAAAGGTGGTGGTTGCACTACCTGACCTGATAGAGGGTGGTGAAACACTGGAACAGGTTGCCCAGGGAGCTGGTAGATGTCCCATCCCTGGAAGCATTCAAGGTCAGGTTGGACAGGACTGTGAACAACCTGTTCTAGTTGAAAATACTCATGGTCATTGCAGAGGGTTAGAACTAGTTGACCTTTAAAGGTTCCTTCCAACCCAAACCATTCTCTGCTTCTATGATTTCCACATGTTGAGGTGTTCATTGCAGATCTTTTCCTGTCTGCCCACTGTGGTTCATACAGCTTGTCACTGCAGTGGCACGATCCCAGGAGGACTGGTTAGCAGTGTCCATCTGTGGAAGGGGCTGGAGTAGCCCAGACCTGGGAACAAAGGAACTGTTGCTTCAAGATGAAAATTTTCTCTGTGGAAGCCAGACAATCTCCCCATTTATTTACAAGTGGCATTTGGTCACAGCCCTTTGGCAACATATGGAAACTGTTTAAATGAGCTGTATGAGCCATACGTGAAACAGATGCATATTCTTGAGCAGGCTTTTATCATTGATGTTTGAGCAAGTGAAGGGTGCAGCTGGCTCACTTGGAAAGTGAGAGCATGTCCTCACCCAGATGTAGTTAAGTGCTTGAAGTGAAACAGACAACCAGCATGTTGGTGGATGTATCGATAAAGACCAACTTGTCCTGGGCACCTACTGCATGATTAAGATGAATGGTTGTATGACACTTAACCTTTCACTGCTTTCCTGGCTGCTTGTTGCTGCTATAGGGTCAGTTGTGTCAAAAGAAGACTAGGTTCATGACTTTCTAGTGTCTTTCACGTGTATGCTGGTATATCAACACCCTTCTTTAAAGCTCTGAGGTGTGATCAGAGCACAGTTCTGCACCTTTCTGAGAAATTTTAGTAAAGAGAGCGTGATGAGATCTTGTGAAGAAAACGGTGACTGCTGTGACTTTTGGGTATGAATCTTGAGAGCACTTTTGTGTGGGGAGAAATTGCATCCAAAGCTGATGCTTCTATAACTGGACCTGTGACAGCCTCTGAAGTCTGAAGCCTTAGAGCTCTGTACACTGGGAGGATTGTGTTGCTACACAGTGCTAGATGTTGATGGTGGTGTGTATGGCTGGAACAATAAGAAATGGCCTTGAATATTGAGAACATTGGCTTTTTACATGCCAGCTGCCATGGGATAGACCAAGGTGGAAGTTGCTGAGAATGCAGTGATTGTTGCTGTGGATGTTTGGGTGACTGTTTAGCTGGTGTGGGACAGTAACACTGAGAGTCAAGAACAGAACATTTGTGTCAGTGGCATTCAGAAAAGGGTGAGGAAGCAGTGGAGGCAGAGTGTTGGGAGCACTGCAGATAGAGTTGACAGGAAAAGAAGAGGTTTTGGGACATCAGAAAGAACTACCTGAAGGAATCACAGAATATGCTGAATTGGAGGGGACCCACAAGGATCATTGAGTCCAAACCTTAGCCCTGCACAGGACCATCCCCAAGAGTCACACCATGGCAGGATGCAAATCTCTACTACAAGGGCAGCACTGTGATTTTGTGTGCTGCACAGGGATGTCTGCACAGTTGCAGTATTCACAGAGGGGTGGCTGCTGCTGGACTTCTACTGCTCACCATTGCAAAGCAGCCTTGAAGAGTGCTGACTGGAGCAGGCGGGCTGGCTCAGTCCTCTGCCATCTGTCTAAAGGTACAAATCCAGAGAAGTATTTGAACAGGCTGCTGGTGAGCCTTATAAGCCATAGAAAGTGAAGCAAGAGATCCCATTTAGTCTATATAAATGATAAGGCAATCACTTTTTTTAGGTTTTCTTGTAGGAGTTTAAAACAGACAGGGAATTACTAGAGAGACATGTGGTGTTTTAGGGGCTCTGGAGCTGAGTGTGTCTCTAAACCAAGTGTCCTTTCAGCATCCTGTGCTCTGGGCTGTGTTGTTCTGAGCCACCGGCACAGTACCTGTCAGGAGCATCACTGTATCCTGCAGGATGGTCCCATTCTGGGAAAGCCACCTCTTTGGATTACATGAGGATTACTACAGGGCAGATTTCAGTGACCAAGGTGAGCTACTTGATAAATGCCTGTTTCTGGGCAAGTTGATGGTACAGGGAGTTTCTCTGAGGTGCATGGTACAGGTGTGAGTGCTCTTTCTCAGACACTGGTGGGCTGAGACCATCCCCAGGCTTGTGGACACCAGCAACCACCAGACGAGCACAAACAGCCCTTGAGCAGAGGGGATTCCCATCACTGTAGCATCAAAGGCTTCAAAGGTAGAACCACTGCATTTTCAAACTGAACAGGTGAACCAAACAGCTATTTGTGATGACAAATACTGGTAATTTCACTTACAGATGAACTTGTGTGAAACATCTCTGGGGCTGTGTTTTGACCTATCCTTATTTTGTTTGTTTGTTTGTTTGTTTTGTTGTTGTTGTTGCTTTGGGGTTTTTGGAGTTTTTTTAGTCATATGTTTCTTTGCTAGTGGTGAGACACCTGAAAGCATCCTTGTCCAAGGTGTCCTTGTCCCTTCCTTGTCCCTCTAGCAGTGTTTTGCATACTGCAAGGAGTGGTACACTTAATTTTTACAAGGTTATGTTTTACTCATAAATATTAGAGGTGAGGCCAGTCCAAGATGATGACTGGATTCTTTGCAAGGAAGAGCTGTGTTTCCCTGCCAGGATGAGTGATTTCCACTCCTTCCACTCAGGGTGCTGCTGTAATTTTCCATGTGTAGTATCTCCCTCTGCAGTGTGTTTGTAAAGTTTGGTTTTTAGACAGAAAAGGGAAGAAATCTGCTGGTCTCCTTTTGTTTTGGTTTTGGTTGTCAGTTTGGGGTTTTCTGTTGTTACTTTTCTTATATTTTGTCCCTTATTAACACAAGGTAAATGTCATGTTTCAGACTGCATCACAGCTCATCATGTGTCTGGGACAGTGCTGGTGCCAACCTGGAATTGCCTACTGCTTTGCTGTGCTATGCTATGAGGCACACTCACCTCCTTCCTCTGCTATCACCTCCTGCTTTTCCTTCATGTTGTGATTTTGCAGCTTGTGAGGGTCCCAGTCCTGTGGGCTGCTGAACGCTTTATTCCCTGGAGTGAGCTGTGGTCTTTGCTGGTGTGCAGAGAAAGAATGTGGCATTTGCCAAGTTCCTGAGATCTCATGCAAGAACAGCTTTTTTTTTGTTTGTTCTGATTGGAGATCTATGCCTGGTTTAAGGCATGAACTCCACTGTAATCTAGGGGTGATTTTGGTTACATCCCCTGGCCCCACCATGCTGTCAGTGCTGCAGCCACTCTGGCTACTAATCTCATTCTGATCTCTTCATTGTTGTGTTTTTGGCTATCCAAATTCCCCACTCAGGCCTGAGAATTTAACATCAGCACATTTGCATGACTGATCAGATTTGTCTCGCTTCTATGACGACATTGTTTCTATGGAAAATTAATGGATTCTCACGTTGTATTTTTAATGGCTGAAACCACCTCCCTGCCCACCCTCCCATCCCTGAGCTTTCAGAGGGGAGGTTTGTAAACAGCTCAAATTAGTTATCCTCCATAAATAGCTCCCATTTCTTGCCTGCCTGCTGTCCGTTTCTTTTTTCTCTTCCAACAGTGCTGCAACACTCTTCTCCTGGTGTTGGTGGATAAAGAACAATGAGAAAAATGAGCCTGTGTTTGCTTTCCTTGTCTGGCCCTTGAATAGATGTGATCTATCATGAACTGCCCCCTTTCATCCAGGACCATGTGGTTTTAGGTTGTCAGCCTGCCTTAGAGTTTGCTCCCAGCAGGCCTGGGTTGCTACCTTCCTTTTTTTGAGGATGCAGCTAGTTAATTGCTCCGCTTCTTGTTCATTTTTGCCATAAGCATATTTATTTTGTGGGTGGGCAGGTGGCAGTGAATTTCCTGCCTATTTGGGGTCACCCATTTCCCTGCTGCAGTGCTTGTAGTGAGAACAGTGAGGTTTTGAAACCTACTGTGTCTGGCCACCTGAAGGAAGAACATCTTTCCCCAAATGATGCAATTAAATAAGCTGTGATGGTTCACTTTGCATTTTGGGCTAGTGAAATGTCCTCAGTGCTTAGCCACTGAACTGTTCCACATGAAGTTAGAACAGTTTTAGTCTTAAATTTTCTTCTGTCATGCCTAAGGTTATATTTCTCAGCTTAATTTTGAGGTCTAAATCCAGGGCAAGTCCCATGGTACAGGAATTACCTGAGGAGAAGGTCTGACCTGGATGGCTCCTCTCTGAACACTGAAGCTGGTGGTCATAAGGCTCAGAAAGTCGTGTGGGACAGCTACCAAGGGGTGCGCAATATTTTAGGTCGAGGTCTTCTTACTCATGGTATCAAAACCAGTAGTATTGAACAAGAACCTGAATGCCTGAGACAGAAACTGCTGGCAGCCGGTCCCTGTGACTGTCCTTGAGGTGATCTAAGGATGCTCCCTAACCACCCTCAGCTTAAGGAATGGTTGCTGAAAATCAGGGCCTGGGTTCCCCAAAAGGCCCAGGGGAAGTCCTTTGGAAAGAGCTCGTTCCTTTGTTGCACAGATAGGCTGCACTTGGTTTTCCTTGTTTTCCTGCCTATCCCAGTCTTGTCTTGTGCCCTGGCGTATGCTTGCTGCTAAAGATCCTGCTTTCAGCCCCACAAGCCCAAGGTGGGGTGCTATCTCTTGCCGAGAGTAGGTGAAGGTATTTGGCACCTTAACTGAATTTTATGTTCCTACCTTCTGGTTTTAGGTCCAGACACCTGGTGTACCAAACAACCCTGGTTACCTCAGCCCAGAGATGGTGTTCGCCACTGGCATAGGCTTTCCATTAGTGTTTTAGTAATTGAGATGCACTACTACAAATGGCAGGCAGGAATCTACAGGGACCTGATTGCTTTGTTACTTAGGACAAAACATTGTCAGTTTTTTAAGCAAAAATGATGAAGGTGTGAAAATGGGGTGGTTGCTTTGAGTTTGCATGGTGAGGGGAGGAAAGGGGGCAAGAGAGAATCTGCTCTGTGCTGGCAGAGGCTGGCTGAAGCAATGGACTGTGCAACGTGTTACATTTCTGTGTGCAATTGTTGCTTGGGGCTTTGGATTATATTGGCATGGAAAAAATGCCTCCAAGGGAAGGGGCACAAATCACAGCTGGGCCAATAGGGAGGGAAAGCAGACTATAAAACAGGAAATCAATTTAATACTTGGTGGGTGTTTGCAGCGTGCTCAGCCTTCCTTCAAATTGCCAATGGAAAGATTAATTAAAGTTTTATTGAGCAGCAAAAATGATGGAGGGGGTGAGATGGGGCTTGTGTGGTTCAACTTTCTCCATAATTAATTGACAGAGGAATTCTTGGATTTCATTATCCAGAACCTTGCAGTCTCCTGCTCTTAAAGGGCAGCTGAAGCAATGCTAGGTTTCCAAGTCAGCATTGCTGCCTTGTAGGTTGTGCTAACAAGGGTCACTTCATAGGCGCTTGGAGAAGAGGCTTCCTCTGTCAAATAGTGTCACTGTGCTATTTATGTGTCCTATCATTTAGAATCAGACCACAAAATACTTTTATCTGCTTATGGTTTTGTTTCCTGGTTCCCACTTCTATTAAGGTTGAGAGCTGTATGCACTGCAAGGGGGAGGTGTTGGCAGGGGATGGAAATGGCTGCCTAGGTCCCTTGTCCCTGTCTGCTGCCTCTATTTAATCAGAATAACTGTCGAGCAGGGTATGACAAAAGCTATTGGAGGCCAGGGCTTGTCTGGACCACTTACTAACTGTCAAACAGGGAGAGAATTGTACGTGGCTTCCATTTCCCTGTATCATGATCCAGCTGCCATCTGTGTCCTTTCTGTATTTTTCATGAAAAGCTGCATCTGATCAGTGCTATCATTGTGAGAGGCTTTTCATTCTTGCATCAGCTGCTTTTTTGGGGATACTGTGTATTACTTTCCCTCTACCTTTCTGGTGTAGACTTCGGAGACACCAGGGATTTGCCTTTGTGATGCAGTTTCAGAAGCCAACTCTTGTGAGCTGAGATGCAGCTCGACCTGCCAGGGTCTACCTATCTGTTACTAGAGCACTTGCTCCCAAAATTTCCCTTGAAGACCTTTATTTAGTTTGATGCTGGAGCTTTCCTTAAATCTGGCTGAATATGAAGCTTTCTGCTCTTGTCCTGAAAATGAGCTGTGGCAGTCCTCCAGTTGTTGAAATAAGCAGGGCAAGAGGAAGTCTTTAGATACCATGCTGTCACAGAGAAAAGCTTCACTGTCTGCCCAGTGGTCCAAGGTCTGGCAGTCCTGGAAGTTTGTTTCCTTTGTTGATTTCCATAATAGATGGCTGAAAATGCTCAGGCTGGGGACACTTAGAGCAGGCTGAAGCTTTGGATTGATTGGATGCAGCAGTTCCAGTCTTTATTGGGAATATTGCCACACCCAACTTCTGTTTGTCGTTCACTGTTGTTGTGATGGCTTGATAGCACCTGGCTCTGGGATACTGCAGAAAAGAACTTTTTTGTTTAAAAATAGGTTTAGGTAAAACAGTCTCTTGATGCAAGGGCAACACTAGGTGTTCCTGCAATTGATTGAGCTAGACATTAGGGTGGAGGAAAAAAGCCCCTTCTCAGCAGAGTATCCTGACAGTGGTGGATTGGAGTCGGGAAGGATACTTGTGTCCCTCAGGCAGTGGGAGATGATCAGGGTTGCCTGGTGAGGACAGCCAAGTGCATTGCAGAGCTTAGCTTCCCACTTGCAGGGAAGTGAGGTTGAAGTGGAAAATACGAAGATCTTGAGTGATGAAGTAACTAGCAGCAAGAGTGTTATGAATTCTCAAATGGAAAAACATCTTTCTCCTGACCTGATTATGGCAAGCACTGTTGCTCAGTTCCTGGTTAAAATAACATGGTATTCAGCCCAGGGAGAGCAAAGCTGGGTGCTGTGTAGGTTCACATGTATGTTTGCAGTTTTGGACAAATTCGAGCCCAAAGTATTTTTGTTTCTGCATTGTCTCCTTCCAGGAAAGGAAATTTGTTGAACATGAATCTGAACTTCTGGTCTAATTCAATCTCTTTCAGATCACTTCTCAAGAGAGGGTGCTGTGGGAGCACTACACATGATAATTCAGGCAGTGTAGCTTTCTGCAGAAGTCTGAGCAGGGATTTGGACTCTTAATTCCCAAGAAATTTTGATGTTTTTGAAATATTTGTCACCGTTTTTGTCATAGACATTCCTACATAAACTGATTTCTGAAACAAAATGTGCTCCCTGGACCGGGGAACTTCCCACTGAAGACTGAATCTCCCAAGTCCCTATTGCCAGGAAACCCTGCTGATCCCAGTCACCAGCTCTGGCTTGAAACACACCTGCTGAGTGGAGGGGTTTACCATCAGAGCCTTCCAGGCAGCTTATCCCCACTGGCCAGTGGAAAGCTTCTGATCATTCCTACTGAGGAGAAACCAACTGATCTGGATAAAAATATAATGGCTGAATGTGGCAGTCCTGATGCTTTTCTTTCACCCATTGCTGCCACTAGTTTCCCATCTCCTTTGGAGTGAGTGTTTGATGCTCAGGACCTGGCTGTATTTTCAAATGGAAAATGTCATTCTGGGTTTTTTTTCTCTCTCTTCTTTCTCTGGTTTCTGCCTTATTTTGAGGCTTTGCTTTTCCCTCTGACACAGCTGTTACCTTGCTCTGAGGAATGTGTTGAGTTTTTTTCTGTAAGTTTCAAATCTTAGCATACTCCAGAATACTGTTCTGCTGGTCCCTGTGCTTTGTTGATCCCTGTCATCAGGCTAAATCTATGGTCTATACTTATGCCGGAATAGGGGCTTCCTGACAAGAGGTCATGGCAGGCAAAGGGTTGAAAATCTTGCTGCAACCTGGTGGCTGAAATAGGAGAAGGGAATTATTTGGGTGTGTTGGGGGGAAGAAAACCAGATTGGATGTGATTTGCAGGGAAGAGTGGTGAAGTTTTTAGAAAAAAGACACTTTGTGCTGTCATATTGCAGGAGACTCCCCAAAATGTGACTGTGGGAGATGAGGACTGTGAAGACATTGGTGAGTTTGAGTCCTGTGTGGAGAAAGCACCTGGAGAAACTGTTGAGCCTGTCCTCTGCCCAGGAGGAGGTGTTTTCCTTCCCAGTGCCATCTGTCATACTCTCCTGACGTCATGGAACCTCTGTGCTCAGCACACAATTCAGACATCAGCATGTGGACTGTTTTCCTGGAGGAGAAATGTGCTGAGAATACAGACAGCTTGCCAGGCTGCCTTTTTCATTTGGGTGCAGAGTTTATTTGTCAAACACAGTCTTCCTTCCCCTTTGCCCCAGCAGACAAATGCTGTCCAGTTGCATATGCTGGGAGGTAGTGAGGTTAAACATTCAGGTGGTTGATGCAAGTTACTAATCCAGCACAGAAGCAAACTCTCTCATATTGGCTCAATCAGTCTCAGTAAGAGCTGCTCTGTTCTTACTATCCAGAGCAATTAATGCATATTCTCAAAGAAAAGCTGGCACTCTATTGCACTGTGTGTTAAGTGCTTGCACCTGGGTGTACACTACAGAGGTCTACCAAGAGAAACACTGGTTTCCAAGCTTGTTAGCCTGCTGTTTGGAGATGTAAAGTTTTTTGTTGGTTGGGTTTTGTTGTTTTTTTTTTTTTAAACCCTCCTACATTAAATTAAAAAGGAGACTTTGGTAAAGGAAATCAGAAGAGAAGATTTGAGATGCTTCATTTGCCAGGAGTCTCTGAACTTGTGACCCTTTAAAATAAAGTACTTGGGCTTTCCTGTGGGACGGCTCCTTTGGGATGGAGGCAGGCTTTCAGGCTTGTGTCTTTAGGAAGGGTCCTTTGACAGCATAGGAGAAGTTGCAGCGCAGCATTTTCAGCCGGGACTTCCAATATGGAAAGTTGTTCAGCTGTTTGGGGGCTGTGATAAATCATGGTTCCCCTGGAGCATGCTGGGACTGCAGAGAGCTGGAAATAAATGCTAGGGAAAGTCAGCTTTTGTAGTGGACTATCTTTCAGGATGATGTATGGCTTTATAACTGAAAGAGATTCCTTTGCTAGGGCTAGGAAAAAACTGCTGCCTTCCATTGGAAGGAAAACGTAACAATTCTGTTGGTGTAAATCCACACTGCAGGCTTGCCCTGAAAGATGTGCTTTGGCATGGACTTCCTTAGCCTGAGAAACAGACTGTGTGGTGCAAATGAAAAAGAGCCACTGAGAGCCCAGGGTAGTGGCAATTAGTTTAGGGCTGGAATGGAGCAGTGGGTTTGACAGGAGGGTAGGGAATGGGTGTGATAGTTGGCCAGTATAATAATGACTTACCAAACATGGTTGGGAAGGGAATTGGATTGCATGGGATGCTGGTTGCATCTCTGCCTCTTGATTGCCACATTGTCCTGCGCAAGTAATTTCTCTGGATGGATAAAATGTCTTCTCTTCAAATTGCAGTTAGAGGAACCTATGTCACTATTTTCTTCCACTGACCATTCCAAATCAGCTTGGAGTTTTGGGCTCTGGTTGTAGACTTGTTACCTGGTGGAGATCTGACAGTGTTTTAGGTTCTTCTCTGCTCTGAGTGAGGGCTTGGATTGCCCAGAAGTTGGGGAGAGCCCGAGTTATGTGTTTGTGTAGCAAATGAAGGTTCTGTCCTAGTTGTAACTGATGTCAGCATGTGTATAAGTTTGTCTGCACTAATTGTCCTCTTCTGGAGCTGGGTTTTTGTAGTGCTGTTAAGGAGACCCAGCCAAATAGCTGGAGCCAGCCTCTTTTGAGGCTGTCTCCCATCCCCCTGCCATGGCCAGGTAGCTGTGGGGACAGCTTTGTCCCAGGGAAAGGGAGAAACTACAGAGTCACACTCCGCTCATGCCAGGGCTCTGCTGCTTGTAATAGGCAGCAGGCTAAGGCTTCTTGCCATGCCCACATCCCAGATCAGTGACTGGTGTATCTTCAGTCACTACAGAACAGAGGAAGCAAGTGCCACATCAGAACCAACACTGTTGTGTCAGAGAGAACTCTGAGTTAATGTTTTATTATTCATTTGTCACAGATCTGATTGCAGATTTCTGGTACTCAGACAAAGGTCTGTATTCCATTTGGTTTTGGCAGTAAAAGTGAGATGATCAATAAAATGCATTGGTTTCTCAGGCCTAATATGCTTTGCTTAGGGCTGTTGCTAGTGTGGCAATGGTTTTTTTTTTCCTCTCAAGTAATGTAAATGTTTTTGACTTAACAAGAGAAGAAAAAAGCAATTTCTTCGACTCTGGGCACTGACAATGACTTAGCATTGTTCCATGTCTGACTGAGTTTTCTTGAACTGTATCATCAGTTAATTTGCTCTGATTTTTCTTATTTTTCATCAGGCTACACAGGCTTCTTTTATGAGTTTTAACAGCTCTCTTTGTAATCTGTTTGTTATCTCTGAAAGATCTATTATGCTTGGTCAACTGCCTCATTGCCTGTGTTTATTTTGTTCAAATTCCCAAAATGGTAACTATATGCTGTGCAGCATCAACTTGGTCAGGATACTCCAGGGGTATAATTTTTTCCATTCAAATGATTTGTAATCTGTTTCTCTGAGCTGTGAATGTCAACTTATCTGTTTGTTTACCTTATTTTCCTGACTTCTGGCTGAAATTCAAAGATTTTTACAAAATTAAAAACTCTGCAAACTTAAATCTAGGTAACTGATCCACAAGGGAATAAATAACTGGTGTTTCTCCAGCTAAGTGGAATTGGTAGGCTGGCTCTCAGCTTGGATTGAGACCAATGCAGTGTGTCTGGCGTATGTGAAGTCCTGACGGCTGTAGCCTTTAGATACATGATGCTGAGTTTGAGTGCTTCACTGCAGTCCTCCCATCCTATGCACATTGTTAGCAAGGGAATGGTGTGGGTGCAGCATCTCTGTCAGGATCTGAGCTGTGTCTTAGCTAGTTCCTTCGCAGGAACTAGGACAGTGCTGGTGACAAGCTCTCTTGTAGGCTTTAATGAAAAATGAACACCACCACCTGGCTGCAAGTCAGACCTATAAGGCGTGACACAAGGAATCCCAGCTAATCATCTGATTTTGGTGGATCTACACTGTGACTTAAATTAAGTGCTCTTTCTTGGCCTCCATCAATGTCCACTCTGTCTGTACTTCTAAAACTGCAGCAGTGTATGTACTTTTTCTGGTCCATGAAGTCATTGCATTTTAGGTGTGTTGCAGGTCACATAGGAATTGTACTTTCCTTCCAACATAAAACCTAAACTAATTGCATTTTGTTTCTCTCCAGCTGCCTTTTGGGGAGATATCGCTTTAGATGAAGATGATCTGAAGCTGTTTCAAATAGACAGAACTGTTGACTTAACAAAGCACTCAGATGGCAACGCAAGACACACTTCAGGTAAGGGCAGTCACGAGGCAGCGATGCCTTCTTTCACCTGGTTTTGTCCTTAGGGAAGAAGGACTTGCATTTCATTCATGATGCCTGCTCCCACAGCCAGGGCAGTGCATACGGAGCTCAGTTACAGCACCGAGGATGGCACCCAACTCTGAACTTTGTTAAATAAAACACGGGTCACAGTTTGTTACAGCCAAATCCTGTCTTGTCTGTGGAGAAGATTTTCAAAATTACAGCACTATGATGAACTACCTTTTTGCCAGTTTGGAAGGAACTGTGTTTGAAATCGGGTGAGACAATTTGGCAGGAGGTTTGACTCTTATTGTCCTACTCCTTTTCTTCCATTGTATGATCTTAATGTAATAACACATTTTTTCAGCTATTTAGGTAAAACCCACTGCAGTCTTGCATACAGACTGCCCTTGAAGTGATATTCTGATTGAAATAGGTTACCAATTGGGTTGATTTTTTGTAAAGTGTACGCTTATGTTGTCCCCCTAGTCTTACGTATGCTCAGCCTCGTGCCAGATCAGAGTTGTTTCTTGACTCAGGAGCTCTGACTGGACTCGAGCTCTAAGTCTCCGAAATGCTCTGCAGTGGGTTCAGAGGGCTCCCCAAGGTATTGTTGCCTCCACTTTACACTGCAAGAGAGAAATTGCTGGGAGTCTGAGCTCTGAGAGATACCAGAGGGACTGGAGACAGAGCAGGTCAGGACAAACTTCTTTCCTGTCTTTGTTGTTCCACCTGTAGGTTAGCAAGTAGGGTGAAAGGTTGGGTAGAGACAGAAATCAGTGAAATTGTATGTTCACTTGTCCCCCATGCAACTCAGCGTGATCATTGAAAGCACTGGTGGCTGGTTCTATTTTTTTGTGGCTGGTTCTATTTTTTTGTGACTGCTGATCTTTGGCTTCACAGCATCTAAGCACTGTGTAGGTCCCGTTCTGGGGTTAAGTGCTCCAGCTTCCTGTCGGGATGAGTTTGAAAGATGACACATCTGACACAGGCATACTTTAGATGTTGGTGTAACCGATTAAAGTCACGCAGGTGCTGAAATTGTTGGTAGAGGAAGGCTATCCAGTTCTTCAGATTATGGATAGCTGCTTGGAAATGCCATTGTCCTTCATCGTCCTGTCACTTAGCCCACTCATATTGTGTTTTGGGCTGTGACACATTGTCAGGTGGTGGGTTATTAGAAGTAGGTTGCCTTCAGAGCAGAAGATAAATCAGAAAATGAGGACTAAGTAGATGGGACAGGCTCTTCATCTCTTCCACATCCCTTTGCTGGTACCTGAAGTTAGGTGGGGACACTACTAGGGAACCAAAGCCAGATGATGTCTGACTGTATCAGTTTTCTCTGGTAACTTTTTTAGTTGTCTATCAAGCACATTGCTTTCACTTGGCACTGGTGCCAGACCCATGCCCTCTGGAAAATGAACTGAATTTTATAACTCACATCTACATCATGTACTGCAGGCAGTGGTCTCTTACAACCATAGTGCGTCTTCTGTGATTGAATGAGTCTCTTCATCGCACGTTTTGCTGGTGCATCATACAATGCTTTGCATTAGGTGAATGGAGATGTCATGTCACTTGCCCCTGTCCTCATCACTGGCAGGCTTCATTTGTACCCTGGGAGTGCAAGCTGACAAATGGATAGCCTCCATGACTGTGATGCTGTCTGCAGAGCGCACACAGAGGGATCCCTGTGTTCACCTGCCCTGTAAGGGGCTCTATGCAGGGGCAGGGAGGGTTGATTTTTCTCTTTTGGGGCTTACTTGACACTCATGTGAATTGTAAGAGGGTGGTCTACTTCAGCATGGTGGGGATTGGGATTCATTCTTCCCTGGAAGAAAATCCTGCTCTCTGCTTTATTTCCAGTGGGAAGAATGCAACCTCTCTACAGAAACAGCCTAAGACCTTTTATGAATGGAACCCCTTGAATTATAACATTTCAGAGTTTCCTAAAGCTGTTAATCGGATTAGTTGTATAGCGGAGGAAGTACTTAATACGTAGATACAGACAGTCAGACACTTCGTATCTGGGAGTTGCAGTTCTGAACATGCTATTAGGCCAGGCACTCTTCTTGCCCTGTATTGTTTCCTTGTTTCCAGAAAATGCTGTTCAGCTGGGAGGAGGAGTAAAAATTGTGCCATTTGACACTCTTGGGCTGTTTATAGATATACACACCAATAGCTTGTGCAAAGCATCTGCAGCTGTCAGGCTCTGGAGGAAAAATGAGGTTCCCATGTACTTAGGGGTAATGGGGCACATGGTTCTTCTCTGGATCCAGCTGAGGTGCATCTGCTTTAGTGAAAGCTTTGCCTTGGCTGGTAGGGGCTGAGAATGTCAGATGTTTCAAGTTTTCCCTTTCTTCACCTTCTTCCAGTTGTTGTCTATAAAATAGCTAGGTACTTCTGATGCCTGGGTTCCTTGAGAGAAAGGGGCAGGGAATCTGAGGAGTGTTTGGATTCTGCCACGGATCTCTTTCATGAACTTAATTTCACAGCATGAGTATGCTTCAGGTTTGTTTTCTCCGTTAATTTCCTGCTCGCAGAAATGCCATAGTTGCTTTGCAAACTCTGAAAATTTGTGAGCCTGCTTGAGAGTGGGATGCCTTAAAGTTCAGTGTTTCCAAGCATTTTCTCAGCAAAGATTGGCTCTAATGTTTTATTCCTGGTATGTGAAACCAATGGACCAAATAGCACTGTCTTCCTGGTGAAGTCATAGAGCAGGGTTGTGGTTCCTTCCCTCTGGGGGTCGCTGGCTCAGAGCTCTCTGCTAGTCCCCTCAAAGACTACTCATGTAGGTTTTATGGTTAGCAGTGGCTGTCTCCTTGGTACCTTGCTTCAGTGCTCCATCAATGATGTCGCTCTTCGGCGTTGGCTGGATGTCTCTGCCTCATAAGCCTGGATTCTTTTGTGTGAGTGGTCACGTAGGGAATTGAGATTACATAGGGAATTTCATCACTTGTGTTATGTACTTAAAGCCTTCTGGAGTGCAGTTTATAGTCCTGAAAGGCATCTCTGTGAGTGAGAAAGGCAAGTTTGTCTCGTCAGGGTTTGGCAACAGCAGATCAGAAGCCAGGGGAGTCTGGCTGCCCTCAATGATGCCATGCTGTGCTGGGCTTGCTGCTGAGGAGCTGACTGCATGTCACTGCCGCCAAGAATGCTTTTCAAGAACAATCAAACCAGGCTTTCTTTACCTCTCATCCTGAGATGTTTTTGGGCTCATGGCTTGAAGGCCTTGATGAGGCTTTCACACTACCACAAATGACTGGCAGAAGAGATTTACAGAGCACCTTTGCCAGCTGGAGTGAGTAATAATTTAGATAACAGCGCAGGTGGGAGTGGAATATATTTGAACCCAGGCTTTCTCCTGAAATCAGGGAACAGAGGCTGCTGTGAGTGACTGGAGGCTCTGACAGCAAATTCATGCAAGTAATTCTCTGGCAAATGAGACAGACAGGAGTTCTGCATTAAACCTTGTCTTAATAAGATCAGGGAGTTGGTTTGTTGGAAGCAGCCATGCTGTCCTTGACTGTGCTGTGAAAATGCAGGCAGCTACCCTGCTGCTTCACGACACCTGCACAGGGCCCTTCTGCAACAGGATGGTTCACTTTTTTTTGCTTTAAGATGCCTAAGATCACTGACTCTGGTTGCATTCTTGAGGTAAGGCATTGATTCCCATGTAAACTGGGATTACTTGCAGGGCAGGTGGCTGGAGTGCATCTCTCCTGCTACGAGTTGTGCTGCTTAGCTTTCAGGGTGGAGAATAAGACTTCTCCAGTGGAATAGTTAAGGTGCTAATGGCAGTTGCAAGCAGGGCTTCTGCTGTTTCACTTGGTGAGAGGTTGCTCAGTATAGGGGCTGTGGCCAGTAGTAGTGTTGCACATTACATTTGAGTCCTCATTGATGCTACTAAAGTGTTTTTAATGAAATTTAATTGAGTGCAAAGTACACTTCTAGAAGAGTGCAAAATCCAGGGCTTTGACACAGTGACTGACTGAGATTCCAGGGACGATCTGATTTATGGATTCAAAGTAGAGACTTTTAAATTCAGCCGACTTGGCACATGCGTGCCAAACTCAGCTGTTTTTCCCCTTGTAACTCATATTTGGTGCTCTGCTGTAGTGTCACTTGGTTCAGGGTAGAAGGGGTGGACTTCAGCATTGGTGGATTTCAGAGAATTGTAGAATCATAGAATTTAGGGCTGCTTGAGGCCCAGCCTTTAATTCATTTAGGCTTAGGGCAAGTCTACGGATTGTGCTAACTTAGTCTGAGCTATGTTGGTCATAATTGGCCAGGAGCAACTCATATAACTATGTACATGTGGTAACATAAGCCACATCTGTGAACTCTCTACAGGGGTCTGCTCTTCCAGGGGGAAATCTTAAGTGAAGGTTGCTTCCTCCTATGTGACTAGAGGAACATCTTTGTTGCAACAGGCCTGTCTGAGGGCTCTGTCCACCTGTTTCCATACTTCCTTTCAGTTTTCTGCAACACGTGATACGCACTCTAGGGATGTCTCTTTGCAATCCATGCAGCTCCTTAACAGGAAGAGGAGCCTCAAGAGTGGAAACATAGGTGCCTACTGCCTGGCCTGTTGTTGAGGTTCAGTGGCTGTGCCAAATGATTTTCCTACAACTAGCACAAATGTTTACCTTTTTAAATCCATTCAGTCAGGGGTTTTACCAGAACAGACAACCATGAAATGAATTTCCCACAGTTCTGTAGTTTGCTAGGGCAAGGCAGGAGCTCCCCTTTGGAAGATCTGAGTAAGTCCTTTGGGGCTGAGTGCTCCTGTTCACACTGCTTTTCTGAGTTACTCCCTGTCCCAAATCCACATTTCTGTGCAATTAAAGCCAGTGATCTTCTCTGTGCAAAAAAGCAGATACTGTGCTTTTCTTCTCCCAGCCCAGTCTTACAATTCTATTTGCAGTCTTTTCAGACCTGCCTGATTTTCTCCAGCAAAAAGATAACTGCCTAGAAATCCCATGACCCTGGGCTGATGAATCTTCTACTTTCCCCTGTCATTAAGACTCTCCTGCTAGAAGATACTAATCTTTGGGTCTCATGTTTTCTCTGCAAATGCTTTTCTTTTTGGATTCCTGAGTGACAGCTTGAAGTCCTTTCAGGAAAATATGAGAGGGATTTCTCTCTCCAATTGCTGATCTTAGAGATGCACTTTTGTTAGTCATGGGAATAGAATCTGCCAGTCTGGTGCCTGACAGTAGAAGAGAGAAAGTGATCAAGTCAAGATGCCAACACATGGGACACGTGTATGTGCAGAGTGGACAGATTTCCCTTGTAACATTGGAGAATAAACCCTGAGTCAGGGCATCGCAGCTGTCAGGAGCAAGGATGTTGACTTGTTAGGCGCATCTGCCTATTCTTAGGGGCTGTCCACTGCCTTTCTATGCAGTGAGTTGCTGTTTGTGATGTGCCTGAGTAGCAACAAGAGCTGCTAGAGTCTTTACTCAATCTGTCCCACCAAAAGGTACGCAGGCTCCAATTTTCTTTGAACTAGGGTCTGTGCAGTATGACACTGTTCACACTGTGGTGTTCCAGACTTGGCTTGTGACAAGCAGAGAAATTAAGTCTATCTCCTTTTCCTCCTTTGCTTGTGATAAAGGTCCTGCAGGGCAGGGTAAAGAGACACCCAAGCAACAGGTGCTGAGTACACCTGAATGGGCAGAGCAAGGTGAATGACACAGTCCTACTGCTTGCTCTGCATTCCCCATGCAGTAAGATGTTCTTTTTCCTCTTGTCTAGGTTCTCTATGAATGCCGGTCACCTTCACCACAAAGTTTGTTTTGTAAACGCACAGTTCCCTGAAATGAAGTTTTCTGGATGGTGGCCTTCCACCTGTCAAAATAAGTGGTTTGATTTCTGCTGTGCAGGCAACATTCAGCCTTACATAGGGGTTTTTTTTAATGGTTTTATGAGCTCTGCAATACTGCTCAAATTAATCCATCCAAGCAATAAGGCTTTCTCCATTGTAACAAAAATTTTCAGCTATTTCAAACTCTGCCACTTACTCATTCTTAGTGGAAACTTTAGTTGTGTTTATCTTCAGAGTCCAATTGATGTGCTTCTTTCAGAAATCAGCCCGGAAGACAAGTAACTCAGTATCACTCTTGTCAAATGCTACACTTCAGAAATTAAACAGCATAGATTTTGTTAATAAGCAATTAACATTCTTTAAGCACCCAAAGACATCTGCAGAAATTACATCCGTTGATGGCCATGGTTGAAGCTGCTTCCAAACAGCCTGTTTCTATAGTTTCTCCCCTTTCAATGTGGTGCTACCATCAGCTTTGGGCATAGCTGCAGCAGTGTTGCTGCACAGATGATGATGAATCCCTGCTGCTCCCTGCTTGACTTTGCCTGCTTTTGTCTCCCAGCCCCATCGCTTTCCATATCCCTGAAATTCTCTTTTGGGCACATCTCAAGCACCTGGAGGTTGGTGCTGGATGGTATTATTAACCCTTTCAGGCACTGGAGTAATCACCATGTAGCATTTATAATATCTGATTTCTGTTTGCAACTGTCATATCTTGATCACTCTTAATTAAATTTTCTTTTGCTCTTGTCTACAGCTGGTGTAATACACTAGGAGGCTGTTCCTTTTACTGATGCCAGAAGAGTCTGAATGGTCTTTTGTGTTTAAGTGGAGGTTATTAAATAGCTTTATATTAATTAACTGTGATGCAGAGAACACATGGGCAAATGTACTTGAAGAGATCAGTTTATCCATATGGAAATTACACCGAAAGTGAAACCATTACCCTAATTGTAAAATTCGACAGTGCTTAGCCAGTAACTGCAGACTTGACTAAATCATGCATTTGCTTCAGAGCTGGGCAAACGCCTGATTTCCTTGAATATTTGCTCAAATGAAAAATTGAATTTCTCTCAACTCCATAAGGTGTCACGTAATTCCTGAGTGTTCTAGGAAGATGAATATGAAGGCAGAAATGGTCAGTGAAAGAGTAAGATCTAATAAGCTCTGAGAGCAGTCAGTGCAGGATGGTCATCCTGCAAGACTGACTGGGGTGCCTTGACCTTCAGACTCTCTCCTACAGGAGCGTTCCTGTGCCCACAAAATAAAAGTAGCTTACCCCAGTCAGAAAAACGGCTGGGAGTTCCAAGAAACAATCAGTTGCCAAAATGGCTTGATGGACAATAACAAACAACAAATAAATTAGATGATGTAAACTGCTCAAGATTGATTCTGAACAGAAAGAGATTACATTTGTGGAATAAATGTGTTCACTTTGAGCTGCTTGTTCTGGCCTAATTTGGAAAGAGGGCTGATGCTTGTAGCTGCAGTGGACAAAACCCCTTTGCTGTGGCTCCCCTTTTCAAACGGTGAGGACAAAGTATTTATTCAGCTGTCAAGTGGGGAAAGAAAGCAAATTAGTTTTAGGCTGGAACACTGGACTGTGTTTGCTGTTGTAGTTCTGAGGCCAGATGGTGACTTGGACAGCCCCAGGGAATGGGTAACAAGTTTCTCCAGGGCAAAGATCAGAAGCAAAAGGAAATACTCAGATTATCTTGCTGTTCCACTTCCTAGCGAGGAAAAGGGAGTGTGAGATGCATCAGGCTGTATTAGGGAGGGGATTAGCCAATCTTTTTCTTCAGTTGTTGGTGTTGCTGAATCTTGGAGTCAGATTGTGTCAGAGTGAGTTTGAGACCTGACTCCCCTCTCAAACTGTAGCTGTCCCTGAGATAGACAGGGCAGTGCCTCTGCCAGCAGCTGTTGAGGGCAGCTCACAGCAGTGAGGAAAACACCTCTACCACTTACTCCCCAGCTCCCCCATGGTTCTTTCAATGACAGCAGACAATTCAGGCATCTCTTTCACCCAGGAGTCAAGACCTTGGGGAACGGGTGGCCTAAGGTTACCTGATGGTGGCCACAATTTTACTTGTGCTCTCAAAACTTTTCAAGTCCCACTTGTCCTGCCCAGTACTGGCTCATGCCTTGGTTTCCCTGATATGGCAGTTGTTTTGAGGTGCCCTTTCAATGAGCTGTGGAGGAGCTGGTAGGTAACCAAGCAGAATGGGGTGTCTCAGTTATATCCACTTAGGCTGCTCAACTACTTCTTAAACCTGGTGCAGGCTCCTGGGGGGTAAGAAGGCATCAAAAACTCTCCAAGAAGCTCCAGGACTGTGAGTGTCTGAATATCTAGACAGAAAGCAAACTGGAAGAAAGGTCTTTATTCTGGCACAACACACTCTCCATGGAAGAAGTTTTAATTGCATTCAAACATAATTTAGCTTGCAGTGTCGTGTTTTCATTTTGAGTTATTTTTTATCCAGTATAAACAAGGTAGGGGGAAAACAAGAGGATTAGGAAGGCTGAATGGGAGGAGCGGTCTGTCTGGGCTGCGGAGAGCCCCAGGCTGTCCCTGGGAGTGCACAGCTGGAGTGGGGCTGGGGCTGCAGCAAAGCAGCGCAGGCAGCACTGCGTGGCCCTGTCCACAGAGGCCAGAGGGCAGACTGAGGCTGAAGCAATTAGACTGTACAGGTCAGAAGGAAGGGGATGTCAGCCAAGGGGGGCCGGAAGGTTGGTACTGCCTGCTAGGACAGTAATGGGTGAACCCAAGCTAGCTCTTAAGGTTTCCTTATTGCCTGCAAGCTCACTTGTTTTTCTTTGCTTTCAAAAGAGAGACAGGGAGGGAATATGATTATTGTGAATTGAGAGGAATGTAGTGGTGAGGCAGACACCTGTTAGGAATAGATCTTGATACATCGGATTGACAAGAAATCAAGTGCAAGGGGATGGTGATAGTTGGTGCTATGCATTACTCGTTTGATACGCTGGGAGGTGAGAGGTCTTACACTGTGTATGGAGACCTGGCCAAACAGTAGAGACATGCATGTGACCAAACTACTTTTATACTCACTTTAGCTTTTCATTTTCTGTTGTCTCAGTAAAAGCACTGTAGTGCAAGAAATCACTGAGATGACACAGGTTGTAGGTAACTTTTTCTTTTCCTTTATCTCTCATTTATCTGTCTTTTTACCCTAGGGAACAGAGGTGATGGTTACAGCCCAGAGGAAAAAGCCCCTTTTGGTCTTCTCAGTCCCTCCTTGTCTCAAAAGCATTGCTCGCCTTAAGCATTAACTCTCAGTTGAAAAGTTGGTGGAGATGTTGTCCCCTTTCTTGGAATGCTGTCTTTAAAAACAGTGTGCATAAGTGTGAAAGTGATGCTGCGTCTTCCAGAAGAGCAGGGAGTGCCCAGAGAAAACATGAGGTGTTGGGGAATGGTGCTGCCTGCACTTCTTCTCTGCCTGCTCTGCCACTCCAAACCAGGCTGGCTAGGAGAAGGGCTTGGTCCATTAAGTGCTTTACAGCTCATGTCTGTGGCAATCCTGCATTGGCTTAGCTGTGTTCACCTTCCTCTTCTGATGAACTTCCCTGGGAAGGCACTGTCCTTCCCTACACAAGCATTTGCAGCTGATGTGGAGATGACACATCTGCCTGTCAAGCCTCTGGACCTTGGGACTCTCCTGAGTTATTGCAGCTAGTCAGCTTTCTCTGAATATGAAAAACAGATTCCTGCAGGGAATTTGGTGTTCAGAATTCTTCCCTTCTTTAATTTATTTTTCTCTAAGTAAATTGAGGGAACTTCAGCTATTCCACTGACAGGAAATGCTGAAGGATATATCTCAAATAATTTGCTCAGATCTCCAGGGCCTGGGGGTTTATAAAAGGTTTTTGCTATAGACTCTCCACCAGCTCTGGGAAACATCTGTTCTGTATTCTGAATGCACTTTCCCAGAAGAGCTTGTTTTAATAAAATCATCACTTTTTCTGTGGTTAGAAAATCCAGTGCAATGAAGTTTTTTCTATGCTAAACAGTTTTTGACCACTGGTTAATGAGGAGGTTAAAAAGCTGCATGTAACATCGTTTGACTTGTCCTCTTCTTCCAGGAGCTTCTCTGATGATGATAATATGACCAGAACAGAAACTCTGAACAGTGATGAGTGTTTAATGTTACCTGTGCCACAGAGCACAGTGTCAAACTGAAAATCTCCCTTCTCCTCTTCAGTGTTTCCAATTATAACAGGTGCCAATACATACATAGGCATTTCATGCTCTGGAGCAGTAATGCTGGAATATGCTTTGTTCCTGGATTTGACAGAATGGTCCAACAGAGAGGTACAACTTCAGGAATGTGTAAGGAAATCAACAGGACCTGCACATTGCCTACAACCTATGTGCAGCTGCTTCCAGATACAAGGTGCATTTCTCGGCTTCCTTATTTATTGATTATGGCCTATCAGTTACTTATCTTTGTTTTTCCAGGATCCTA
This sequence comes from Grallaria varia, assembly GCA_013396735.1. Lineage (NCBI taxonomy): Eukaryota > Metazoa > Chordata > Aves > Passeriformes > Formicariidae > Grallaria > Grallaria varia. The sequence continues at coordinate 335,742 of VWZG01007844.1, forward strand.
GCCCTTTCTTGTTAAAAATCAGAACAGGACTAAACGTCTGTCAAGTCACTTTAATCTTTGGGATATGTTTAGGCATCATGATGGTGGGAAACATCTAAAAGCACAAGTGAACAGGATCTTCCAAAATTCTCATGTTTGATTTCAAAACACCCTTGTGGGAGAGAAGGCTGTGGGTGCTCCCTGTCTATAGGAGTGAGATTAGTGGTGTTTGAAAATATCCGGTATATCTGCACACCCATATCTGGCCTTTTTGTAGTGCTCTCCCTTTTCATCAGCTACAATAAGACAAAATATGCAAAGATGTTGTAGATTTCATTAGTCACACTAGTTTATTCAACTTCTTCTTTGCATAAGAAACCAAGGCCTGCACAGATCTCTGGGAAAGAATGTGCTCACAGCTTGGAAAAGCAGTGTGCGCGAATGGCACTGCGGCACGGCAGAGGTCAGCAGCTTGGGCACAGGAGAGGGGCCCGGCTCGAGGGTTTGGTGCCATCATTTGCAATTCAATCCCATACAGCTCCTTCTCAGGAGAACAATTCACTAAATACAGAGTTGTTCTTTTTCCCTAATTCACCATATAATTCACCTCCCAAGTTCAATTAAGAAGCAATCTGTTTGTGACTGGAAGCAAGCTGCATTTATTTAAAAATACAAAATTATCCTTTGCCTCAGCAAAGACCACATGCCTTAATAATTCTGGTGATGAATGGCTAGTTGGGGTTCCCTTTAAATGGAATGGGATATTGTGTGAAGAATAGCATACTTTGGGGAGGGTGGGGGTGTGAGAAGTCCTGGGGATGTAAAATTTCACTGAGAAGAGGAACTTTTGTTGAGCTCGGGCTTAAGGAAGTGACGAGAACTGGGCATGAAAGAAAACAAAAGAAAATCGTAGGATGGGACATTGAGGCTGGAAAAGAGTGATAGAGTTCAGAGCAATCCATCTTGTTGAATCAGGCTTGTTTCTGTTCACACATCTAGTGGCTTTTGTCCAGTCAAGCTCTGTTAAACTATGGCACTTCCTTTGGGAGACAATCCCCTGATTTACTGTGTCTCTTGGACCAGGAAGCTCTAACCTATAGCCAGCTGACAGTCTGGGTATTTTATTTTCTTCTGGTTCATTTTGTTGCTGTCTTTCATCATCACTTTCCTGATACTCTAATTAGTTATAATAGTATAATGCTGGAGATTTGATCCTCTCAGTCCTTCTCCAAGGTGTCAGGGATGTACCTCTTTCCCTTTGGAGGGATTGGAGGAAGATTCGCAAGAATCCAGTTCCACAGCAAAGGAGAGTTTTCTAGCTGGCAAAGCAAGACTGGTTCAGTGACTGGAAGATGTCCAGTTGTCTTGAAAGTGAGACATCCCTCTTGGAAATGTCCACACCACATCCAGCAGTGCTGTATAACAGTATCTTCCCTTCTGCATGAGGTGGTTTCCATGCTCTTCATGCTTTACCTTGCCACCAAGACTGCATAAAGTTGCTTTTGCTAATACCTCTACAGGGATCAGCTTGTTCAGCCTTCCTTCTGCTCGCAGGGAACCCACAATACCAAGATAGGGAATGGGGGAGACAGATAGCAGTGGTGGTATCAGCACCACCTTCTTAAGGCTGCAAATGGAGTCAGTGCTGGTTTTATTTATCTGTTATACATCTTACTGTTTCATGTGTTGTTCTCACTCACCCTAGGCACCATTTTTGAGTTTTCCTTCCTTGGAGAGCTTTACTGCCAAAGAGATGGTAGGTGGTTTTCCATGTTGGGTCTGTGACTGTTCAGTGGTTTGCTGCCCAGGTTTCCCTTGAAACAGAAATGTGAACATGTTGTTTGTTTTACTCAGTTTCTGGCATGGGGTGACATTTTAAATCTTTTTCTGTGGCAGAATGGATACAGTATTGAGGGAAGATCCTATTTTTACATAATAGAATCAGAAAAGCTAAAATCTAGTACTGGTCTATTGACAAGTACTGCAGTATCTTAATGGTCAAAAGACTGGTAGGGGCTATAGACAGAGGTCTCTGCCTCTCTTCCCAAGTAGTGTGAGTTCCCTGGTGAGGAGAGAAAGCAGCAGCGCTGTCTGGAGGAAAAGAGAAGGTTAGACACAATGCTGTTACAAAGATGCCATGAAACTGCCGTGGTTTCTGTGCCCAATAGCTGTGACATCAAGCAATTAAATCCCTCCCCCAGCTTGCTGGTGTCTTGTGAATCAGTAACATCATGAGTTGGTTTTCCCTGAGGACATAGGAAAGCCAGGCAGGAAGGCACTTAGGGTGGGATGAATCAGTTTTGGTGACTGAGCTGGAGAAAGCCATGTACATGGACAAGCTGAGGACCTCCATGTGCCTGGCTGTTCATAAAGAAAGGGGTATTTGGTGCTGGATGAAGGACAAGAAATATCAAGGGGCTAACATCACAGTTCTTCCTGCATTGGTAGCCAGTGGGTATTAACATCACAGAGAAGGACTTTTATTTTCGTATTAAGATGAATTCAGACCAGATGTATTAAGAGTTCGTAAGAGTATATTTTTATGAATGTAGATCATTATTTGCCTTGACAGTATACCTTTTTTAATTTGAGATTTAAAAGTGGTAATTACTATTGCTACCATCCTTGTAGAGCTCCTGTTCTCATCAAATCACTAGGAAATTAGCCCTCCCTGGAAGAGACTTTTTGCCTATTCAGTGTATGCAGAAACTAAGGAATGGGATGGTAATGAGTTACAATGTGTCACTGCTGGCTAGGAACAAATCCAGGAAAGGAGCCCGGCTTTGTCAGGCGTTTAGTCCCTGCTCGCTGTACAGGGAAGGCAGACAGTTTCTGTGGCCAGCAGACCCCCAAGTGGCATCACTGATAGTTTCCCTCCTTTCCACATCAGAGCTTTGCCAGCCAGCTCACCAGGGATGTCTCTGCTCTTTTTTGCTTTGCAGGAGGCCTGGGAGAACAGTCTCTTGTGTCAAGTGAGAATGCCACTTCAACCGATCATAGTAACAAAGCAGCTAAAAAGGGTAATGTGGTACCCCACCCAGACCTTTGGGTATCTTTTATTTACTTTTTTACCCCCTGTTAAAAGATATTTTGTCCTATTGTGTACATGTGTGTGCCTCCATGCCTGGAAGAACAGCCCTGCCCAGGCATCTGCATTTGTTGCTGTTGGTGGACTCTTTGAAAGTGTGGGTTTGCCTTTTAGAGTGTGGTGGGTTGACCCTCGCCACAAGCCAAGCACCCAGACACTATGCCCCTCCTCCAGCAGGATAGGTGAGAGAGCAGGGAAAGCAAAAGTGAGAAAACCCATTGGGTGAGATAAAGACAGTTTAATAAGTGAATGAAAGAGTCAAAAATAACCAAACCAAGTGATATAAAGACAACTACTCTCACCCATCCACAAGCAGCTCCTTGCTAGAAGGTTGTGTCAGGCCTCTCCAGGGACCACTGCAAATTTAAGTTGTTAAAGGCAGTAAATTTTAGCAGAAATTAGGAGCAGTCAAGAGTTGTTGCTGGACTGCTGCAGAGAATTTGCTCAAGAAGATGTGTTGGCAAGGGATGGAAGTGTTGATGATGCAGAAGTGTGGAACCAGGGTCCTCTCTGTAGAGCTCCTGATGCACCAGGCACAGGAGAGTGCAGGGCAGATAACTCCTCGCTTGGTTTTGCTGGCAGGAGCTGTATGTATGCAAATCCACTGAGATTTGTAGCAGCCCCAGGAGGAGGTTGTGGATGGAAGACAAGACTACTTCTGTCTTGAGACCCTCTCTCTTCTTCTAACTGTAGCCCTGACTTCAGAAGAAAAGCTGTGGCTGGTCTTGCTGATTTACATACAAATCACAAGACCACAACAGGAGCTTTGATCTGTCCTCATGGACTTCAGAGAGGTCCACCAGCGCTGGGGAGCCACCATCAGCAGTGCTGCTTCTCAAGGTGACAAGAAAGTTCACCTTGAAGTGACCCTTTAGGCCAGCACTCTCTGATGCCATAGCAACCCCTGTACTCTGTTATTCCTTTGCCCACATCCAGCTAGTGCATTGGCTGTGCAATACAGGCAACTTTTCTAGGAAGTGGTGTGTCTACACAGTCTTTGCTAGTAAATGCTAGTCTATGCTAGTAAAGCCCAGCTGGACTGTGGCTGCTTCGATGGTTTGAGTTGCCCATGGCATAGCAAATAGGGGTGAACAGCCAGAAAGCTTTGAGTAAAGGATATTTTCTCTGCACAAGACCCACATCACATTAGAAGTGTAACTCATGTAGGCATAACCACTATCTGAGCAGAGCTGCAGCAGCACAAATGCGGGCAAGGTACAGGGTCTGCCTAGAAAGCTGTGTGAATCCTCTGGCAGATTTTAAGGCCAGGACCGAGCACTGCACAGCCAGGGCTCCTCTACCCTTTACAACAAGAAATTAGTTATGTTCTGCTTTCCCTTTGGTATTTTTGCTCCTTTTCTTTAAAATTTAGAGAATCAGCATGGATGGAGATTTTTGCCTCACCTTTTCCATCCTGAGAATCCTTCCTCTAGCAGAGACTTATCTTTGCAGATTTCCAAGCCACCTAAGACCTAGTCTATGAAACCAAAGTCACACTTTTCAGCCTTGCGTGCTGGTTTCAGTGTAAGGAGTCTGTCGCCTTCTTTCAAGGCCAATCTGAATGAGTAGTTGTTGCTGTTGTGAAGCCAGCCCTAACAGAACAAACCATTTTCTGCAGATCTGGATGAGCAGGGCAGGTTGAGAATATACAGTGACACCTGGGATTGTTTGATCCCTACCTCCTGTTTCCCTTGTTTGAATACTACGTCCCAATCTATGAAGTTGCTGTTGCAGAGAATGAGTGGCCAGAGACAGGGAAGGATGTCCTTTTACAGCTTTATGGGAGAACAGGTTTGGCATAATGCATATGGAGGCTTAAAGACAAGAAGGGTCAGTTTTATGCAGACAACTGTCTCTAAGTCACAAACAAATCACTGGCGAATCTGGCTATGGCTTCTGGTTTGGTGTAACACCTTGCTTTTTCTTTTTATCTTTTTTTTTTTTTTTCTGAAGCTCCAGGGTATTACCTGAGGGCTGCACCTGGAACTAAAGAGAATGTAAACAGTGTTGCCACTCTGTCTTGCAGACAGCAGGCAGAACACAACGCTTGCAGGGAGACCGAAGAGGAAAGAATATGAAGAGGAGTCTGGGATGAATACACGCTCCTCTCCCAGAGTGCGCAGGGCAACCACATCCAGGGCTGAGAGGATCTGGCCCGGGGGCGTCATCCCCTATGTGATCGGAGGAAATTTCACTGGTCAGTAGTGAAAATATTGCTCCCTGTTTGCTCAGGGATGTGTGTCACAAAATGTGTGGGAAGTCTCTGGAGCAGTTTTCCCACAAATGACTCAGGTCCTTGGGAATCTCTCTCCTGAGGTAGGGTGGGCATGTGGCTTCACAAGGAACTGTTGGAAAGGTTGACTCTTCCCGTGTCCAGATGAAGTCTGTTAGAGATTTTCCTGAAATCCAGGCCTTCACTGTTTGTTCCTCTTGATTTCTTTTTCAGGAACCCAAAGAGCTATCTTTAAGCAAGCAATGAGGCACTGGGAGAAGCACACTTGTGTGACGTTTGTGGAGAGAACTGATGAAGAGAGCTTCATTGTGTTCACCTACAGAACATGTGGGTAAGTGATGCATGCATTCCCTGCAGCTGTCTGTATTGCAAACAGCGACAAATGGCTTTGTAAGTCTAGCCCAGAATAGAGCAATGGCTACACTGGAGAATCTGTCACAGAGATGCAGCTGGTCACTTCCAGGAAGGATTCCCAGGATAGTTTAGTATTTGCTCAGAAGGTGCTAAGCCTGTCTGGATTCTTTTTCCTGGGATAACACTTCCTTGTGTGTATTTATTATTGTAGATATGCACTGTTTTCTTTATACATAAATGTAAGTGTGTAAGTGTAGTGTATGCAACTGCTGGCCTGCTGATTCTGCCAGATGCCACCCTATGTTCCTGTGTTTCAGACTTCCTCAGTTCACTGATGTGCTGCATGGGTTTGTGGGTTTTCTTTTCCAGGTGTTGCTCTTATGTGGGTCGACGAGGAGGGGGCCCTCAGGCTATATCCATTGGAAAGAACTGTGACAAGTTTGGCATTGTGGCTCATGAGCTGGGTCATGTGGTGGGTTTCTGGCATGAGCACACACGCCCTGACAGGGACCAGCATGTCACAATCATCAGAGAGAACATACAGCAAGGTAAAATTGCACTTCAGGTTATTCCACCTGGCTTTTGGATGGGCAGAAACCTTTCTTGCTGGACCAGGTGGGAAAACACTGGTGATCTGTGAGCTGGGATGGAGAAGAAGAAATATTGCTAGTACTTGTCAGGAATAAGGGTGAAAATAGCTGGATGACTAGACATTTTGGATGTCCACTTGGAATTGTGGGAACATAGGAACGTATCCCTTTCATTCCAAGCTCCCAGAGATAGAAACCTTTTTTTTTTTTTTCCCCTCTCTCTTTTTAAGTGATGTGTTTCTTTTCCTTTTTGTTTGTCCTCACAGGTCAGGAGTACAACTTTTTAAAGATGGAAGCTGGGGAAGTGAACTCACTAGGAGAGACCTATGACTTTGACAGCATCATGCACTACGCTAGGAACACGTTCTCCAGGTAATAATCCAAGGTTACGTGTCCTTGGTGCTATTTTTGGTAGTTATCGTTGGCTCTGTGGGGTACAGAGAGCCTAGAAGGAGACCTATGATCTATTGTAGAGATATGTGGCAGTTTCAGTGAACTCTGCTGCATTGAAAAATATTTGAAAAAGGAAGGTGGGTGCAGTATGATTGACTCCCATTTTCTCCTTGCCGCAATATTCACTCAGTAAAAATAACTGGCAATCTCAGAGACCTTCCAAAGCCATATTAATATTCTTTGCAACCTTTCCAGACAGTACACATGTATCTGTGTGCGTATCTGCCCATGTGCAAGGTGGGTAATGCTAAAACTAGCTTTGAGTCTCTTGGTTGTCCAGCTTACGCTTTGGAGTCACAATGTCGTCTTCAGACTGTCTAGTGGCTGTGCCAGAGGAAAATTTAGCTCTAGATCTTGATCTTTATTTATTTGGATATTTTATTTTTACTATACATGCATGTTCTTTAGATCGTGGCCTCTGCAGCTATGTGGTTCTTTGTGATTGGATTTTTCATGGAGGGGTTAGCGGTCCTATTCCAATTAACTGGCCAATTTCTGTGTAAAGTGTTTGCCTTTGACTCCCTTCTTATCCCTCCAGATGGAGCCCCTTTTCTGATCAGACTGTACTATTGAATAGAGAGGTGAAATAAATAAAGTTATTTATGTCCTGGATTTGGAATCAGAGTTACTGAATGACCAGCTTCATTTTGCTGCAGTATTTGAAATTTTTTTTTTTTTGTAAATCCCCCTATTGTTCTTTTTCCCAAGAGCGGTCTGTCACTACATACTATGAGTAAAGGGGTTGAAAGGCAGAGTGGAAATATTCACACTCTTGACAATATTTTGTTGCAAAAATGAAAGGTGTCTTTGGGACTTTTTAAATTTTCTTACTTCCTAATTGTATGAAAGGGCCAAACCTGTTGTTTTGTGCGCTTTTTTTGGCAACTTTGCATCAACCAATGCAAAATTATCAAACATACTGACATGCTACTTGTTCTGGCAGGAGGAGATGGTAGCTGGGCAAGGGTGTCTTGCAGCCTTCAGAGATTTCTTTGGATTAGATATCCAAAGCAAACAATTTTCCTTCCCTTGAGACATCTGCTGGACCCGTCCAGCATTTGCAAAACTCTAAATGGTTGGAATTGTCTTGCACAAAAGCAGGATTAAGTTCTTTCCACCATTTATATTGTGGATGCCTTTGAGTCTCTGTCTCCTGTAAACCAGGGTCCTTCAGAGCACTGCTGGACCAAAATGGGATAAAAATGGCAAGAGTCCTTCTAAATTTAAATTGGTACTTCATAGGATTTTTCAGTCTGTTTTCTTTAAGCCCTTTGTGACCCACCCTCACCCCAGCAGCAGTCTTTGTGCAGTTACTGAACTGAGCATTAACTGCCTATGTGGGCTAATTGTGCTCTCACCAGAAACAGGTAGTGCTGGGAGCAGGCTTTTACTTTACCAAGACCTGTCTTGACATCTGCTCCCCTAAGGGACTGATGCTTTGACCAGTTGATAGAGATTGGTGGCTGTATGCACATCTCCTTCCCACCTTAGTGAGCCTCGCAAGTATTGGCCAGTCACAACCCAAACTGATGAAAGCACAGAGCCCGTAAAGCTATTAAGTTCCAGCAAGTTTCATTAAGATCAGTGGCTAGGAAAGGGAGAGAGTCCCTGTGTGACCCTGCAGGGGAAGCGCTGCAATGGGTGTGTTAATACTTAGCAGACAACAGAAAGTTCACATAAGAGGAAGATGGTATGAGCACCTGACCAGTGGAAATGGGATGTGTGAGTGAGGAGGAGGGGTAGGACACACGTAACTTACTCTCTTGTAGTGATTCTTGCCTGACACTTAGCACGACCTTGTTGTTTTTAACTTCAGTCGGTATTGATGATAGCAAATTGTACTGTCTGCAATGCACTAATGCTGCTGTAAATCCTGGACCATTTTTGTTCTTAACTTTGTACCTCGGACAGAAAGGTACAGTTTTTCTGAGACATGATGTCCTAACAGTGGAAATTATTTCTAGGCATACTTTTGAGACTTGCTGTAGGAGTTGCTCTTCCTTTTCATTTCAGTGGCAAAACACATTTGTCATTTGTGTCTGTGGCTGATAGGGAGTATGGCACAAGAGACTGTAATGACAGCCGTAACAAGTCTTTACCACAAGAATTTCTGTTCTCATCCATATCATAAAGTTGCCTGTTTCACAGAGTGTGGCTGCAGGCTTTTATTTACTGGTGCATTCCTTATAGATGTAGCAGAAATCTAAAGTGAATATTGCTGTCTCAGTAAACAATTTTGTTTACAGCTGTCAAGACCCATAAATGGCAGCTTAGCAATAAGAAAGTTTAAACCTCCACAGAGCCCTAAGCAAATAGCAGGTTACCTTAATCTGCTAAGGTGCTTGCTAGTAAACATGGCAGCACATTCTGGAATTACAAAACAGGATGCAGGTAGGACTGTCTGCCTGTCCAGGAACATCTTCTTGATGTATTTGCAACACACCATCCTAATCCTGCATGAGATGTACACACATCCTCTGCAGGTTTTACCATGTGAAGTAGAGTCCTGTGGTCTCTCTTCTGCACATGGGGATAGAAATACAGAGTTGGGACAAAAGGTTGCTGCCTGCAGCTGGGTCTTTAACCCTCACCTGCCTTGAATATCTACTTCTTTGAGTGTTTAAGCACCTGTGTCTGTTGCTCTATCTTTTGAGACATTAATGTTTAGCATTTATTGAGATCGATGGATAATTTCCTAACATTGGCATGGCACTTTACACATTCAAGGTAGTTTGTGGATGCTAATGACTCTTCCAAGTTCCTTCTCAAACTCTGTTGTTCTTAGCTGGTAGGAATGGCAGGTTGTTGTGCTTGACTTACCACTGCATTGGGCAGCTAATTCATGTTCTGCCCATACCTGGACAGCAGGAGAATGGGGCATCCAGGATTCCTGGGTTCTTTTCCTACCTCTAGGAGGAGAGGTTAGGTATCTTATTCAAGAATGGTTCTGGTGGTAGATGTCCTGAGCTGCTCTGCTTAACAACTGCTTGGTGTTTATTAATTCGTGAGTCAAAGTATTTGCACTCTTAGAGACAATCAGCCAATGTGCAGCTTAACATTCTGAGTGTTGTTAAGCAGATGGGGTTTGAGTGGACATCATGGGACTTCTGGGACCTGTGTGTTTTGAGCCAGGCAGATTCTCTATTCTTGGTTCTTGTAATGGTAAAATGAGAGGAGCTATACTTACTGCTTCATAATTGGGATTCAGCAATGCATGTGAGGGGAGTACAAAATTCAGTTGGAGCAAAAAGAGAAACCAAAAATTTTACTGCCCCAACCTACAGTACAGCCTCTGTAAGAAAATAAGGGTAATTTGAAGTTATGAGTTGTTTGCATTGCGTGAGCAATGTCCGAGGTGTATACTGTGTGCAGAAAACTGGGGGTTGTGAGTAAACAGTTGTGAGAGCTGGAATGGGAAAAAGAATCGAAGGTTTGTATGTGCAAGTGGTGGGTTTTCTGTTAAGCTCTGTCATTTTTCCCTGGTTGATCCTGGAAGTCTGCAGAAAACATTTCAGGGGCCTCAGAAGTATGTCCCTGCCAAATGCTGAGTTCTTCTGTGAACTCCTGAGGAGGCTTGAAAATATACTTTGAGAAAACTGGCCTGTTTCGCTGTTTGTGGTGTTTCTGGAATTGGAGGATTTATTTTTAATACATAAACTTCAATAAATTCAGCCCAAGGCATGCAGCTGGCATGTAGAATGCCAGACTGAATTTATAAATCAAAATTTGGTGGACTCACCTCAGATATTGTAAGAACCAATTTTGGTGCTGATCAGGAGTTTTTCTGCTGCAGGTGAAAAAACCAAGATCTCCAATACAAGAGTTTATTCCAGTTTTTAAAACAGTTTAAATTCCTTCACACCTATTTCTTTCTTCAGTTTTAGTATTTGCAAAATAATTCCTCCTGCTTCTGCCCCCCCAACCCCCTTTCCCCCCACAAAATATGTTTCATAGAATGATATTTTCTGTTCAATAATATGGACTGCAGCTCTGGATTGGTTTGATCCAAATACTCAGCTTGTAGTATTTATTTAAAATTAAACCAGTGTGAAAAAAAACCCTCTCAAACTCCTTCCCAAGGCTCTTACACAGCTGAGCAGCCCAGTGAACAGAATTAATTGTGTACTTAGTGCTTAACCCATCCTTGAAGACTCTTGTATCAGGACTAGGTAGCGCTAAAGCTATTCCTTCTGCCCTGATTTCCCATCAGAGCCTACAGACAGTTGTATCCTGCCCTTCAGAAAGAGCAGTCTGCCTTGCTGAGCTGATGCTGAAAGTTAAGCTCGCTGTTAGCCTTGGCACTCCCAGGCCTGTTAGATGTTCAGGGGTGCGGTGAAAGGGTGCCTGTGGACTGGACAGCCTGCCTGCAAGAGCTTGGACTTTACCTGCCTGGAATTCAGATTCCTGACTCCCTCCCTGCCTGCAGTCCTAATGCTCACCTGGGGTCTCTCTTGGGTGCAAGCTCTTGCTTGGATGCATGGACTGCATTTTGATAGAAGTGAGGCCTGAGCTTTAATCCTTCACTGGACTGAGATCAGAAGTACAGTAAAGAGCTCCAGAGTATGAAACACATGGAAGAAATAGTAGCAAGTAAAAAGAGGCAGAGACAAGTGGAGTTATTAGCTTGAAAACTTGTGCAGAACAAGCGTAGAGCACTTGATTTTTTCTCTTGTCTGTGGCAGCCCCAGTCACTGCCAGCTCAGCCTCATCTGCTACTGAGCAAACTCCCCTTCAATCTGCTTCTTTGGCTTAAATATGCAGTCTGTGCTTCTACTGAGCCAGATGTGCCATGAACCTTCTGCAAGAATATGTCATTGCTTTTCCTGATTTATGGCAAGGAATGTGTCTATGCTCAAACAGAGGCAGCAGCAATCTTGGGATATTAAAGAGCAATTTATTGGCTTGGCAGACTTGCCTGTACATTTGGAAGCTGTCTGCTATAGTGAGAAGGCTGTCTTGAGACATGCAGTTATCACAAGTTGCATCACTCTTGCTTGATAGCATGGGATATGTGGTCAGGGGGATGGGGTGTGGGGGGCCTGCCAGAATTACCTTCTATGCATCATGCCACTTTCCCTACTTCACTGCTCTATGTCTCTCTGTGCTTCCCTTTAGAGGGGTTTTCCTCGACACCATCCTCCCCCGTCGCGATGATAATGGGGTCCGGCCAACTATTGGTCAGCGTATTCGCCTGAGTCAGGGAGACATCGCTCAGGCAAGGAAGTTGTACAAATGCCCAGGTAAATATGGCTTGTGGAGATGGCTCCAGCTTTATTGTGGTTTAACGGGAAGGCATTGGAGTTCAAGAGCACCTTAATGATCCTTTTGAGGAAAGAGACTTGGGAAACACAGGCTATCAAATGCTTCAGACTGAAGCTCTGGGAGAAGAAAACTTGCCTAACATGTGTCTCCTATTAGTGCTTTGCCAGTATTCTTGTTTGGTTTGGGTCTTCAGGTTGGTCCAGTGTAGGCTGTGTTCACAGAAAATAAAATCAGTGTACAAGACCACAGACAGTGGGGACTAGGAGTTATCAGAGTGTTGGAAGGATATCGGGTAGACTGGGGTCTCTACACTCCAACCATCAGTTATCTGTTGTAATTTGTGTAGTTTTTGCCCCAGAAATGGGCCTTGAGGAAACCGTAAGTGCATCTCTGTGATTACGGTGTGTTGCTTGGGAGATAATATGGAAGAAAGCTCAAAGATGCTGATTCGTGAAACATCCAGTTGGGTGCTGCAAGCTGGTGCCTTGGGCTGCTCAGAGATGGGCTGTATCCCTCTTTCTGCTGCCAACGGGTTGATAGACTGGGAACAGCTTTGATAGAGAATTCATCTATGTAAGTGTGACATACTGTTGACCAATACCATAGGCCTGTTTTGTGGGGGGTCTGGAAAGATTGACAAGAGGAACATTGGGATCACACATATGACTGGGAAATTAAATTAACTCATGGAACAAGAGAATCCTTTTAAACTGGAGATGTTAGTGAAAGTTTTTGCCGCAGTTTTAGCTGCATATTGGAGAAAACCAGATTTCAGAGAAACAGTCTGCTGGACTTAAGGACAGGTTGAGCATGAAGATGCAAACAGAGGCTTCAAGGAAAGATGGAACCCAGTCTGGTGTCTGTGGCTTGGACTTCAGTGACTGAGAAGGAAAGCGACATGGGAGGTGTGATGCATCAAGGTAGAAGATTTAAGAAGCTCTGTTGAATTTCTGCAGTTTATCAACATCCAGGAGAAGATATAGGAGAATGAGAGAGTTGCCCTAATTTTGCAACTGTAACATTTGTAATAATTCAGGGAAGAAAAAAAAAAAAGAACTTTTGCAAGTGTGGCCCAAGAGGTTGTCTAAATGGGTTGGTCTGGCCAACAAATTGGTTTAGAGTGGCTTTGATCATAAGCCTGATATGATCATATGTGATTACTCCTCTTGCAATAAACATATAACAAAGAGAGGGGAGAAGGTGAGGAGGATGAGAGCTAAGTATACATATATCTTAAGTGAGTAGCTGGTTCTGTAAACTGTTTGTGAAGCTGTGGAAAGTGGTGCATAGCTAGTGTGCAAATCCACTGCTTCTCTGTATCTATGTACAGGTCAGCGAGTATGGGTTCATAAGGGTCTGGAATGAATTCTGAGTACTTCAGGGTCTGTGTGTTTGGGTATCACTGTTTTTAGCTTATAGTGCGCAGTCTAACTTTCTTAGGTGTTTTAGTTCTAATTAACTGGGGTTTTTTTCTTTTTATGACTCATAATTATCTCTAAATTGCTTTTGGTAGAACAAAACATTGTTCTTGGAAAATTGTCTCATGGATTAGTTTAGGGATTGATTTGTTTTGCACTATGTTTTTTGATTGAGTCAGACTTAATCCAAGCAGGCTTTTCATTCCCATAGCTGGAAGAATCAACGACAGATTTAGATTTCTTGAGACAAGCCGAAAAGTCACTCTGGCCTGAGTTAGAAGTCAAACTAAAAGCTACAAAGCAACATTCTTTAAAATGAGGACCCTTCTGAGTCTCAAGTTTTCCACTTGCATAGTAGAACTTTGCTATTTATTTTTTTCCACAAAGCTTTAGCAGTTCAGAACATATTTGGCAGCAAAATTATTAGAGCTTTAAGCCTACTAAACAATATATTTTTTTCCCCTGAAGTGTCTGTTGTTCTGGTTTGGTTTTCTTTTTCTCTGCATCAAAATTTATACACAGGTTGCATCTGAAAAGAGTTGCAGTATATTTAGTGACATTAACATCTTCATCTGCCTTTTGAATCTGTAGCTTGAAAAGTTCTCTTCCTCTGCAAAATACAAAGCAGAGGAGTTCAAAACCAAGGAACTTCAACTGTGTGTTCAAGCAGGGTCTGAATGAAACATTAAGTTGAGGACACTTTGTTCAGTAGTCAATCTGAAGATTTTTAGGTAAAGTGCAGCAGTATAATTCAGAAGTTGAATGGCAGATGGCTTCCCTTTTAGAAAGAGTCTCCGTCTGAGAATGCCTAGTAATATCTCCCCAAAAAAAGAGGTAGTATGATGAAGGATGAGTTACAAGTATGCAGTGCTATGAGTCAGAACAACTGCTGAGTCTGTTGTAAGAAGCCGGGCTCTCCAGCTGCATTAGACTGGAGCTCATGTGGCTGCTACAGTTACAGCTTGCTTAGCTTGTCCATTCTAAAACCCTGCTGTTTTAAATTGCTCTTAATTCCCCAAAGCTTATACCTGCTGGGTTAAAGTTAGTGCCAAGCCAGGTGAAACCAAATGAAATTTGATGAAGGAATTTCTGGAAGGTAAGATGCAGTCTGCTACAAGGTAGTTAATGCTAGATTTGCTGTGGCTGCATGATTGAGGATTTGATGATGATAGTCTCTACAAACGGCTTTAAAAGAAGCTCATCCTGCTATCTTTTGCTGAACTAAAGGGAAGAGGCCTATGTGGCTGTGCTAACTATTCAGGAATGGTTAAACTATAAATTGAGAATGGTCCTGCTTATATCATCTCCAGTCCTCTGCGCATTTTCAAATATATGTAGTGTACCAGTAACCAGCTGATGAGCTTTAAGTGCCTGTCACTCAGCTACTTCATTTACAAAGGAGTTCTGAAGCATTCCTGCTTTGCTTTTCACCTCTGTTTCTTTCTAGCTTCTCAGTTTATTGCATCCCAGAAGTACAAAACAGTGGCCTTATTGGACCTGTTCGCTTTGCTACTAAATGGAGTACAGTTGTATTGCTTTTTGAGGTGCTCTGCAAGACACTGTGCTCTACACACAAATAAGTATTGCTCATTATTGTGCTTCCCCTGCATGTGCAAGGAAGAGCTTTCCTTCATGCTGAAAGGCCAGCCTCTCCCAGTATGTCTGGGGAGTGTCCTCTGCAAGGGTCAGGTAGTTAGACTGGTCTCCTTTCATGATATTTCAGCATAGTAGTCTTTGGAAGTAGGTGCAATAGTACCTGTTCCATAATTACACAGTCTTGGCAGGAGCTGTGTAATTACACTTACGAGAATTAAGTCTGGGCTGCTGGAAACATTCACTGTGGTTCAGCTAAGGGTGATAATCCCCTGTGTCACTATAGTTATGCTGTATGTGTTTCCCATGATTTAGAGAAGTCTTTATCATTTCATAATTGTTTAAATAGATTTTTGAGCAGAGAAAAAATTTATTTTAGTGAATTATGGATTGGAATTCCCTCTTATAAAAAAGAATTTTTAAAAAACCCCTTTTTGTGTCCCCACCTGTTGTTCATCTAGTCTGATCTGTCAAGCTGTGGGCCAAACTTCTTTAGGGAAATTAAGAAATTCTGGCCTAGGAAGCTCCTTCTCCCCTGTTTGAAGCTTCCAAACTTTTTGAAAGGGACCAGTCTCTTTTCATCTCCAACTTCCAACCCGCCCATCTAAATGTAATCGTGGCTGTAAAATTAGCGTGCGATAACATCAAGCAGAGGAACAACTCCTGGCATTTCCATGAGAAAAGGAACGCCTTGTCGGATCATTCAAAGCACTGTTGCTTAATCAGGGATTTTTGGGGGCTGCCTTACCATCTCTGAGGAAACCAAGTTGCTGATCAAGGGCAGCTTGTAAGTTATGAAATTAGGAAAATGACTGGGAAGCAGACGAGCCAAGGTCCCTACTCCTTGCAGTAGGTATTTGGATGTGTCTAGTGGGCACTCTGAAGGAAATGGGAGCTTTGATATTTGTGATCCTCCTGCTTAGCCAGTCAGCTGCTCTGCAGATGTAGATGGTCACTCCTTGTTCCAGCTCAGTCGTCCTGGCTCAGAGAGCAGGAAGTACAGTAGTCACAGCTTTCCCAGGTGTTGGAAGATGCAGTTCCCTAAAGGAGCATATGCATGTGCATACTCCTTGCTTCCCAAAAGTCACTCTGGGATCTACATTTCATCAGCTGCAGCAGGCCACAAAATGGGCATTTGGAGAGCAAGAGGCTGCTGTGGTCAGGTTTTGTCCTGTGCAGTGTGACAGCAGGGTAGGTGATGTGCAGCCAAAACATGAGGGCAGTGGGGCTTGCCCTGCTTTTGTTAGGATGTTTTAGCCCCCCAAAAGGCACTTTACAATGGTAACTAAGGAGAACTTCATTGAGCAACTTGTAATGAAGGGAAGACAGATTTGTTGGCAGCAGCTGTGAGGTTGTGAAGTGGGGTGGGGTTAATACTTTTCATTTGATTAGTGGATGAGATACTCCCCAGTTGAAACGTGAAAGTGCTGGCACTGGAAGGAAGATGAGGGAAGAAGGATGCCTCTTTAAAAGCTCTTTGCTTTATGTCCTTGCACTGATCGTCTTCTGTCCTAGAAATTCTGACAAATTTCACAGCACCCCTTTGTCAAGGTGCTCAATGACCTTTGGCCAGTACCATGAATGAGCATCATTAGAGTACCAACCACCAACCCACACACCATAGCCATGAGCAGATTTTGGTAGACCCTGATGTCTTTCAGAGTCACTCCTTTTTGATAGGTTTTTTCCCCCTCTCCTACAGCTTGTGGAGAGACCTTGCAAGATTCAACAGGTAATTTCTCAGCCCCTGGCTTTCCAAATGGCTACCCCTCCTATTCCCACTGTGTCTGGAGGATCTCGGTGACCCCAGGGGAGAAGGTAGGTGCCACACCAGCACAAGGTGTACTCTGCATTTCCCTCACGTTGTTTTGCCTGTGATGACAGTGTTAGTAGCTGCCAGAAGATCTCTGTATACCTGGGGTGCAGAGATGGAGCCTGGAAAGGCTGCTGAGCACCATTGCTGTCCTCTGAGAGATGGAGTCAGGAATATACAGTTCTGAGGAGAGAATAGGTAATGCTGGAGCAGAGCCCCCTCACAGGTCTGGGCTGTTTGTTGGTCTCTGGTCTTCCCTCTTAGTTCAAGGCTGAATCCTGCATGGACATTTCCTGCCACCTGCTGTCTCCAGATGAGCTCACCTTTCAAAGCCAGGTGCAAGTCGGATGAATTAGATAAAATGTGCCGGCCATCTGGGATCCTTAAGGGAGCCAAGGAGCCATGAGTGACATCTGTGGCCTGCGCCTATCACACAGGCATAACGTCCCTGTCAGGCAACTCCCAGTTCCCACCTTGAAACGCCAAGCCTCTCTGCGCATCAATCACTCACCACATCCACCTTCTTCTCAGCTCCTTTTGTTTCATTGATCTTCCTGTAGAAATGAAATCTTTCCTTAATCCAGTAACACCAGCCCTTCAGGCCTTTCATACCATACCAGGCTGCAAGAATGAGCTTGGGAGCTCCTTGGCAGAGTGACTTGGCTGAGGACCGCCCTTGACACATGGTTAAGACTTGGACAAAAAAAATCTCAGAGTTCATTCATTTTGCAACAGCAGCCTGGCTCCAGGACCTGGTTCTGTCGCCTGTAAGCCCAGTTCCATGCCCTGCTGAGCTCCTGCCATCAGATGCAGGGAAAGCATCACTGAGGCAGGAGGGCCAAGAACTGTCCAGTTTTGGAAACTGTGGCACAGGGAGTTTCGTGGTGTGACTCTTACTGTAAACTATCCCTTTGCTTCTCAGAAGAGTTGTGTTGGGTAGGACCCACCATCTAGATGCTGAATGTTGAAAATGTTAAAAAAGGAAATAAATAATCAATTTCAGATTAAATGCTTCAACATACCCGTTTAATCAAATGCAGCAATTGGTACAAAGTAGCATTGTAGCACTGAAGTGGTAGCTGAGAAAAGATATTGGGCTGGTAGCATTCATCTGAATAGAAGGAGAGAAATGTCCTTTTGCTGTCCAAAGTCAGAAAACTGCAAAAGTGTGAAAATGGTGAGTGACATCGTTGCAGACTGCACTCTGCAAACCCAGCCAGGACTTTGGGGGAGAACACCTATTTTAGTCTAATGACATTTTTATGACAGACTATGGATCTAAACGCATACATGGGTAAAATCTTGCAAGGAAAAAAATACAAGTACACTCCCATCAGTGACAGCTGTAGGCTCAGACCAAGGCCTGTGATCCATGTTGCAGAGGAAGGCGACCAAAGTAATAATATTTTAATGCAAAGCTGTGCTTAGTAAAGCCCCTGAACACAATTGCATCATGGTAATGTTGTGAGTCTGATTGTCAGAATGTGGAACTTAATCAGCAAAATTTGATCTTTCCTACAAGTTTCATTTATGTGAAGGTATAGACCTCAAATGTGTTTTGTGACACTGTCTTTCCCTATGATATTCACATTATTCAAAACCAAAAGTTCAGTTTAATTTTAAAAATCCAAACTGGGATTTTTTTAAATAGCATTTTAGTATCTGAGGATCATGGACTTTGAATTACAGGATAGATTTTGAAGAGTTATCTGTTGTCATGTACTGTCATGGTTTCATTAACATATCTTGAGAAACCTTTATTTTTTGAAGAAAGCTGATGTACAGATCCCACCAACTGTCCCAGCTATCTCTTCCTGCATACTCACTTAGGCAGCCCTGTAGCAGAGATTAAACACAATCTGTAGGGTCTTCTTTTTAAAGTAGCTCTCTCCCCAAAGAGAAATGTGTACTCTCTCCTTTCAGATCATGTTAAATTTCACATCAATGGACCTATTTAAAAGTCGCCTTTGCTGGTATGATTATGTGGAAGTGCGTGATGGCTATTGGAGGAAGGCTCCGTTATTGGGTGAGTACCTGTTTCATTGGAATTGCATTTCCTGTACCCTTCCTGATGCTTTGGGGAGTGGGCAGGGAAAACAAACAGAAACAAACCTTCCTTTACCTGGAAGGATCCTACATCTGGCCAATGCACTGGCCACCCCTTAATGTCTCCATCCAGGGATGTTCATGTGCTGTATTCACTCCAGATGATCCATACTCCAAGCCCTTTAGTAGCAAACATTTTGTTCCTTCCTTTTCCAGCTTAAGAAATGATGCAGGGAGGGAGGTGAGTCAGGGCCCTGTATGGGACTACAAATGTGGTCTCTGGAGTTTTATTATTGCTCCCAAGTCTAGGGTGGAACTGTCAGGAAGTCAGAACAAAGCAGCTGTACTAAAGCTCCTGACCCAAACACCTGCAGTTATTTTTCAAATATTTGTGTTTACAAATGCACAGTATTCTGTACTTTGAGCCTCTGTACTCCTAGCAGGGAGCTTGCTAGACCATTCCTAGGGTGTCAAACTGTAGAAGGACTCTGCTCTGCTCCTGTTCCCACTCCCAAACATCTCTAAGAAGTGTAGCTCCTCTATATCTTCCCTATTCCTCTGCCTCCTGCTATTGTAACTGCAAGTCTTCTGTCACCCTGGGTGATTCTGAAGTTCCACCTACTTTGTCACTGGCTCTAATCCTGACTTCATTCCCTAACCATGATGTCCCAAACACGTAAAATGCTGCACTGCAAACTGCCCCTTCTGCCTGAAAGGAAAGAAGCAATGGGGTATTGTAGCTTCCCCAGCTGTGTTAGAGGGGCTGTGCCCCATGCTGCAGCACAGAACTGGGGCAGTCAGCATTGGGTCAGAGAGTGTAGGGAGGTTTGGGTGCTCTCTTCGGCCTCACTGGACGTCCTAGCCCTGGTACCATGTGAGGTGCTGAGGCTGAAGCTGTGCTGCTCTCCAGGTTTCTGTGGGCCTACCTTTCAGTGCAGTTGGCAGCCAGCTTTACTGCTTCCTGCCTGATTTGGATTTGGCAGCATTTACTGCTATTCTCTGCTGCACATACACCAGGTAACATTGCTCCAGCAGCTGCAACTTAGCTCCTCATTATTTTGTTTTTCTGCCGAGTAATTTAAAGGTATTTCAGAAGCCAAGCACCTCCCATCCCCTGGTGCAGGTGGACTTGGGAGCATTTCCATCTGGAAAGAGACGCTGCATGAGTGGCCATAGCTCCCGCATGGGGCTGGGCCCATGAAATTAGCTCGGAAGAGGCAGACAGACGGCAATTCAGCAGGGGGTGGGGAAGGGGATTAGTGTGAATTGTGAAAGCACGAGCTTCTTGCGGAGAGAAAAAATACATGTGTGCTGCATATTTTCCCAGGGAAGTGCGTGAAAACCCAGCCTTTAAATGTTGTATAACTTTTTATGAATGGGCCCTTTATCACACTCTGAGGAGTTTGCTCATTCTCGTTCCTCATCTGCTTTTCCTCTTCTTGACACCCTTGTTAAACTCCAAGTCAAAATCCAGGAGGCAGTTGCTCAGTGACCCTAGAGGAAGGAGCTTTGCAGCGCTGATGCTGTTTTTAGCATTCCCTTTGGGAGCGGAGATGTGCAGCACTGGGCAGCTTGGGGGCACAGTAATAGGTGAGTAAAGCTGAGTCCAAGATAATATTTGGATGGGTGACTTTTCAAGATAAAAAAGTTGGTGGTGAAACTACCATTCCCAGCCAGGTAGTGGGAATTAAGAGGCTGTAAGGTACCTTGCAGGTAAGGCATTAACCGGGTTTTTACCCAGTGAGGGTTGTTTAAAGATGCCTTTACCTGGTGTTGGAAGACCAGGATCCCTATCACCACTGTCCTGACTGAATTCAACCTGAAGAACAGGTCTCCTCTGTCAAATTGCCACTGGGATTCAGTTGGACGGGGTGCCAAGACCATGCTGAATTCAGTGTATAGCCCTGCTGGTGTCAGCTGAAGTGAATAACCGTATTTGTGTGGTGCAAGCTGCTGACCCAAGTGCAGGTTCCCCACTGTCAGTGCTTACATGGTGCTTGCTGTGTTTCTGTGAGGAATGTCTGGATTGAATAGGTAGAGGGGCACCAAATTGGAGTTGTTGAGATTGTTCAGTCTGCAGATGCATCTGCAGCTGTTCTGTTTCGGGAATCATCCTTGATGGCAGAATTTGGGTATTTGCCAGTGCTGGTGCATGCCAGAGAGGGTAGAGCTGGGGGAACCATGGAGCAAAAAGGCTCTTGATCTCTTTCTCTTGAGATTAAATGACTGCAGAAGGTTAACTGGGAGGAGCTGAGCAGAGAATGAGATAAGGGTGTTTTTTTTCTCATCAGCATGGCTGTGTCTTACCCTCGGTTTGACTTGGACAATTTGCTCTTGGGTGCAAAATGCTGAAGGAGTTTCCAAGGCCTAGCAGGTGGAAAGGACGTTCCCTAATGTCACATCTCTAGAAGGACGGGGATAGTTCCCCACCACTGAAGCTCATTTGCCCAATGATGTGATCAAAACATGAGCCCTTTTGAATTTACCAGGGCAATAGAGACTTCATCTGTGACTACTGGATTCTGCTTGCAGCTGAAGAGAACTTTCATTTATTTAATAGCTGAAAAGAATATGAATTAATGGAGAGGGGACACGGAAACCTATTCAAAAGCACAAGTGATGGGAATGAAAGGGTGTTTTCCACATGCACAGCTCTTTTATCAGTAGACTCTTTGCTTCCTGGAGCCACAGGTGCATGTTGCACCGTGCTTCCCATCAGCCAGGAGATCATGCTAGTCCTAATTGTCTCTTTCCTGCCTTGTAGGTAGATTTTGTGGTGACAAGATTCCTGAACCAGTATTATCCACGGACAGCAGGCTTTGGATCGAGTTCCGGAGCAGCAGTAACATCCTGGGCAAAGGCTTCTTCGTGGTCTATGAAGGTACAGCCCCTAGCTAGAAGTCTGTCATATTGTATGGAGCAGGCAGAACAGAATGCAGGGGCTCTATGGGATCAGCAGGAGTTCTGCTGTGCTGTGTGGTTAGTTACAGTCATGCTCTTGTTTTTATGGGAATTGGCACATTTTGTGGGTTGTTGCAGTAGACAAGGCATGGATCTTCCAACAAGATGATCACATTATGCGGGGCACAACAGAATAGCAGCACAAAGCAATAGCTTCCATACATAGGCCAGGTTCTGTCTGCTCTAACCAGCCCCTGCAAGCAGCAGCATGGGGTGTAGCAAGAGTGTCCTTCACTGTTTTAACAGGCAAAGTTCTGTTTGGGACCATACATTTTATATCACTTAATACAGCTTGTCTTGGAGTGTTGTTTTTTTTTTCCTTGGGGGTTGTTGTTGGGGGTTTTTTTCTCCAAATGCAGGTGGTTCTTTTGTTTCTCCCTTGTATGTTTTACTTACAGAAGATTGGAAATTAGCATGTCAGATCTTCTACAGGTCAGGTACTTTAGAAACTTGCATGGCACTGGGATAATGAAACCACTTCAGTGGAGGAGCAATACTACCACAGTCACTACAAATCAGTAACATCCCTTTTCCATATATGCTTATTCTTTTACAGTAATGATTCTAAAATGTATTAGAAGCCTTCATTATTTTTTGGGCAATAGGCGTTTTCTTAGACGTACCAATGTTTTCAACAGTATTGAAGTTGACTGTATTGGTACTGACATTGCATCACCTTCTTTCTTCAGCCACAGGAACAAGTATGATTCTGGAAGCCCAGTGCCCAAGTGTCCAATAAACTCATGAATAATGATACTAACAGAGGGAAGTGAAGCAAACATGAGACTGCTGGGGAAGTGCAAATAAAGCACATGAGGATTTCACAGCAGTATGGGGCTAACAAATCTGTTTCACAGGAGAAATATCTGGTTTCTGCAGGAATTGTTGCCCCAGAGACAGAGGTAGCTTGCCTGTTTTTTGGGGGTTTTTTTTTAATATCTCTCCTAAAAAGCAGCTGTTGCCTGGACCATGTGGTTTGTAACATCCCTTTTATGGTAGTTTGCTGGAATTAGAAGCGATCAAACTAGTAGTATGTATAGCATCATGCTTCATATTGCTAAATGGTATCAGAAGAAAAAAAATTACATTGGCTACATTCCAAAGTCACTTTGCAAAAGTGACTTTCATTTCTCTTGATAATTTCCCATATTTCCTGTTGATAAATAAATGATCCCTAAAGGTTCAATAAATATGAGCAATACTTGCTTCACTTGACTTTTGAATAGAGCAAGTGGAAGTGGAGTGTGCATCTAGTGGTCACAGAAACTCCAACTGTTCATATTTCCCTGCCTCTTCAAGACTGGCTTTTTATATAAACTTTTCCTGCAAGAAAGTTTGCGCTGGAAAGGAATGAAATCTATGACTATGCCTGAGGGCAAGCACAGAGTATGACTGGTGGAAATCAGCTTGTACTATAGAAATAGCTATGGCACATTGCATAATTCTTTTCTTACCTCAGCCTCCTCTTGTCAGAGCAGCAGGTAGTGAGATTATCTGCCTCTCTCTCCATAATTTATGTGCTGAAATAGTAGATTTTAAAATCATTTTCTTTAATTCCTATTTCCCTCTAAAGCAAGCTCTGGTAATGGCTTGTTTCTTTCCTCCATTGTCAGGTGGCTTGCTCAGCTGTTTTGTGACTTCTGTGCTTAAGCAATAAAGGTAATTTTTATTTCCAGGAGGGATTGCCCGTAAATGTTTAATTTTCTATCAATTTTTGTCCAAAATCTTTCTGTGTTGCTGTTAGTTCCTCTTTTTCTTTAGAACTCCTCCCTCACATACTAAAAAACCCAAAGTGGGTCTTAGCACTGCTTTTCTGTCTTCTGCTTTAGTAAGAATGCATGTAACTGCTCGTGCATCTGAACTTTGCTGGAAGCTCTGTGGGTGAGGACTGATTTTTGGATTTGGATTCCTCTGAGTCTTGGCCCTAAAGTTTTCAGAAAATGTAAGGGAAGAGGCAGAAGCATGTAGCCACATGATGGTAGAATTACTTGATACTAAATGACAGCTAATGTAGTGAAAGTGTCCTCTTAGTTCAGTCATTCTGTCCTTGTTCTTTCATAAAATTCAGGATGGGAAGACGTTGGCGGTTTTGCCCTACATCACTGCTGGCAGCCCCAGTTTTGTCATCGTTACTGCCTCCTTGGGCTCTGTCAGCAGATGGTTTTTCCATTTAACAGGAAGGCTTTTCCAAGTATAGTTGACACGCAGCTGAAATTCGGTGCGAACTGCTTGCAGTGGATGGAGAAAATATTGTTTGTTGACTGTCAGTTTTATGGCTTTAAAAAAAAAAAAGCCAATTCTCTGCTCTTGTAGTCCTCTTTCTGTTAGGTGGGGGAGACAGTTCTTCCAAGAGTCCCTCAGAGCTTCTCTCAAGCACCACTTGTAGTTCTGAATAGGTGAACTCAAATTGCAATCTAAATTGTGCTCTGCAACTGAATTTTTGGGTGCAACTGTTTGGTGGTGCTTTAGCACTGAATCTCTAAGAAAGAGGTTAGCAATGCACTAATGGAACAGCGCTTTTAGCTAGGTTACATTAGCAGCTTACAATGCAAAACCAAGACAGTGTTACCCAATGCAAGTCATTTACAGGATGCTATAGTGAGACCCACTCCAAGGGGTTGATGTCTGGCAGGTGTCATTGCGATACCATCTCTCTGGTACTTACTGCTGGTGCTTTTTGTTTGCTTGACTTTGAACACAGCCAAAACATTCATATGTCCTTTGTAGACATGTGTATCATACATCTTGGGGTAAACCAGGTTTTAGCCTGTGATCTTACTTTAATTTCTTACATAGTCTTGCAGACAATTTTGTTGAACTGCTATTGTCTTTGAGGTCTCTACCAGTTTTGTATTAAAGTATATTTTCATTTAATTTTCTGTTCTTTGTATTCAAACTCACTCATTCTCACATTTGGCACTGAAACTTGAGCAGCAGTTTGATGGTCTAGTGGTGAACTGCTCGTCTTGTGCTTGTTAATATTGCCACCGTGTGGCTGGATTAGATTTGCAACTTTTTTAATATTTTTGGGGGTTTTGTCGTTGGGGTTTTTTGCCAACTTTTCTTGGTTCTTAGTTCTAGTAGCAGGTTTTAAGCAGATAAGAAGGCAACCAGGAGTATGAGACACACAAATTCATAAACAGTCTCTGTCCCAGTGAGTTCACCTTCTAAGGACATTGGCACAGCAAGACAGGAAACACTGTCACTAAAACAAGATGATAGGTTTGTAAAAATTTCCATGACTTGTATGTTGCTTTTGTGTAACATGTAGTATTGATAAAGATTTGAATGTGGAGCAGGCTACCTATGGGAAAACCTGCAATCTTGTGGTTTTGCTGTTTCTTTTTTATGAAGCTATTTGCGGTGGAGAAATTCACAAAGATGCTGGCCAGATTCAATCTCCCAATTATCCAGATGACTACAGACCTTCCAAAGAGTGCATCTGGAAGATCACAGTTTCTGAAGGTTTTCACATAGGAATCACGTTCCAAGCCTTTGAGGTGAGAAATGTCATTTTATATTGTGTTACAGGTACTATTTTGCCTCTGTAGGTCCTTTAAAATTAAGAAGAAAGTAGTGTAAAAAATAATTTTTAAAAAATCTTTTCACAACTTCAGAATATAATTTATTCTCACCAGAATTTTCCTCAGAGATTTTGAAGCCAGATTTTAAATATGTTGAGTTTTCAAAAACTGTTACTTTAGGCAAAAAGAATTAGAAGGGACTCAAAAGTGTTAGTGGTGTTAAATAGGGACTCATGAGTTCTTAAGTTTTCATTCTGGTCAAATGAAAGTAAATGGTCACAGTCTAGTCAAAAAACTCTTTTTGGTGTCACTGGGACTTTGCAGATTGAAGAAGATGACTCCTCAAAGAAATATCATGTTCCCAGATGGCAGACAGGACTTGAAGAGCTCACAAAAGGTTTTTTCCTATTGGTTATAGAGTGTCTTACACTCTTAGCTAAGTTTGCAGTGGTCTGTCTCTGAGAACAGATGTGTAAATCACTGACAGGAGTGGACAGGACCTTGGTTGGTGCATAAATCCCATCTGTCCCATAGGCTGTTGTGGCTTGGATGCACTTACCATGCTTGTCCTGTGAAAGGCTGATACCACTAGCTCCTAGCTGTGACCCTGCAGCTATTCCTGGAACTTTGTTGTCATAGTTGTTCTGCTCTCTTTCTTACGTCTTCTCATGGAAAAGCAGTTTATAGATAGTCAGGGCCTGGGTTTCACCAGAGGATAGCAATGAAATAGTAGTAGAACTGAGGTGTGCCTAGACTTGAATGCAATTTCAGCTGCAGAAATGCTTAGTGACAGCCATGAGGCAAGTAGCCAGTTGTCTAGGGTGCTGATCTCTGGCCCAAGTCTCTCTGGGTAGCTAGCCTGGCTTGAAGAACCCATACAAGTGAGGTACAGGCACACACTTTCCCTGTTGCAGATTGAATGGCATGACGCATGCTCTTACGACTACCTGGAGATCCGGGATGGCCTCACTGAACACAGCCCACTCATCGGCCACTTCTGTGGCTATGAGAAGCCAGATGACATCAAGTCCAGTTCAAACAAAGTGTGGATGAAGTTTGCATCTGATGCAACCATCAATAAAGCAGGCTTCGCAGCAAATTTCTTTAAAGGTATGTGATCTAGTACCTCTCACAGTCAAAACTGGGTACAGTTCATCCCTTGAACTACTACCATTCTCAAATGACAATTGCCGTTGTGTCTACTTGTAGTTAAGAGCTGTTAGATTTGTCTGTGTATCTGCCAATGTCAAATTTCTGTACAATGTCAAATTTCTATACAAATTGCTTTGAGAGTGTAGAGGGGTTTGATGCTGAGGCATGAACATCTTCTCCATGATTAAGATAGAAAGAAAGCCTGTCGGGCCCGTATCAGCACAGGCACTAACACCTGGTGTGGCACAGCTGGACAGAACATCACCTCCATTTAGCCGTGCCAGGGGACACTGACATTTTCAAATAAGGCACTAATACTGCCTATTATTAAAAACAAGTCACTGCTTAAGTTCTATTCCAAAAGAAGCCTCTGGAGAGATGATAAATCTGAATGCAAGTAGAGTCCCAGCAAAAAAATCTGAGTGCTTTCGGAGACAAATGTGTTCCTAAATGGAGATTCTCTTCAGGAAGATGTAAGACTAAGATTTTATTTTTTTTTAAAGATCTGCTCCTTTACCAGCATCCTGGTGACTTTATAGGGACAAGAACCAAATACCTAACCGCTTGGGAAAATACCTGCAGAACTGCTGCAAGGTAGAGAGTCATGTTTCAATTAGGTTCAGTGACAGT
The DNA here is from genome assembly GCA_013396735.1 of Grallaria varia. Lineage (NCBI taxonomy): Eukaryota > Metazoa > Chordata > Aves > Passeriformes > Formicariidae > Grallaria > Grallaria varia. The sequence continues at coordinate 362,838 of VWZG01007844.1, forward strand.
TCTACAGAAATAATAGCTGCAATGCCAGTGTTTGGATTGCAAAAGTCCTTTATTTCTGCATTAACTTTAGTCTTGTGTTAAGGGTGTCATGGTCCATTTAGATTTCTCAAATTTGCAGGAGAATGTACTCTGTGAATTAAACTTTAGTTCATGAGCTCATTAAGGAATACAACAAACATGTCAGGGCTCAATCCCCTTTGTTCAGACTAGTCTATCACATGAATTCACATCTTCACCATTCAGGTCATAAGATTTCATAAGGTTATGAAACCTGTAATTCTTAAGACATGCACTTGTGTGCAGAAGAAAATAGTTAAAGTTTAATTCACAGAGTACATTGTCCTGTACATTTGAGAGATCTTAGTGGACTTGTGACAAAGGGTGATTGCAAGGTCACTGGCAAGTACAGTGATGTTTAATTCCAGTCCCTGAACAATTCTCACAGTGTCTAAGACTTGCTTGTTTAAATTTTTCAAGTTCCATAAAACCAGAGTACTTCTTTTTGAAGGCATTCTGACTTCTTTCAGGAGTGAACAGTGCAGGCTGACTGTGGCAGAGGTGTCTTTCAGGGATTAGCATTACGTGGAGACACAAGCCATTCTCTGGTATTTGAGATCCTCTTGCAAGTTTCCAGAGGAAGAGAGTTATACACCTGAACCTGAGGGGCTTTCTTTGTGATACAGATAGTGAGAAATAAATTAATTTATTTTGTTATGTATAAATGTATAAACATGCACACTAGTACAATTGCAGACACAGGTGTTTTCTGTGCAGTTTTTGCTGGCAGACTAAATCTTCCAGTGTGTGCTCAGATTTCACGTATTTGAACCAGAAACCCTGTACCTCTTGGATGGATAGATTGTTTCTAAATTCATGCCAGTAAATTCAGCGAAGGAGCAGAGTGTATTTGCTTGGACCAAACGTCACAGTAGGCATAGCTGCACAACTTCCAGCCAGCTAGCATTTTAGGCAGAGCTGATGTCAGTGTGCAAAAGCTGGGCAGACACACCTGCAGGCTACATGTGGAGTTTCAGGCTGGGATCTAAAGTCTGCAAACTGTACCTCCATATTCAGAGGGATTGTGAACAAAGTAAAGAAACAAATCAGATGGCTCTGCAGGCCCTCTTCAGGCTGCCACCCATTTCTGACCAAGCAATAGGTCAGCTTTGCCTTAATGAATTTTGACAGTAAATAGAGCTTCAGGTACATGTATTACAATGAAAGAAAGTAACTTAGCTTGAAAAAAACAGATAGAGTTAAGGATGGAATTGAACGCTATGCTTCATGAGAACATGTGGCCATGACTTCTAACTTTTCAGAGAAAATGAACCTGCAAACAGCTCAGACAGGGTAAGCCACTGGTCACATCTAAGAAACAACGTCAGGAAGATATGAAGAGCAATAACTTCATATCCACTCCATCAGGTATATCTCAAAGGATGGTTCTAGGATTATTCTTTATTAGTTCTTTATTTTGGTAACAAATTGTATCACTGAAGCCTATTTTGTATATGGTTGAAGTGTTAGTAGCGATGTGCTTATCTGACACTCACGTTGTTGTGCCTTTCTTCTTCATGGCAGATATTAGTGGAAAAACAACACTTTACAAAATATATCTCCCCATATCCAGGTCCTTCCCGTGGTAAAGACTGATCACAGGGATTTTTGGTGATTGTAGGAATTGCAGCCTCTCTTTTCTCTCAACCAAGTGATTTAACAGCCAGATTAGAACTATTGAACCTGTACCTAAGCAAAGAAATACTCTACTTTCTTCACAGTGAATCCACAAACAGAAACCGGACAATAAAATCTATTTGCACTGGCTCCGTTCCTGTGGGCACAATAATGGGCTGGTTTTGGGCAGCTCAAGAGCATGAGGAATTTAAAACAAAACAAAGAAAAAGTAGGCAAATGAGAACAAAAGGTAGTAAAGTCTTTTCATGAGATTGTATTTCCCTGCTCCTGTCTAGAAAAAGCACTATTACTAGTAACAGTAATTGTAGTCCTTTACAATTTGGTGTTTAGGAGTGCTTTAGTACTTGTGAGGTTTGCTGCAGTGCCCACTCCGTGGACTCAGCTCAGCAGTTAGTGCTTCGTTCCTTCTGTCCAGAAGTGTTGCATGAAGAATATGAGGGGGTTTGGGTGGTCAGTAAAGTGTGACTTGTTCTGGTTTTCTGCTCACAGAGATGGATGAATGTTCTCTGCCGGACAATGGTGGGTGTGAGCAGCACTGTGAGAACACACTGGGTAGTTACAAATGTACCTGTGAGCCTGGTTATGAGTTGACAGCTGATAAAAAGAGCTGTGAAGGTAAGTAACCTACAGTTTGAGCCATCTATCTCTAGGATGGGTACTACAGCTCATAATGAAGTTGAACAGTCTTGGAGATGATTTTCCTTTCCCTACATCCTCTTTGTTTCAGTTTATTTTCCCCCATCTGAAAAATTTCTTTTTGTCAACATCTTCCATTGAAAAACAAGTTTTGGTTAGAAAGCTGAAAATACTTTGATTCTCTACCGCTAAACATCCCTAAAACCAGTTGTCCCTCATGGCCAGAGATTGCTGTTCAGATCTCTCACAGTACAGTAGAAGGGAGGGTGGCATTACAGCTTAACCACTGAGTGGCCCAAACATATATAAATCTAAAGCTGGTGGTTTTTTTCCTAAAATAATTTTACTTTGTATAATGAAATATCAATATTTTGTCTGCATACAAAACAGACACTCTCCATACTGACGAGTCCAATTCCCTGCTCTGTTACGGAGGGCAAAAACCCATATCTTCAATAGAAACTGTTTGTGTTAGCTTTCTATTTATATTAATCACATGCAACAGGTGTTTGCTCCTACCAACAGTGCAGCTGTTGGTGTGCTGAGAATCCACCCATTGTTCTTGTCTCATAGCTCTGCCTGTCAGCTGAGACATGTAGGGAGTTCCACATGCTGTGAGTGGTGCTCTCAAAGTCGCCCAGGTTGCCCTAACTTCTGCTTTTGTCAAACTGTTTGGGGAAGAGTGCTATTGACTTGGTGAGGGCAGAGTTGGGTGTGTGCAAAGGCTTTGGAAGCTTTACCTTATTTTGTTTTAAATAATTTCTTGCAATTTTTGAGCAATATAATTTGGGCAAGTCACTATAACTTGGCAAGCATTTTTTGAACTTCGCTCTTAACCTTCTATTTTGAACTTCATTTGTGGGCAATATAGAAAGGATAGTCTTTGAAAATCTAGCAATATACATTACAGTAAATGGCTTTTGTTTCTCCAGACACACTTGCTTGCCCCACTATTTATATTGAAGCCGTTCCCTTCGGTTAGTTCTCTTTAATGCAAAATGGTGCTGGGAACAAGACACAGAAGGCTTTTGTTTCTGTGGGTTTTGAAGATGTGGCCATATCTCATTTTGAAGATATGGACATATCTCAAGAAACAGCAAGAAAAAATAGGGAAAAAAAGGCTTCATTGCAAATAGAATTTTGCAGCAAAAGAGCAAATGGAGATTGACTCCTTCAAGGTGAAAGCCCTGCCCTGTCACAAGAGGAGGAAGATGAGATGTCCTAAATTTTTAAAGGAAATGGGATAATAAAGCTAAATCTTTGACTTTATCTTCAGTTTTCCCTAAGAAGAAGCAGTCCACTTATAATAAGCCACTGAAGAGTTGACAGAGGTGTCTTCCCTAGGATTCCATTATCTTGTAATTATTCTGTTAGTGATAAACTTGAAATAGTAAGGTTTGTAGCACTGAGTGTCAGTGAATTTATGAAACTGCCCTTCAAAACTGTCTTGTGCATGTCAAGTCAACTGATTCACAATAAGTCCAAGAAGAGAGATTGAAAAGGAGATCAGTCTTACATGGTGGCACTCAGAGCCATAGCCAGAGTCTGTGTTTCACTGGTAATTTATAGCAGGTAAGGTTTCTGTCTTCTTCACAGCTCCCAGCATTTTAAACCTGTTCTGGAGGCTGTGATTTCAAATGTGCCACCAACCTAGATCTGCTTCATCTCCTAGTTAACACTGTGGCCCAATCTGTGTGTCTGAACAGAACCAAGTAAAACTTATGCTCATTTATTGCCTCTTCAGCTGCCTGTGGGGGCTTCATCACCAAGCTCAATGGGACCATTACTAGCCCTGGATGGCCCAAGGAATATCCTACTAACAAAAACTGCGTCTGGCAGGTGGTAGCTCCAGCCCAGTACCGGATCTCTCTGCAGTTCGAAGTGTTTGAGCTGGAAGGCAATGATGTACGTAACCAGTCCCTGCATCTCAGAGGTGGGACTATTGGCTAACTCAGAACTGGATAAATCCTTGGGTTATAAGGATGAGGAGGCTCTGTCTTACTGGTTGAGTGTCTGGTTGTTTTCCCACTCTTGATATAATTATGCCAGTAACAGTAATTGTTCTCCTTGAAGTCTGGGTCTGATTTCTCTGTAGAGTGGAAGGGATTAAAGCTCTTCTATTACCAATGGGGGTAATGGTTTAACCCCATCTGGCAGAAAAGCACCACACAACTGCTCACTCACTTTCCCCCAGTGGAATGGGGGAAGAATCAGAAGGGTAAAAGTGAGAAAAGCTCATCGGTTGAGATAAAGACAGTTTAATAGATAGAGCAAGAGCCATGGAAACAAGCAAAGCAAAACAAGGAATGAATTCACTACTTCCCATAAGCAGGCAGGTGTTCAGCCATCCCCAGCAAAACAGGGCTCCATCACATGTAATGGTTACTTGGGAAGACAAACACTGTCACTCTTAATGTCCCTCCTTCTTCCTTCTTCCCCCCACTTTATATACTGAGCACGATGTCATATGGTCTGGAATATCCCTGTAGTCAGTTAGGACTAGCTGTCCTGACTGTATCCCCTCTCAACTCCTTGCATACCCCCAGCCTCCTTATTGGTGGAACGGTATGAGCAGCAGAAAAGGTCTTGACTCTCTGCAAGTGTTGCTCAGAAATAACAAAAACATCTTTATATTATCAACCCTGTTTTCAGCACAAATCCAAAACACATCCCTGTACTAGCCACTGTGAAGAAAATTAAATCTACCCCAGCCAAAACCAGCACAATGGGCTTCTTTTGTCTACCAGTTTTGCATAATTGTAGGTATTTTCCATCCCTAATAGGTATACCATCCCCCACTTCCCCAGTGCTGCCTTTGAAGGAAATAATTGGAAATGAACACTGAAGTATAGTTCTTCAAGGACAAATGAAATAACCAGTAAAAGAGTCTGTTCTCTGCCCTGCCAAGGGCAGGGTGGAGTTTGAACAAAGCATTCAGGTCTCATTTTCCCCACTGTAAATGGGTGCAGTGGCACTTCCTTAATTCAGTAGGCTGCTGAAGTTCATTCAACACTGTCAGGTTCTTGGATAAAGGTGGGACTTTAGCTAAATTAAATGGAACCTTTGCTGTTCTGATGAATGCACCCATGCTTTAAGACCAGGGCAGCAAGGGAATGGGTGAGAAAACTAACAGAGGAGTTTTGGGGGAGGTTAGGAGTGTGTTTGAATTCAAGGCTGTTTCTGTTCCTTCTCAGTGAAGCCTCTGTCCCCCTCCTTTGAAGTGCTCTGTTCCAAGTCCACAGAGCTGAAAAATCTTCTCTCTTGTCAGGTCTGTAAATATGACTATGTTGAGGTTCGTAGTGAGCTGGCTTCTGACTCCAAGCTACATGGCAAATTCTGTGGCTCGGAAAAGCCTGAAGTAATCACATCATATGGCAACAGCATGAGACTGGAGTTCAAATCAGACAACACGGTCTCCAAGAAAGGCTTTAAAGTTCACTACTTCTCTGGTACGCGACTGTATACTTTCACCTGCTTAGCTGTCTCTTTTGAGCTCTTAGTTTTGATGAATTTTCTTAAACCTCCTGTCAGACCAGGCAGACATGGTTAGTTACATTTGAAAGCACAGTTTCTCTGTGCTGTATCACCTTCATCTTGTTTTCTCGGTGCAGTGTATGGTCCAGTTTGCTAGTGTAGTGTCAGCAAGATGCAGGGTTGCATAGTCCTTCTACAGCAGGAAATAATGAAGAACTCAATCCTAGAAGTTATCTCTGTCCCTAGAGTCATTAAAGGAAAGCTTTTTTTCTCTGAAAATAGGCTTAGAAAATTTCCGGTAGTGTTCTATACAGCAATCATTCCCATCAAAGCAGTGTGTGCTAGTGGAAGTTTCTCATACTCTATTCTGAATACGTTGTGTCAATGATGTACCATGCTGGCAGGCAGTTCTGGAGATTAATTGTATGTCATTTGGAAGTAGAAATTCAGTTTTATGCTGTCTTTTCAGTGAGACCAAGAAGTATTAATGATTTTGAGAAGGATGATCAGGCAAAATGGCCTTGAATTAAGACAGGTGCAGAGTAGAGTCAGGGCTAGGGGGGGAAGGATCTAGTAATATATTTGAGAGTGAGAAGGCAGATGAAGTTAATGAGATCCAGGGAGGGCATTGTCTCAAGAAAAGTTGGAGATAAACTGCTCACCATCTGGCTGTTTATGCTTTCGGACAGAGCTGTTTAAAAATGGCGGATCCCTGGAGCACATGGGAGCTTGAAAATATAAGGACTGGCCAGTAGATTTTTGCCTAGGCTAGTGAATTTGTGTGATACTTTTCCTGGACTTCATTTTAAATGAATGAGGCATTGCTATAGGTTTCTTTTAGATAGGAGTCTTGAACTATTAAACTTACAATATAAAATAAAACACGGTTGTGATGCATTTTATTAAATGACAGACAATTTTGAAGAGAATAGTATCTCAGCTAAAAAGTTGACTGGACAGTAGAGGTTGGAGGTTTGCACTGCCATCTGCCAGCCTGGGGATGGGGCTCACAGTTGATGACTGTGGTAGTCTGTCTCACTGTCAACTCAGTGTTTGTTGATTTGATCCTGCCCAGACAAGGATGAGTGCTCCAGAGACAATGGTGGTTGCCAGCATGAATGTATCAACACCTTTGGGAGCTATATATGCCGGTGCAGAAACGGCTTCATGCTTCATGAGAATGGCCATGACTGTAAAGAAGGTAAGGTCCCCACTCCCTGCCCTCAGGAAAGCCAAGGTGCTTCAAACACAGCTTGATTCAGGGTGCTTTCTGCCCTGTGTTGGAAGGAAGTTTCTACAACATATCAGGCTAGGGCACTGAAAAAGCCCCAGCCAGCTGAAAAACTGCCAAGAAAAAGGATTAGAGTACTGACCCATTGCCCAGTCTTGCCCTCTGTATGGCCATGGGGGATGGACAGTGTGGGAATGAGAAGCTGGGCTAGCAAAAGGAGCAGTTGTGGGGCATCGCCATTAGACTGGTCACTTCTGCTTCGTTTAATTATTGTGGCCTTCCTGTGTACAGACTCCGGTCCTTGTCTGATCTCTCCATGAGCTGATTCAGCTTTGGCAAAACAATGCAAGGCTGAGATAGCACCAGAGTCAACATGGTGGAAGGGTTGACACCATGGCCATGGGAACAGGGTAGATGAGATGGAGGAACAGGGGAATACATTAGGGAGTGAGGATGTAAATGAGGTTAATGAGGCCCAAGGTTAATGAGATGGTCCATTTCACCAGCTGCCAGATTAGCTAAAAAAGGATAGGACAAACTTACCAGAACTATGCAGTCATAGTAAAGGGTCTTGTTGGGTGACTGAAGCCTTCCCTGTCTCTGCCTTGTGAGGGGTCTCAGTGGGCAGAGAGGAGCATGTAGGATGCCACAGGGTTCCCATGTGAGACTTGCCTCAGTGTGCTCTCTCTCTCTCAAGCTGGTTGTGAGCACAAGCTGAGTGGTGCAGAGGGAACAATGAGCAGTCCGAACTGGCCTGACAAGTACCCCAGCCGGAAAGAGTGCACCTGGGACATCTCTGCAACACCTGGCCACCGAGTGAAAGTGGTGAGTAACCAGAGAGTAGCCAGGGGAGGAGCAGGCTGGGTTGTGAGAAGCTGAAGTGACTTATCACCACCACTGTGTGAGCGGGAGGTTGATGCCCACAGGTCCTGTTTGGGGCTCTCAAAGGAGAGTGTCCTGGGAGGCTGCCATGTCTTGCGAAAGAGGAGACGGTCTCGGAGGGACAGAAAGCAGGAGAGAGTCAGCCTGGAGGAATCTCCAGCAGATGACAACTGCAGAGTATTACCCTCTGTTTACAGGCAATAACGTGCCTTCCCACCCCTACCTCTCCTTGTGCCCCCTCTGTTGGGGGCATATCTGCATAAGGTGGTGGATGAGCCTGTCCCTAGGTCTCTGAGGGAGAGGCATCAGGCCGATTTTACAACATGGCCTGATAGAAATGGCAGGACATGCCCAAAGCTGTGCAGATGGCCCATGCCCTGGGGGAAATAATCCCAGTGTTTAGGGGAAGTAATAATGAAGAACAGCCCATTTGGTGTGCTGGGAAGGGTTTCCAGCAGGAAAAATAAATTCTTATAAGGCTTGCAGTTGATAACTGTTGTCATGCACCCATGTGAGGCAGCAAAACTAAGGCAACATGGCACATTGATACGGAATTCTGAGCTTTACCTCCTTGAGAGCACTCTTGTCTGAAAATACAACTATTCTGTTTTAGGTTGGGGGGGACAGGTGCACCATTTGATCTGTTTCTCATTTGGCATTTCATCCTCTGCTAAATCACATACTCAGATTTACAGATGTCTGTCTTAATTCTCCATATTCTTACTGTAGACATTCAATGAGTTTGAGATTGAACAGCACCAAGAGTGTGCCTATGACCACTTAGAAATGTATGATGGGCCCAACAGCAAGTCACCTATCCTTGGCCGCTTCTGTGGCAGCAAGAAACCAGACCCTGTAGTGGCTTCTGCCAACAAGATGTTCCTCAGGTTTTACTCTGATGCTTCTGTGCAGAGGAGAGGTTTCCAGGCAAAGCATAGCACAGGTAAGATGGTAAGATGCCAATACCCCAGTGCCATAAGATATCATCAAGTCTCTCTGCATTTTTTACTAGGCAAGACCAGACACTCTTTTCTCCCAAGTAAGCTTAGCCTGAACTTTAAGTTGTTGTGTATTCAGTTCCCAGACTGTTGCTGGCACAATACCATAAATACCAGCTTCCATAACAGCTCAGAGGTCTCTTGGTATTGGACATTCCTGCTCATGCTCTTTTGTTTAAATTGGAGGTATTTGGTTGAGCAACAATCTCTTCTGTTCCACATCAACCATCGGAAAAGGAGGTGGTGCAATTTAGCCTGTGTATCAGCCCACACACAAAACAGGCCCAAATTAGATTGGTTATGGTAAAAGCAGAGCTGTGCTGTGGATGGACACAGCTTGATCCTCTTATCTCTGGCAGCCCAGAGTTGGGTGTGTTGTACCAACATTCACTTCTTTGAAATCTGTGCCACTGTAAACAGGTGAGATGTGCTCTCAGTGGCTGTGCATGAGAGACTGGTGAAGAGGCATCTTCTTCACTGGCTGCAGGAAAACTCTGCATTAAAGCACACATTGGTCACAAACACAGGGCTACTTTTGTGTATTGTGTGGGCAGAAAAGGATTGTTTCGCTCCCCAGTTTTTTGATGTGCTTCAGCTTCCTGCTGACAAAATACTTGGGGTCAGAATTTCGGCTACTGGACAAGTGCAAAGAACAAAGCAATTGCTTTCTAAAACAATACATTTTCACAGAGTATTATGTGTTAAGAACGCCATCCTGCCAGTTTGAACTGGTCACCTTTTTCCATGCGTGTTCTGTACCAAAGGAACCAAGATCCTCTAAGCTATGTGAACCTTTGGATTCATGGGTGACTGGAGAATTCACTGTTTTATGGTAGTTTGGTGTGATGTTTAATTTCCATCCCTGTTGTACTTCAATCTGGAGGTCTTCTCTGCTCACGACTGGCCCAAAAGTGGGATGAGTCTTCTTGTTGTGAGATAAGGCCTTTGAGAGACTGTTTTATGCCCTTTTCTTCCCTCAGAGTGTGGTGGGCTCATAAAGGCTGAAGTACAAACTAAGGAGCTATATTCCCATGCTCAGTTTGGGGACAACAACTACCCAGGTCAAGCCAACTGTGAATGGGTGATTGTAGCTGAAGATGGTTATGGGGTGGAGCTAATATTCCAGATATTCGAGATTGAGGAGGAGGCTGACTGTGGGTATGACTACATGGAGATTTATGATGGTTACGACAGCACTGCACCTCGTCTGGGACGCTTCTGTGGCTCGGGGGTAAGCCGTGATGGTGGTCATTTTTTAGGGATCACTGCGGGTGGCAAGAAAGGATGCTCTCATACCATTTTTTGAAATGGGCAGCTGTCACAAACTGGTAATGAGAATGCTTTATGGCTGAGTTTTGCATCTTCCCCTTTGGCTGTAGATCACAGCCATTTTATCTGATGCACAGAGTTGGCTGGAAAACTGTGCTGACTGAGAGTCCCTTTCTGGCCCAGGGTTGTGTACAGCATCATGAGACTGCTGCACTGCTGTGCCCCAGCCCTGCCGTGAAAACGTTGTGCAAATGTGGGAAACAGCTTCCAAAGGGCACTTTCATCCTCGGTCACTTCCTGCCTGAAGCCAAGTTATGTTGCGGCTCTGCTACGGCAAGAGTGAATGGTGGAGGGACTTAGAGAGCTGCTTGTTGACTCTTGGATGGCATGCTGTCTCCTAAACTGTTTCCTGAATTCCCACTGATGGTGTGTAGTTTTCAAAATCAGAGGGTCTGTGTTTGATTTCGCTAGGACTTCAGCAGTGAAATGGAGGAGGTTCTTATTGAATTTAAAGAGAGACAGTCAGGGATCAAGTGTGTGGAAGAAGGGCTCATAAATTGGGGAAATCATCTGGAAAATAAGCAAAGGCATAGCAGCTCATTGTGAAGAAGTTTAGGGCAGCAGAGTAGTAATGTACCTACCTGCACACTGACAAAGGAAGAATGACTGGGAAAGTGTTAGTCCAGCAGAGAAGCACAAGGAGGTTGTAGCAGGTCATGACAGTGTGGGAGATAACTAGAGCTGTGATGTAAGATAAGTACCGATGTTGTTTTGCTGCTAATGAACCCTGGGAGAGTCTCAGCTGCCAAACAGGGTCCAGTTTGTATTGTGTCATTTCCTGAAAAGTTAACAACAAATTAGAGTGAACCTGAAGACTGGAACAAGAATATCCAGAAAATTCTGTGGAAAAAAAAAACTGGAAGAATTGGGTTTGCAGACTTGACTGTCATCAATCTTCAAACATAAAGAGCAAGGAATACCCTTAGGAAGGCAGATCAGGGCAGGCGGTACTGAGCACTCTGTCTTCATATTTACTGGCCAGTCTGTCTTCACTGTGAGCTTCCACTTCATCATCATAGTGCAGACAATTGTTTAGTCAGTCAACTTGACCACTATGTACTGTCTTCTTTCCTTTCTGCAGCCTCTGGAAGAAATCTACTCTGCAGGAGATTCCATCATGATTCGATTCCATACAGATGACACCATCAACAAGAAAGGCTTTCATGCCCAATACACAAGTACCAAATTTCAGGATGCATTGCACATGAGGAAGTAGTTTGACTGCTCCTCACAGACATTCCTCATATGAAGATTGAGACATTTAACTGTGATCTTTGTCCTTTTTTTCTTTTTTTTTTTTTAAAGCTTCTGCGCACCTGGCCAAAAACAGTGTACAGTATTTTCTCTAACTAAAAGTAAATCCAGTCTCAAAGGTTTGTCTCTGCAATTATTAGCATGACCCTTTCTTGTCAGTATAACCAGGACCAAAAAAATTGTCCTCTAATCATACTTGCCAGGGCATAAACATTGTATTTTGCACAACTTGCCATGAGACTGAGTGAAGACTGAACTTGAATTGAGAGAAGCCTTCGTCTCTTGCATATCTCATTTCTAGGTGATATTTCCCAAGGATCCACATGAGCTGTCTGAACATGTTTTCCGGTGAAGGTGGTGTGGACAGACACCCAGTAGGATATTTTCAAAGGACTTTGTGAGCCATCCTCTTTCCCCTACCAGCCCGAAATACTCTGTGCAATAAGAGAAGAACCAGATGGCTGGACCTGCATAATTCCTTCTGTTCTGTCTTGCTCATTGTTGAGTGGAGAGCAAGGCAGGGGACAGGGACAGTCTCTTTAGGGCTGCTAGCTACGTGGATCCCAGTGACTGAGAAAGGCCCAGTGTCTGACTTGCAGTAATTGTCATGATATACATTGAATTGAGGTACTTCAACGCAGTGCCCAAGGGAAAGGTGTTGACTGACATGGAAGTGCTGTGATGGGATGCAAGGGGTGACTCTATAATGGTGGCAAAGATTAGTAACAGGAATGCCGACAAGGATCCACCAGTTATACCATCAAGCAAGGCAGCTCAGAGGGCTGTGGCAGCAGTCCAGGCTTTATCTTAAATAAGGAATCTCCCTTCCTCACTCCACCCATGCCTGCTTTCTCAGCCTTCTTTAGGCTGCTTTCTTTGCTTACTACCTTTCCCTTTGAGCCTGCCCTTTTCACAGCTGAGCTGCTCTCCCCAGGGCTCCCCACCACAACCTGGGAGCGCTCTGCAACATCAGCTGGCTGGAGCATCTCACTGAAGGAAATGCCGGGGCAGAGTGAGTCCAGGTGTCCCTGAAGCAGAAGAACACAGGCCATGCTACTGGTCAGCTCTGGTGAGCTCTGGGAACCTGTCAAATGTGTGCAACCTGCAGACATGGGACTAGTACAGAAGAGCTCTTCTGGTTTCTGCTTCCTCCCTATTTGTCACTGGTGCATTGCCCAGTCTCTTAACTTCATGGCAAGCGTGCAAGTGAGATGGTGACTGAGAGCACTTTGGGCTGTAAGGCTTAGACAAAGCTCTTCTTTGCTTATGGAAACGGTTACCAAGCCACAGGTTTGAAGAATTAACAGGTAGCTTGACACTTCTTTGGGAAAAAATAGGGAAAACTGTGCTTTTGGGAGAACCACTGTAACTGAACTGTTGATAGGGGAGGAAAAAAGAATTATTTTATTCTGAATGTTTCATTATGGCTCTCATGGGCAACTATGAGCTAAAAGCTGAGGTGTGTTAGCTTTAATAAAGTATTTATAATCCAAGGATTACTATGTTTACATAACCAATGTGCTATCAGGCTCCTCTCTAGTGTATGACTGTGGAGAAGTGTGGGGCCAACACCACTGCCAGGCACAAACGACATTTGTGGAGATAAGGACATTTTCATATGGATAATACATAGATACAGCCCTCTCCAGAAATCCTTGAATAGGATATGTTCCAAGTACTGTGAATACTAGGAGAAGCAAATGCATGAAAATATTTTCTTGCTTAGAACAAGAAAAGTAATGTAATTTATACACACACACAGAGAATTATATGTATATAAAATGTGCATGTAGAAGACCAGTAGTCAAAGCCTTAATAAGTGTAATGTGAACAATACTGTACCATTGACTATAGCTTTATTGTGGCAGTATAAAACCATGTTATCTCTGGTTTGGTTTTTTTGTTTGTGTATTTGGGAGTTTTTTAGCACTGCTTTGTGTCTTTTTTTCAAATTTTGAGGCCTTCTTACAGGAAAGACCTCTGATCTCAAGCTTTTTGATCACACAGGTCTGGGGAAGTGAGCTCTGCTAGATGGGGTGTGTGTTTGTCCTTCTGTTCTTTGCTCCAGTTCAAGCAAAATTACAGTGACTCAAGTCTGGAAATAAAATTGTGACATCAGACCCTGTGAAATGGATGCAAAGTTTCAGATGGCAAACAGCAGTTCAAGTTTCCTGACACTCTAGTGGCAGCAATTGCTCTAGGGAAAAGTGACTGTAGCAGTTTTCCATGTACTTTGTCACCTCCATTCCATGTTCTGGTAATTTCCCATCTACCCCAGACTGGTTTGTTCCAGATGCGTGCAGTGGGGTTGGACAGATGTACTACGCTTGTTGGCATTCATCCAGTTGTCTCTTGTGACAGTGTGCTCACAACTGTTGTACTGTGCATTTCAACCAGTGATCTGTGTCGAATATTTCTGCTGTACTGCCTGGACCTAACAGTCAATAATTCTAAATATGTGAAATTTTCTTAAGAAAACAAATGCCAGACCCTCTGATGTGTGTATGTATTCTGGTCTTTGTGTGGTTTTTCAGTTCACTAACTGCAACAATGTTTTAGAGGGGGATGAGAGGAGGGTGTGGAGTCAATCATAAATGTACCTGTGCCCAGAACAAGTGAAGGAGTCTCTGCATTTATTAAAGATGGTGGATTCAGTTGCACATTCTGTTGTATACATGCATTTTCCCCTTCCTCAGAGGGAGGAATTGCTTATCACATTCCTTGTTCTGCCAACTGTCGTTTGTGTCTTCTGCTAATACCAGGTGGGATTTACTCTCTTCAGGGAGCAACTTTCCTGTGAGCCTTTAGATTTGTCTTGCCTTTGCAATCAAGAGAGCATTAGTAAGTGGGGCCAAGAAAGAAGCTGGTCGGCCAAAAAAGGGCTACATCATTGTTTCATGTTCTGCACTCAGACTTTAGTGGGCTGAGATGCAGATCTGCAGTGATAAACATTAGAGATTTAGAACTCAGTCCATAACTGTACTTCAAAGGACGAGGCTCATGACCTGCACAATAGGCTGTGGCCTTCATCAGCAGGTCCCAAAGACATGAGACATGAAACTCCTGTGAAAGGACAGCAGGATGAGCATGAGGCAGAGGTTCCTGACTGCAGCGTTGTGGTCCACACACTGCGGGAGCAGAATGCTGATATGAAGAACCTAAAATGCTTTTCTTCCTCTGTCCACTGTTTGATGTCTACCCTGACTGCTAAGAACCATGTTCTTTCCCCGACACATAGCTGGTTCATCCCACCACCCAGAACATTTCTTGTGGTATGTGTCACAGCCATCCAAACTTTTGTGGTGACTGAATTTCCTCCCAGCTATTCCCAAAGGCAAAGCAGCAATGGTGATGAAGTAAGGAATAAGCATCCCCATGTAGCCTCCTGCAACAGAGTACCATGGCTCAGTATGACCCTGGAATGAACCTAGAGACTGACAGTCAAGACAGCAGGTGGATATGATTTCCAAAGTGACAGCCATGAGTCTTCAGTCACATGGAGTGTTACAGTCCAAAGCAATGTTGAAACACTGGAAATGGTAGAGCCCAGTTGAAGCTGGTGGGAAATGGGAGGTAAAATAGAAGGTGGGATTTGAACTGGAGTCACAGCTCTTAAGGAAACACACAGAGACATTGGCAGTTGCAGTGAGACAGGTTCTTCCTGGGTGCATGACCTAATTTGTGTGTGAAGATCTTCTGCAGGTGTATATCTTCTCTACTGTTCAAATACCATGTTCCCTTAGTATCTCTTTCCACCTTGTCTGACACCAGTGCCATGTGTGCCACGACTGGTCCTTTTTTATTCTTCTGCTTTGTGGAAAGAGGCCTTAATTTTCCAGAAACTGCCCAAAGACCATCCAGTCTCCATGTGTGAGGTGATGAAGGGAATATCCATTGTCTGCCAGGAGATTCTTCATCCTGTAAAAATACAAGTCCCCAGTGGCACAACCCACTTTCGACAAAGAATGAATGCCTCTGACCAGACAGGTTCATTGGTCTCAGCATCAAGCCAGCAGAAATCCTCCCCTTTGTCCTGGCATTTCCAGCAAGTGCTCTAGCAGATGAGGTGCTACCTTTAGAAAACAAGAGCAGGATCTCCCTCAGACTGATCTGTGGCTCGCCTTAAGCACCCTCTTGGAGCCAAGACCTGCCTTATTTGCCGTGCACCTGGCAGAGAAGAGGTGGAGTCTCCAGTGCACTGAAGCCCAGCTTCCCAGGTGCATGCCAGACCCTGTCCCTGGCAGGGACCTTGCCCTGTCAGGTGTGCTGGCACCCAGCCAGGTTGTCTGAGTCAGCCCAAGAGAAATGCCATCATCTCTTCTTCTTTGCAGGTCCATAGTTCATGTATTACAAGGAAGAGAAACTCATCCTAAAAGGGGCACTAATCGTGGCACTGGGCAGTCTGCTGTTAACTGCGTGCAGGGATTTCTCAGGGTGAAGAGCAAAATGGTGAGTAGAAAATGGTTGGCTCTTATTGGGATGGAAGTAGTGGGAGGAGGTCAGAGAGCAGGAGAGGTGAGGCCACTGGACCACTTATCTGTTGCTTGAAAAGCTCCCTGGTGTGTTTAACCCTCTCATTCTCTGTCCTGACCAGATCAGCCAAGCTGTCCCCATCTTCAGCTGTCCTTATGGTGCAACATATAGTTTCAGATAACTGCTTGGATTTTAGCATCTGCAGCAGCTTTTCTGTCCTGGAGGTATTGCCTGGTCTTAGAGCAGTTGCAGCAAAGAGGAGGCTGGTGCCCTGAATCATGAGGTGGACCCTTGAGGAGATTTCTTGTCCTGGGAGCTGAAATGCACCAGTGTCTGTTTAAAAATGGCCAGGTGAAAGTGGCTGAGAGTGAAACCTCCTTCCTCCCAGCAACTGGCTGACTCTGAGGCTAAAGCAACAGTCTCCTCTGAAATGCAATAATGAATTAATTCCATGAGCATTCACTGATCAACAGAAGACCTACAGGAGTGCAGCACAAAGTGACTTGTTAATGGCATACAAACAGAATTAATAGATTAATGGCTTTGCTCTCTCTAACCTCTGTTGATCTTCTTTCACTTCCCGTATTGGTCCCTTTGGGATCTCCCTTTTTCTCTCTTCCTCAGCCCTACCCAGTGAATGTCACATAGCCTGTGCCAGCTCCATCCAAGAACTGAGCAGTTCTTGGAGCTATATAGGCACCAAAGAGGGGGTGGTCCCTGCCTGTCAGCAATCAAAGTTTGAGCAAGTACAAGAAAAGCTAGGGGAAAGGGAGTATTATCTGTATGTTGGAGAGCTGATGCTGTGACGTGGAAGCATCTGTGGTAAAACTGAAAAGTAAATCCAGAGCTCCTAATTGCTGGATGTGTGTGTTATTTGCATTCATCCAACTTCCCTCTACTCCCTTCAGTGAGAGGCTCTTTGTCCTGAGGTGCAGGGTCCCAGTGATGCAGATTTGGTTGGGGAAGAGGCCTGTCTCCTTGTGGTCTCTCCTTCTGTTTCCAGGTCTGTGGGATGCTGTGAGTTACTGAATGGCAGCAAGGGAGAGGGAAGGGTTGCAATGTTTGTTTTTTCCCCTCAGCTGCAGTAAAGGACTTTCTTTCACCCTGGACCTGCTCTTGTCACACAGTTGATGCTGCTGGGAAACCTACCTGACTCAGAGTAACTGGTACTCAGAGCCCTGTAGAAGTTGCTCTGGAGTAGTCAGGGCAATCTATGAGCTAAAACAGGAACAGTGCAAGCACAGAAAGATATCACAATATTTAATTACATTCACTTTACATTTAGAATTTTCAGAGCAATAGTTGGGTGTTCTAATGAGGAGGATTAGAAGCATCCTCTCTTTTCTTTTTTGGAGTAACTTAATTGGAGGTCAATAGTAATCTTCATGTAAAAGATCTTCTCTCTCCTGATGAGGCTAGCATACAAACTTGTATGCTGATCCATTTTTGTGACTTGAGACTCTGGCTTTAAACAATTGGACAATTGAGAGAAACAGCCTATTTTTTGGTGTTCTGCTATGGCTTTCTGTATTTGCTTGCTAGCAGGTTAGACACTTCAGTTTCCAAATATGACAATCTTAGGATATTCCAAATCCTGAATTTTGTAATTGAAGTCAGAAGAGAGCACAAATGCCCACTGCCCTGCAAGTTGCCAGCTGGAGATTTAAGTGCACAACTAGGTTTTTCCTTTAAACAAGGACTTACATGATCTGTCTTTTTGTGTCCGAAGTATTTAACCCTGGTCTGGTACTGTGACTGAATAAGCTAGGAAGAACATTTCTTCTCAAATCAAGGGCTACCAGTCAGGTTATTGTGAGTAACAGACCTATTCCATTGCGTAAAGAAATGTAGTTTCACAAAGAACTTGAGCTGAGAAAGGTGATTATATGTAAATATATTATTGATGTGGGTCCTTCTACTCAACCTAAATGCACATCCCTAGAAATAATAATGAAGTTCATTAAGTGCGCTGTCTTTAGCCGAAATGAAAGAAATAGATTTACACCTTCAGAGAATGGGGCAGGTTTGAAAATCCAAGCTCAAATTAACAAGTCAGCTGTTCACAAAGATGTGTTTTAATGAATAAGCCCAAGGAAGGTACAGTATGAAATCTGGGTGAGAAATGTCTGCTATATTTCATTCCAGCCTGGATGCAGCAGTACGTGCACATCTAAAGAGTTTGAAAGAGGTCCTTTTCACTCAGTGGCTGATTGCTAGCTGTGTCTGCATGCTAAGAGGCATTTCACAGCACTTGCGATCCCATAGCTAAGATGTTCAAAGGTTAAACTTCCAGTACAACATTTGTTGCTTGCATATATAGACCACACTTCTAAACAAACCTCCAGCTGGTATCTGTAATGCAAGGATAAATTCTGGGTCTTTCAGTAATCTCATCCCCTCTTTGACTTTGCTGTGAATTACGGTCCTCAGCACACACTGATGTACCCCACTCCTGGACTACAGGACTTGGACTGATCCAAATCTCTCCTGACTCGCTTGCATCTTGAGCCTTCTTTCTCCACAACCTGCTGTTGACAAGATTTCACAGCAATGACCTCCTGAAAAGCCAAGCTCTTCCTCCTCAGTGGCAGCAGAACTTCCTGCAGGCAGAAAAAGGACAGCTTTCTGCCAGCTCCCTCTCCACTGGCTTTTTCTGGATACAAAGCAAAGCTCTTTTGTCCTTTTCCTGACACCTTCCAGAGCATTAGTTTCAGTCAGAAGACAGACCTCAAGAAGCTTTGCTCTGTATCCCAGATAACTGGCAGACAGACAGCACATCTAACAGAGACTCTTCTGAATACTTCCCTTTCTATGTGTGGAAACAATCTGCTCAGCAGGGAGTTAATGTGTTTCTGTCATTTTGTTCTGTCCTTGAATCTACAGAGCCAGGCAGGTGTGATGGGTTTGGGACTTAAATGTTACAGGTGCGAGTCCTTGCTGTTTTACAAGCTACTCTGGCTGTACTGGGGCCCCCAAGCTGTCCTGGGGGTTACACAGCCTTGCTCTTTCTCACTCGGGATCTGTCAGTGTAAATGCATTAAACAATAAGGCCCTGACTACTCAGAGGTATAAACAATTCAGGCGAACCAGTTCATGTTTCCTCATATCTTCAACAGCATGACATGTTTTTTGTTTTCTCTGGAGTAACTTGTATACCTGCCCTGTTCTGCTCAGATGACTGTACTCTCCTGTTACCATTTCCAGCCACTTCAGAAGCACCCTTCCCCATTCCACATGTGGCCAGGAGCTCAAGTGCTAATATTCAGTTCTGATTTTCTTTTTTTTCTGTGTGTGTGTCTGTGCTCTGGGTTTCTTTGTTTGTTTTGGGTTTGGAGTTTTGTTTGTTTAGGAGGGTTTTGTTTTTTGGTTGGTTGGTTTGGTGTTTCGGTGGGGTTTTTTTTAAATTTTGTTTTATTTCTCTACAGGAGACATCAAAGTCATTCTCATGGTTTCACAATCCAGCAGCAAATTCAGTAAGTCCACTACTTAGGGTGAAGATCAGTTGGCTGCAAACCATCATGTTATCTGTAGGAGCTGGGGGTGGAATGCTGGAAGAGAAATTTCTGCTTTTTTGAGTGAGTGTTGATGTGGATCTTCTGACAGACTGTCCTAAGGCTGCTGATGTTATTTTG
The DNA here is from genome assembly GCA_013396735.1 of Grallaria varia. Classification (NCBI taxonomy): domain Eukaryota; kingdom Metazoa; phylum Chordata; class Aves; order Passeriformes; family Formicariidae; genus Grallaria; species Grallaria varia. Next base: position 382,442 of record VWZG01007844.1, read on the forward strand.
CAGCAATAAAGAAAGGTAAGAGTCTTAAAGTAGCCAGATTTCTGCATTTGTGCCTGTTTTGCTGCCTAGTTATCCAGCCAGGGATGGGTCAGTTGCTTTTTTCAGCTTAATCATAGTCATGGCGTACCATCAGTCCAGCCACAGCCTGCCTCAGAATGGGGAGGGGCAATTTTCTCACTGCTGAGTTGCTGAAAGACAGATGTAGATGTGGGTAGTGATCATGGCTGTTCTTTGTTAGACAGAGTATCAGTTACCTGTGGGGGCCAGAGAAGACCTGTCTGGCCTGTGGTCTTTGAGGAGCCAATTCCAGCCCTCAACCTGTGGCCTGTTCCCAGAGCCCTCTCTCCGTGGCTGTCTGGGATCAGTGCTGGGCCCTGCAGCTCTCAGCGATAGCAACATCAGCTTGAGATGGTGGGTCAGTCTGGGAAAGGGGACAGCAAGAGCAGCACCTGCAGTCATCACTGCACATAGTGGACTTCCTCTCTGCTGGAACTGCCGCATAATTTGCAATGTGTGACATTTTGCAACGGTTAGAAAAAGCCAGAGGGTTTTGTGTTAGGGCACACCAGGTTTGCTAGAGCCCTGCATATACGTCCAGGCAAAGCAGTGCAGGCAGCTGCCACCAGCATCATGGGGTGGACAGAGAGAAGACTTTTGCAAAAAGACATCTTTTCTGGGGCTTCCCACTCCCCTTTGTGGTGCTTTTCCTACTGAGTCCAACCTTCTCTGGCATATATTTGTGCTTACAACTTGTCTAGGTTTTGTATATGCTTTTTTCAGCCTCAAGTCTCTTTTTGAGGAAAACCGTATATTCCTTCCCTTCAGTCAGAGACATTGTTGGAAGGAGCAGAGTTTGGGTTCCTGTTTATGACTGGCAAGTGCAGGCCATGACCTCGGAGTGCAGCTGGGTGCTCCGTGTGTTACTGACTGCATGCTGTTGTTGGAGTCTTGCAACTGCCCACCTAGCCTCACCCCTTGCTTGCTTTGTATGAAACACTCTTTTGTAAGTGTTCTATAACCATCTATTTCTAGACTTCTGCACATACATCTGGAAATGCAACTGTCCAGCCAGATTGCTCTTCTGAGGTAAGAGTTTATTTCATTATTTAATGCAATTGATTACATGGAATGTTTTCCCTCTGAAATCAAACCTCTGCTTCCCCTGTCCACCCCAGTGCACGGTACAGCTGGGCTGGAAGCTACTGTTTTGATCCAGGCCTCCAGATTGATTCCTCATATTGCCTTTTCTTGCTGTTATGTAGTAACCACTCACTCAGCTACTAACTCTGTGTTAAAGGACCACACTGCATGCATTTGACTGGACTGTCTGTCTTTGTAAGTTAGTATGAACCCTGGGTGGTTGGAGTAGCTGCAGGAATACCCAGCATTCTGGCCTTGGTCCTTGCTGTCATCTTGGCAGTGGTCTGTATTCTCCAGTGGAAGAACTACAGCTGGAATCAGGTGACTACCTTCTATCTTCTGAGTGCCTTGCTGCTTCTGAGTCTAGATCTTATCAGAAACATAATTCAACATCTTCTTCAGCTCATAGGAAGTTCAGCACCACAACCCTTGGCTCTTCAGTTTTCTCAGCTCTGTCTCTCAAAGGCTTGAGCTCAGCTTAGATGTTGAAGGGTTCATAAGAATGAAAGTGAAATTCATGTTAAAGTACTGAAGGGGCACTGCCAAGTGGTCTGTTTAAATAACAGGAAATTGAAAAACCACAAACTGTCACCATTCTTCAGTAGACTTCTCTCTCATTTCCTACAGGAAATCAATCCTTTAGGGATCTTCTCACTCCAAATGGTGTTATTTGGCTCCAGAATCATTGCCACGGTGTTTTCTAGTACGTTTAGTTTGATCCCTTGCTTCCTCTGTCGCAGCCCATGGATGGGTCTTCATACTCTCCCTGCATCCCCAGTGCTGGGATTTAGGGAGTTAGGAGTTTCTGTAGCATCACGCTTTTTTCCTCTGAGGTGAAAAAATCATCTGCACACCCAAAGACACAGCCTGCCCGTAGAGGAATGCCATGAAGCATTCTGGCAAACAGGTATTGCCAGTTCCACTCAAAAGACCCCTTTTCTTCCCCTACCACTTTACAGATGGTTTTGACCAGCTTTTTTTGCATTGTTGAATTTTTGTTTCCTTACTTTAGCAAGAAGGGGAGACAATTTCCCTGTAGTAGTTGTTGGTCAATGTAGTTTCTCTCCTCTCCGTCCCTCCTCTCTACTCAAGTGTAAATGGAAAAGCAAGGGTCTTTTCCTGTTAAGAGACCAGACATATTTTGGATGTTCTAATAAAGGCAACACTCAGGCATTGGCGTTTCCCCTCTGCAAGGTCAGTCTCGTGGGCAAGTGTCAAGTGGACTCTGTGATTGTTCCAAATGAAACAGTGTTTTGGCATCCAGCTGAGAATATGTTGGATATTACCCCCTGTGAGGTTATTTGTCCCCTGAGTATGTCCCATGTTCTGGAGCTGTTCAGTAACAGAACACCTTCTCACTGCCCTGTGCTTCTCATGCAGTTGTTTGTGGCTTGCTGATAGATGTTGTTTGTCACAGTTTTGTTCATTGCTTCAGATGAATCAACATCCCAGTGGGCAGGAAGGACATGAATATGAATCATCCCCTCCCAGACCTGCAGATGTAAGCCATCTATTAACTTGTTCTCAACATAGCACGCATGCTGCTGAGTTCCTGATTGCAGGACTGGCTTTAAGGGTAGCCCTAGACTAATAGAAAGCTCATGGTATCTCGTCTCCATGCTTGCCTGGATCTCCTGTGTGACTGCTGTGTCTGGTTGCATGTCTGTCCAGTTGATGCAATCCCAGATGAGAGGTCAGCAATGGCTTGCCATCATTTCAGAGCACACAGGCATTAGAGCTGCAGCCTTCCAGGGCACACAATGGAGGGAGAAGGAGGGACAGACCTGAGAAGTGGGCAAATATGGCATTTCCTTCAAAATAATACTAAACATTTCCAAAGGGAGGTGGGAATTCAAACGTACTGTATTCTCTGCAGTACTGACATTGTTTCCAAGGACTTTATGAAAACCAATCACAGAATTTATATTTGGCCTCTAGGACTTTTGTATGATCATGATGCAGGGGGCAAGAAGTATCTATGTAAATGAAGATCAAGACAAACACCACAAACTGAACATCCAAAAACAACCAAGGCCCATGAGAACAAAGGAGCCCAGAAGAGAGTCACCTGTGGTGGAATATTTTTATGAAAACTATCCAGCCTCTCCCTGAAAGAAAAGCACCAAATTGCAGCTCAGCCCAGAAATAACAGACACAACCTCTTTTCCCAGACACCAGGGGTCACATGGCTGCAGTTAAGGAGCAAGAGAGTTTTCTCTTTGTGCCTACCTGAAATTCTATAGAGAACTGGACTAAAAGTAATTGGATGGGCAAAGAACTTGTTTGCTGTCATGCCTCTGAGATGTAGAAGTAAAATTGGATTCTCCTGGAGTACCCCAAGTTCTCTGGGAGAGATGGTTTTGCTGTTCTCCTACATTAATTCATTTTAATAAAGAACGTCTAAATCCTTGCAGTGATACTGATGGTAGAAAAGAGGAGCCAAAGAGTTGGCTGCAGTCCCTAATAATCAGGTAACTGAGCTCCTTGCAACAGCCTTCAAAAAACAGGAATGCATTCTTTTCGTTAGGCAGACGGCCCCCAGGCTGCAGGACCCCTTCCCCTCCAGCACCGTGGGCCTTCCCAACTGCTGTGTTGCAGCTGCTCAGGAGATCCTTGCAGGCAGCAGCAAGGAGTGCAGTGGAGGAAGAAGGAAGGACCCTTGCCCAGGAAGAACACCCTTCCCACAGGGTGCTGGCCAAGGCACTGCAGACCTACTCTGCAGTGCAGCAGCAGCAGATGTGGATGCTGCCCCAACCACAAGAAATAACAGCTCAAATCCTGATAAATAGATTTCTCTTTATTGGGTCACTAATGTACACACGTGCCATGCTATCCATCTGCAAAGCCTGATCTTGGCTGCTCATGTGCTTCAGGAGCAGCCATGGGAGCTGTGTGTGTGAGAAAACCAGCTGATTGATGCAGCCACTGTACTCGGTGGTGCTGTGACAGAGCATCAGTGCAGGGGGCTTCAGTGTCACCCAGAGTCTCCTGTGGTGTGGTGGAGTTCTGGGAGGCTTCAAAGGTGTCTGCTCTGTGCATCTATTTATGTTTGGACTGCCTTCCTGGAGCCTGGGAAAGGTGGGCCACTGCCTCCTGCTGTTGGTTTTAGTAAAGGAGTTGTAAAGGAATAGCCAGGCTGAGGACACTGGAGAGTGGTTTAGTGCTTTTCAGCGGGGGAGAGCACAGAGCTGGTAGGCAGGAGGTACATTGCTTGTTCCACTCAGTGTTGGGGTTATGTTGAGCTCCTGAGGGTCAACAGCAGACTTCAAGGTAAAGTTCTGCAAGATGATGGCTATGAGTAAGAATATCTCCATTCGTGCCAGGCCCTCTCCTGGGCATATTCGCTTTCCTGAAAGCGAAATCAGAAAATAGCACTCAGCAGGTGTTTCTGAGTAGACCAGAGTTTGTCCTAAGCAGATGTGTTGCACAGCTTCACTTACTACACACAGTCACAGCAGTGAGATGACTGTCAGGATTACTAAGGACATTTTCAAGAGAAAGACCCTTGGCGATTTGGCTGGGTGTGTGAAGGAAGAACAGGAGTAGGAGGAGTCTCAAACATGATGGAACATCACAGGAGTCAAGATGAGAGAGAGCAAGGAGACATAAAGCATAGGTGAGAAGGTGGAAGGTTGAGGCTGTTGCTAGGTGAGGGGTTGCCTATAGCCTAATGGGTGCTTAGGAGGTGCTGGGGAAAAGTGGAACTACTACAGAAAGACGAGTTGGTTCAGGATGACTTTAGTGGTTGTATAGGAAGGTGACAGGCATTTTGAAAGTGTCAGTGGATCCCCTTCACATCATTACACTGGCAACTCCTAGTAGGAGACTTGAGAAGCCTTCAGGCCTGAAGGAGGTGGAACATGCCAGTGGAGATGGGAGCATCGGAGCAGAGTTGTCCAGAGAGCAGTGAGCCCCAAGGAAGCACCAGTGGGACTGTGTAGGGAAGAGGCAGTGTGTGTTACAGGGAAAGGCAGGGTAGTCACCAGAGGAGGAGGCTGACAGTCAGAGGAAAAGAGAAAGGCTGTGCTTTACCTGCAGAGAAGGGCATGAAGAAGTCGCTCTTCTTAAAGGTGCCGTTCTTGTTCAGGAAGTGTTCAGGGTTGAACTCATATGGATTTGCAAACTCTTTACTGTCATGGAGGACAGAACTGAGGACAGGAAAAATCGTCGTGTCCTGAAGAAAAGCAGACCATGAAGGGAAGGCAAGTTAGATCACTCAATTCGACTGCCTGCCAAGTTAAGACTAAGCTTCCCAGTGTAGCCCTACCAGTGCATTTGGTTTGCCTTTGGGGACCCTTCTTCTGTGGAGGCAGCTTTAGGGAGACCCTCCTGGATGTCACAGCAGTGACAGTTGTTGGCTGCTCTTCCTGAATGCTCTCTCTCAGCTCCAGAACATTTACCCTCACCTTGTTCTGGTAGTCAGGGCACAACCCCCCTCATTCTTCCTCTTTCATAGTGTTTCACAATAATGAACTTGTAGAACACCATGTCCCTTCTTTTCTGCAAGCCCCAAAAAGCAAAAGCATACAGGGTTGTGGAAATGAAGCTCACTTCCCCTCTCCTAACAAATTTCTACTGCCACAATCCTCTTCCTTTCCTCCTCCCGACCAGCCACTGATGGGGGCTGGAGTAATTGGCAGTGATGACAGAAGAGCTCCCTGCTGGAAGCTGAACAGTTCTCTGGGTCCTGCCCTGTGATTTTACACAGGTAGCTGGAAATCACAATGCCAACAGCCCTCTGCTGCTGTTTCATCGCTGCCCACAGTCACCCAGAAGAGCAACAAGCAGTGCTGCCCCGGGCCAGGCCAAGCCATGGGCTGCTCTAACCCACAGCCTGCCTCTGGCAGTGGCCACCAGAGACTGCCTCAGGGAGTGTATAAGAACAGAGCAAACAGATTTGGTTTGTTCCACTGAATGCAAGCATACCCTCCAGCACTGTGTGGGTCAGGGGCTTTCTGTACTCAATAACCAGCAACTGACTTTGCTTCTGACCATGTGCGCAGGCTATCCTGGATGGTGATGAGCAGCTCCAGGACTTTGCTGCCTTTTGTATGTATAGTCACTGCTCTGGGTTTTTATGAACCCAACGTGCTTCTGACCAATGTGTTGGTCAGTGCTGCTGTTCAAGTCTTGGCCCAAGGAGTGTCAATGAGGCAGTGCAAATGAGATACAGAAGCCTGAGGATAAAAGCCTCACAGAGGTCTGGGTGGAAACAAGGCCAGGCCATGACAGTTCTGGCTTCTGGCTTGTAAGTGACAGCCTAAGGGCAAATGTGTTGCCAGCTTGTGTTGAACTTAAGGCAGCTTGCCCACTAACCTTAGGAATGACATAGTCTCTGAAGCAGGTGTCTTTGGACACAGTGTGAGGGAGAGCCAGGGGAATAAGAGAGATGAAGCGCTGGATTTCATGGACCACTGCATCCGTGTAGGGCATCTGGGTCCGGTCAGCCACACATGGTTTTCGTGATCGTCCTATTACCTGGTCTATCTCTTCTTGAACTTTCTCTGTCATGAGAGGCACAAACCATAAAATGAGTAAATATAACCAAACCAACAGAAATAGGCTGCCCTAAGCTGTTTTCAAATCACAGATGGCAGGAGCATTGGTGTTGCTTTTGGTGTTGACTAGAACACAGCTCTACTGCTGCTCACGCAGAGAAAGTTTTCCTATTGACTTGGCTAAGCAGGAGTACTGGGAGATAGAGGTGTGGACACAGTCAGGTCCCTCCCAGGCTGAGAGGGGACTGTAGCTGATGATGATGCCGGTGAAGCTGAGGGATCTCCATTGGCCACCATGAGGAATGGCAGTGCAAGGACTTTGTCCATTTGGGTAAAATATGAGAGAAGGAGAGAGAGAGGAAAAGCTGGGAGAAGGATGTGGTGTTAGGGACATGCCCAGCCCAGGGGAAAAGCTGGAAAGGTAGAGATCCCAAACTGGTACCTTGTATCTTTGGGTATTTGAGAAGAAGCAGAAGCCCGTATCGTATGGTGGTGCTAGTTGTCTCCGTTCCGGCAATAAACAAGTCAAAGGTGCTCGTTATCAGGTTCTTCATGTAGAAACTGGAATTGGGACGGTCTTTCTCCTAGGGAAAAGGCTGGGTTGTTTCTCTGGCTGAGATGAGAGAAGTGGTCCTTTCTGGTGTCATCCCAGGCCTTTCTTTTCAAGTAGAGCTGTTGCATTTCTCTGCTAAGGTGCCACAGCCATCTGGAGCATTGCAAGGCTACCTTGAGCAGTAAACTCAAACTGCCTTGAGCAACCTTCTTTCAAGTCGTGCACTGAATGGTACTCATCTGTTTGTTTGCCCTTGCTGTACCAACTGCTTTGCAGTTGGTACAAGGACTGCAAGACTAGAGTGAAAATGTCCCTGTGTTTGGCGAGAGCAGTTGAAGCTCTCCTTGTCCAAGAAGCTGCAGGTAATGGTGGCTGGTGAGCATACAGACCCAGGACTACAGGCTCTAGCACAGGCGATACCTGGGGTATTGTTGGTATCCTCCCATGGCACAGCAGACTGGGAAGGGTCATCACTATGTCTGTGTTATTATGAGAGGGAAGGGACTCAGCATAGGTGTGTTTAGGGATGAGCTGGGGCTGTGTGCTCTCTCCTTACCTCCTGCATTTTGCTGAGGAAACAATCGATGAAATCCTGAGGGGAGTTGGGATCTAGGGAGGCTTGGTGTGACTTCACCTCCTCTGCCACAAAGGCTTTTAGAGCATCACATTCTGCAAATATGTTGTTGTGTGGGCCAGGCAAGTAATCCATGATCTTTGAGAACATCTGGTAGAGCTGGAAGGAAAGAAACAGGGAGGTCACTAGTAGGACCATTGCCCCATCCTCTGATATTAGCAAAAGGCCAAGGAAAATCACAACCCTGTCAACTGAGCCAAGCCGAAGGACTATGAGTCTGCAGAGTTTGACAGGACTGTAGGGGCTTGCTTAGTAGTAGCAGGAACCTTAGAGATGGAGAAGAAGGATGTTCAGGACTGTGGGGAAGCTGCATTGGTGAGGGTGCTTCTTGCTCTCAAATGAAATCCCTTCTGTGCAGCAGAGCATTGATGGGCTCCTAATTAGAAGACTGAATTGGAACTTCACTGGGAGGGAGGCCTTCTGCTCCTCTGGGAGAATGTTGCCACTGTGAAATGGCTACTGAACGTACCTGTCCCCAGTGGGAGTTCATCGTCTCAAAGATGTTGTTCATGTTGTTCATCAGAGCCAGGAACTTCTTGTCTTTATAATCATACCGTTTCCCAAAGACGATGGAGCATATGACATTGGAGACAGAACAGCTCAGCATGAAGGTGGGGTCGAAAGGTGCTCCTGTGATTTCAGAAAAGTGGCAGGCGATTAAAAAACCCCACAAAACTATGTCTATTTATGGCTACTGTGGGTAACCTGAACTCTGTTAGTGGAAATATCAGATCACAGTCTCTGAATGACACAGAAGGCTCCTCCAAAGAGAACAGCACATAATAATGACATTATTTACAACTTTGTAATGAGAGGTAGCTGGTGCATGGACCAAATCCATAGGAAATCCAGTTCTTTGCTAAAGACATGATCTCCCTTCATACAGCCAGTTTTGTTCAAACACAAGATATATTAAAAATGGACCGTACCCTTTGTTTTGTTGATCTCTTCCAGCAAGTAGTCCGATTCCTCCTGTATCCTCTCTTCAATGCTCCTCTTCCCCATTCCAAAGTTCCGCAGAGTGGTGAGAGCAAACCGCCGGACTTGTAACCACAGCTCATTGTTGCTAAAAACAATCCCTGTAGAGGAAGAAGGAAGAGGGATGACCAGGCTTGAGCTTGCTGGGTGTGAGATGAGTGGTGGTTCATGGTGACAGAGAATCCAGTCCCTGGAGAGCACTGACATGGCAGTGTCATAGAGTCCTGTGGTTTGGAGGCAGTCTCTGGAGCTTCTGTAGTCCAACTGCCTGCTTTTGGCTTTCTCCACTGCATATCCAATCTCATCACTTATATCCACACACAATGTCCTTTGCTGCAACTGGTGGCTGTTTCCCCTTGCCTTTTCCCAGTCCATCTCTGAGAACATTCTGGCTCCACTTCTCTGCTACCTCAGCCCCTTTGGGTAGTGGAAACCAGCAATTACGGCCCACTCTGCCTTCCCTTCTCCAGGGGAGATGCACCCACCCCCTGCAGTCTTCATGGGGGTGCATGGTACACTCCAGCTCTAATCTGCTGAACACACCCTCAGCCCTTCCCTTGTCAGTTAGCAAACATACCTAATCCATTGTTAGCCCTGTCTCCTATTGGCATGTGTCCTCTGGCAGCAAACTCATCACCGCGATCAACCAAGGCTTCTTTCACCACATCATATCCGTGCAGCACCACCACTGGGTCAGAGCCCAAGTGCACTGTGAACACTGGTCCATACTCTTCACTGAGCTGTAAAAATGCAGGAGAGAACATGGCCATGTAGCAAATAGGGAGGAAGGCTTGTAAAGTCTCCTTGCTGCTGCATCCCACTGCAGGCAGTGAGCCTCACGCCCCGGCAACATCAAGATCTGGTTCTCTCATGAAAAATGTGGGTGTGGAGAGGGGTCCCAGCTCTCAGGCCCTGAACAACAAGGGCAACAGCAACCAGAGGGAGCAGCTGCAATCCCCATGACTCTTCTGCTTCTGTGGGATTGTAACTCATTGAGCTGTAGCCAGAGATTGTTCCCAGCCACAGGTCCCACACAGTTCTCACCCACAGCAGAAAGAGAGAAAAAGAAAGTGACCTTACCTTCTGGAGGGTTTTGGCCAAGTTTTTTGGTTTCACCTGCAGCAAGTTCCCTAGAATGGGAAGGGGAGTTGGTCCTGGAGGCATCTTCCCCTTTCCAGACTTCCCTTTCCATGCTGCGAAGGAGAGCAGGCAAGCAATGCAAACCAGGAGGACAACAGTGGCGGCTCCCAGGAGCATCTTTTGCTTCTGCAGTTCAAGAGGCAGAGACTGTGGGTGCCAGAGTCCGAGTTTATGTACTGAAGGGCTATGTTAGTTCAAGAGCAGGTTTTGGATCACATGGCTGAGTCAGTCAGTGTTACTAGTCAATCATTTGTTAGATCACCCTGTGTTATGAAACTTTTTTTATTGCTATTAATTGAGCATCAAGGACACACCTTATATCAAACAATGGCAGAGGCCAACAGAGGTGGAGAAATTTATAATGTGCTCATAAATATTGTTTTGTTTTGCCTAGAGTTAATTGTTAAAGAGATGGCACTAAGGGTGCACTCTCCTACTGTGGCACTCGCAGGAATTCACTGTCACAGGAGCATCTTCAGTGCCAGTTGGGATTGCTCTTCTTCAGTATCAATTGTGCAAACTCTCAGTGGTGTGAGCCATCCTTGATTGTTCCTGAAATCTTCCTGGCATCAGTAGAGTTCACACTGCATTTGATTTGGATATACAGATGTGTTTTCCTCAGTGCACAGCAATAAATTGCCTCAGTCTCTCTCCCTAGGGGCGTCTGGCCTCACAAGAGAGGCAAAAATAAAATATCCATCTAACAAGGGCAGAAAGGTCTCCAGACATCACGATAGACAAGAAAGGTCTTGCTGGATGAGATAAAGACATAAGAAAAGTGGATGAGACCTTGGGACTCTGACTTCTTCAAGGTCTCCTAGAGCAGAAGAAGAGTGAGAAGCTGGCAGAGAAGAGAGAAATCAAGAACTCGAGAGGGTCTCTGGGGAATGGCTTCCCCAGGTGGGACAGAGATGCACTTGTCAGACGCTGGGTATAGGTTAGGGCAACCTGGCAATTAGTCCTTGCACTTGCAGTGACTAAAGAAGCTAACCCAAACTACTGCTGGAAGCTGGCATGCACAGGTTCTTGTTTTGTTGATGTCTGACTCCACTATGAGGAACTGCTGCCTGGAAGGTCCACGGGTGCTCTGAGAGACAGCAGAGCATGTCTGGTGAAAGGACCCTCAAGGCTGTACTCTGCTTACTCAGTCTGGCCTTATCCTTCTCTCTCTCCTGAACTGTAGCACTTTTGCAGGCAGACAGATCCACCTGATCAGAAGGTGTTGGGAGGATGTAGGACTTGTAGGTTGCAGGGGATGTAGCACTTGGTGGGAATTAGCAAGATGCCTGGGTGAACTGGGTGCTTGGTTGGAGTGTCCTGGGTTTGGTATCTCTTGGTGCGTTCATGTGAGTTTCCCTTTCACTCAGAGGTGCTAGTGGAGGTCTCCATCCCTTGCAAGAGTTCCTGTACCTTCCCTTCCCTATGAGTTCTCAAGTCTTCCTTGCTCTTTTGCATAGGTGCCATAATGGGCTACTTGTTCTTTTTAAATCTCATTTCACTTCTTAAAACCCACACTCAATACTTTGGCACAAAAACTGAATTGCCAACAACTTTGGCTAATTGCTGATCTGCTGGCCTGAATTGCTGCAGCAGCTCAGATGTTGTCTGGGCAGTTCATGGAAGTTCATGTAGCTTTATGGACTTTCACTGATGAAAGTAAAGTTCATGAGAGTTTGCACTGCTACATGAGGTAGCTGCCAGCTAACAGCATTCATGAACTTTCCACCTTGCTTGTTTTATCTCAGCCAAGCTGCTTCCCACTTTCTACAACAACTTCTTTCAGACCAAGCATTTCATTTCCATGAATTTCAGCCTCATTTCAAGAGCCTCCCACCCCTACATCATCCAACGCAGCTGTCCAGCATGTGCATAGCAATTAGGAAAGGCCAGTTACCTGAAACTGTTCTTAGCACAAGTATTGCTTGGTGGATCTACAGCACTCCCAGAGTTGTTTCATGTAGAATTATTCTTCGATTCCATGTAGGTGTTTTTCCTGTCAGCGAGAACAAAGTATTGATGGGTTAAAATGTAACAAAACCCACCTCCCTGTAGCTCCAGCGTACTTTGCTTGCTGTTTTTCGCCCGATTCTGAGCGGGTGTTGCAGTGGCAGTGAGCTTTAAGCCAGCACAACAGTCAGCTTCTACAGACATGAAGTCTCCTTCCCTGTCAAAGTCCAGATGTTTTCCCTGGGTTTGCCTCTCCGCTGTGGCTGCCCAGTGCCCTGGCAGACGCTGCGGGGAGCACACTTGGTTCATGAGTGCTGCTCAAACCGCAGCCATGCGGGCAGTCCACGGAGATAAATTTGCTTTGGTTCCTGCTGTGCAGCTGAAAAGGTCTTGAACTTTGGGGAACAGCCATCCTGACTGGTACATGAAATTAGCAGTGTGCAGGGTAGGCACAGTGACATTCTTCACCGAGCTGCCCGGCTGGGATCAAGGCATCCGGTACAGCTGTGGAGCGAAGATGGGCTGTGGGCTGAGGTGGAAGGGGAGAGGAAATGCCTCCCTCAGACTCAGCTACTATCCACCATGCCCCATGCCTGTGGCAAGAGCTGGCTGGAGTGTGCTCAGTGCTGCACAGTGCTGTGTAGACATCCAGGAGCTGGAGGGTCCGATGAGGGCAGAAGCGTGGGTGGCTACCAATGGAAGTGCATTGTTAAGGGTCAAGAGTAGAAATCCCATGCACCGAACTCACACACCACGCTGGGATGTGTATGTTGATCTACTCCCAAAGAAATGAGCAGATTACAAAAGAACATGAATGGCTCAGGCTGTGCCAGCACTGCCACTGCAAAACGTAGGGCACAAAAGGCATGCACAAACAAAAATGTGTGCATCATCTCTGCAACAGTGTAAAGACATTCACACCTCCATTGCATGAATGCCGAAACATCTGTATGGAAAGATGGACAAGGAGACATTCACTCAGTGAGGCTGCGTGTTGTGTGGCTGGGGAGAAGGCTCTGCATGAGGCACGTTGCAGTTAGAGGCAGGCAATGGGCGCTGAACAAGGCAGAGTTTTCTCTGGGCTCACAGAGGCTCCCCTTGCCTGGGATTCAAGCCTATCTTAGGGGCCTGCCTGAAAGTTTTTGGGAGTGGAGTTCCAAGAGACCATACAGGCCTGTCACCTGGCAGCCAGGCCTAGACCAGTCCTGCAGCTATCCCTACACAACCACACTGCATGCAGGGCTGTAAGTTCATAGGCAAGAGTGTTTACAGGGAATCACCACCTCTTAGGTGTGCAAAGCCTCTGGAGCCCCCAGTTTCCCACAGACTTCATGTGAAGGGCTATTTCTGTGCTTTCCTGTCAGCACCCTGTGTCTGGCATTCAAAGCAGTGCCCGCTTTGAAAGAGTAAAAGCACTGTCACTCAGTTTCTTGCACTCATGCTGTATAATGAGCAATTAGAGCAGCAACAGGGCACGTGGGGAAAGCAGCCACATGTCCTGCATGTCTCAACCACAGGAAGAACTCAGAGTGACAAGAAGGATTTGAAGACCCTCCTGCAGCTCTACACTATGAATACAGACCCATCTCTTGAAATAAGCTCAGCTCTTGCCCTGTGATTTTCTTCAAAGGATGCAAACCTGCTGGGTTCAGGTGAGGGCAATGGAAGGGGCTAAACTATGGGGGTGGGCCCACCTGGACACTTCAGGGATTTCTGAGTCCAGCTGGCTCCACAATTTAAAAGGGTGAGGCTAAGGACAGCTGCTTTGTGGTCCTTAGCAAGAGAGTGGGATGGGTGTACTAGAGCAGTGTGGGGCTGCACTGGGTGCTCTGCGCTTCTGGGTGTTTCTTGGTCCCCTGCTTTTGGTTGTGGGGGCTCATGGTAGTGTTTTTTCTGATCCCACCCTGCTGACTTGTGGCCAAGAAAGCTTTCAGCTCACCTTACCCCCTGGCTGGGAAGGCAATGCTTCGTTTGTGCTGATTGTTTGGGGTAAGTGAGGGTGGTGTCAAGAGGCATTTTTATCCATATCTTTGCATAGTGCAGAGGTATGGCTGGAATGAGGAGGAAGGAACAGGCTTTGTTGTGAAGTGTTGCTAAACAGCTTTCAGTGTGTCTTGTGTAATCAGAGGGCTGTTTATATGACCCAGCAGTCAAGGGTTGTGGTGAAGTACTGTGCCTGGATCTAGATGGTTCCCCTGACTGTTGCAGACCCTAATACTGGTTTGGCCCCTGTTTTCTAGAGAAAGGCAGGTCTGTTGTGGACCCCATGGATAATGTGGGATGTTAAAATCACTGTGCTGTCTTCTCTTTCCCTAGATACTGAGGGGAAGGCACATGCTCTGCAGAATGACTCTGACTGTGGGCTCCTGGTATTTGGGACTTCAGATGGCTCCAGGAAAGTATTGGTCTCTTATACTGGCTGTTATGTCTTTGACTGGGTGAGTGACCTTAGGGATTCTGCTGGGACTGTGACTACTGCTGCTCTGGCTGCCCTGACTGGTGTGGCTTTCCCCTAGGATGGTAATTACCTTCTACTGGTTGGGCTTGAAGGAACAGGTGCTGCTGGGCAAAAGGTTCTTCATGAAGAGACGCTGCTCAGGTGCCCTGTGGACCTTCCTGGTAAGATTCTGGCTGCTGCTTGTATCTTGTGGTGATGAGTGCCATTCCTTTCAGTTGGCTGTTTGTAGTCAGTCTAGGGGCTGTGAGAAGGAGCTTACTGCTGTGCAGAAAACTCCCTGGTACAAGGTTTGGACATAGGAGCTGCCAACTTGCTGGGAACCTGGGCATCTTTGTGGGATCAGCAGGTGAATATGTCCGTTGTGTCTCCTAGCCATGTTTTGACTGCTTGAGTCCCTGCAAGTTCAGGGATTGAGCCGGAGACTAGGTACAATGATTTGCCCAGCTACCAGGAGTTGATTGGGAACACTTTATCTTGACAGATCCCATGGAGGTCTGGTCTCCTGTACATGGGAGGAGACCAGACCTCCTTCTGGAGGCGACTCTGTTCCAGGGAAATTCATGTCCCTTCTGAGTGGGCTTCCATGTCACTCTAGGCCATGTGTTTAACCCTCCTCTGACTAATTTCCCTTGGTTTGTATGCAGAGTCGCCGTAACACCTTCTACCAGTGTCCTTTATGTCTTTGTACTTCTGCTCTTATGATTTAGCTGCAAACTGCTGCTATCTTCTTCCAGCCCTGGATGCTCCAAGCAGTACTGTCTGTTCAGCTGTTCCCAGCCAGGACCGGCTGCTGTGTGCCTCCTTGCCTGTCAGCCAGGGAGACTGCAAAGTGCGAGGCTGCTGCTATGACCCTAGGGACAGGGTAAAGCCTTGCTACTTTGGTAACACAGGTAAGCCTGAGCAGCTGTCCTCCCCTCCTAATGAGGTGCTTCAATATGGGATTTCTCACTTTGCTGTCAGAGCAGGGTTGGTGTGTTATCAGTCCTGCAGGTGGCTTCGGGCTATGTTTTTGGCTGTCAAGAATAGCATGTTCCATTGAGGGACCCATCCTTTTCAGGTGTATTGCAAGAGACCTGGGTTCATGGCTAGAATCTGTGTTGCTGTTAGAGCTGGTTGCACTTGTCTTGCCATGCTTAGCAATTGTTTTGGGGGTTAAAGGCAAGAGAACTTGTGGAACTTGCTGGCCTCATCTTTGCTGTGATGTTTGAGTCTCCTTCCTGTCCCTCTTCTCCCCAAGCTTTAGACTGATTATGTCTCTTCCTTCAGTGACAGCTCACTGCACAGCAGATGGCCAGTTTTCCATTGCTGTTTCTCGAGATGTGACCGTGCCACCCATTGTCCTGGACTCTGTGCAGCTGGCTGGGGGGCACAGTACCAGCTGTGTCCCTGTTGTGAAAAACAATGCATTTGTTGTGTACCAGTTCCCACTCTCTGCCTGTGGCACCACTTTTCAGGTAAGAGCTGTGGCTGTCACTAGGCAGGAATAGCAGAAGCTTGCAGCCCTGGAACAGCCTGGCATGGCTGTGGCTTCTTACTGGACACCCTATAGACTTGCAGAGGCCAAATGCTGTTTTCCAGCCTTGTAGTGATGCAGCCTGACTTTACCACACTGATGGTGCCTGTCTGTTGTTCCAGGTGGCTGGTGACCAGGCCATATATGAGAATGAGTTGGTGGCAGCCAGGGATGTGAAGACTGCAAGCCTTGGCTCTGTCACTAGGGATAGCACACTCAGGTATTAGCCTGGGGCTGATGTTGCTGGGTGCCACTGTGTTCAATGTCGCTGGAGAAATTCCTGCTTGTCACAAGCGCTGAATTCACAACAGGGCACTGGCCTAGGCTAAGGACTGGCATGTCTCTGGTTAGTGGGGAAAAAAGCTGGTGCTGATCAGTGACACTCTGCAGATTCTCAAATATAAAAGAGAATGTCAAGTATTTATTTCTTAAAAGGAAGGATTGGAAGAAAGATTAGGAATATAACTAATTAAAGCAGATATTACGTTGCCATATTGGGGTAAGGAGATACCAGAGCAACTTCTCTTCTCTCTGTGATTTGGAGCTTTCCTGTCCTACCAGGTTACATGTCCGATGTAGCTATTCCATCAGTGGGAGCTCCATTCCCTTGAGCGTTCAGGTCTTCACACTGCCACCCCTGCCTGCTGTGTCCCAGCCAGGTCCTCTGTCCTTGGAGCTGTGTGTTGCCTCAGGTAGGAAGGGCTTGCTGGACTTCCTCGAGTGGCTTGGTGCAGGGCTCTGGTCTCTGATGAATAACAAGTATTGATTGGTTAATCCAGCACTACTTCACTGCCATGGTGGAAACTTACTGATAAAGGATGGTCTCAGGATGCCTCTGTGTTTCTTCCTGCTCTAAAATGACTCTTGGGTTTCTTCTATCCCAGATGGAAGCTATACTTCCTACTATACTGACAGTGACTATCCTCTTGTGAAGACTCTGAGAGACCCTGTTTATGCAGAAGTAAAGATCCTCCAAAGAACAGACCCAGACCTGATTCTAGTTCTGCACCACTGCTGGGCCACACCAACTCTCAATCCCCAGCAAGAGCTGCAGTGGCCTGTTTTGGTGGATGGGTAAGTTACTTGGAAACAACTTTGGGTCAGGGAATAATGTGCTCTTTTTTTCACTGCTCACTTCTCCTCCTCAGGTGCCCTTATGGAGGGGACAATTATCAGACACAACTGGTGCCTCTGGGTTTTGCCTCAGGACTGCTGTTCCCTTCTCATTACCAGCGTTTTGCCCTCTACACGTTTACCTTTGTGGACTCCACTTCCCAAGAGAAGCTCTCAGGGCTGGTAAGATCCTGTCCTGTCTGCCTAGTTTCCTACTGAGGACAAATAAAATGTGTGTGCAATGAGAACCACTTCTTAAGTATTAGATGCTTGGCCTCCTTGTGGGGACAAAGACTAGCAAATTCCCCTCCTGAAATAGGAGAGGTTGATGCAAGAAACTTTTTTCCCTGGAATGAACATGGCAGAGGTAAGATATATCACTGGAGGACTGTGACAGAAAATGAGCCTACTTAGAAGGGCAGTAGTTTACTTAAACAAGTGCTAGCTTGTTGTCTAAGCTGTTCAGGTGAGTTAGCTTAGGTTGTGTGCTCTACCAATGCTAATCAATAGTCTCTGCAACAAATGGCTTAGCCAAGAGGACTTTGCAATAGCTTTAAGTATCTGAAGCATCTGGACTCTGAATCTCGTGAACGTTTACACAGTTAAGTCATATGAAGTTCACCATGCCTTGCACTATTTGCTCAGGGCTCCTGAAGCCAGTTAATACTCAAAACATGTCATAGCTGTATCTAACATGGGTCACAGTGTAGTGGTGCTCAGGCAGCTGTATCTCAGGTGTCCAGCAGAAGTGCTGTAATGCCAGATTTGACTGAGTTTGAAGGTGTACGATAAGGGTATCAAAGCCGCCTTGCAGCAGACACCAGAGGGCTCCAAGGCTATGCCTGGATGTGAAACAAGCCAAACTGACCTTCCTGCCTTCTCTGTTCTGTGACTAGGTGTGTGTGGGGGGTCTGGCTGGTATGGTGTTAACTCTGCTCGTAGCAGTCCATCTGGTGCTGTGGCTTTGGATTTGTGGCTAAAACAGGGTTGAAAACATACCAATGTTGTTGCTGTTTGCTAAATAGTGCTTGCATAGCACCAAGGCTGTTGCTTTTTTGCTCTGCTGTTTCTCAACCCCATGTGCGTAAGCAAGAGGTAGGCTAGAAGCTGGGAGGCAGCCCAGCTGGCCTAAACTGGCCAAAGGAACCTTCCATGCTGCCTCCTTTCATGCTTGGCAACAAGCACTGAGGGATTTCTTCTTTCAGTGTAAGCTGATGGTCTGACTGTCTGGTCACCAGTCCATCTGTAGGAGCAGGGTGGGTGACTTGCTTCTGCATCACTTGTGCATTGTTTTGGTTCTTCTCTCTCCTGCTCTCATTCACTTAGTTAACCTGTAGCTGGAGTGATAACGATGGTTTTCTTGCTTTTGCTCTTTCTATTCTCTCTCTCTCCTGCCAGGGCAGAGGAGAGGAAGTGAGGAAGTGGCTGTGTGGGTGCTTTAGCTGCTGGCTGGGGTCAGTGCAGCACGCCAGGATATCAGTTGTCTACAGACACTGCCTGAGTGATTCCAGGCTGTGTTCCATTCTTTCTAGGTGTACCTGCACTGTAGTGCTTCAGTGTGCCACCGGTCTGTACAAGAGTCCTGTGCCACCACTTGCTCTGCGCGAGCCAGTAAGTGTCCTATCCTTCTGCTTCCCTTTCCAAAGGGGAAACAAGGGTCTAGTCTCCAAGATGGAGGGTAAAGGACCTATGGACTATAGGCTAATTCCCCTGAGCCATGAACAGCTTGATAAGGCATTTCCTGCTCCCTTCCTCTGCCCTGGCTCTTATGCCAAAAAGTCAGAGGTCTCAATAGGCTCTTAATTCTGTGAGGTCTTGCATGGAATCTTTGGCCTTTGGAATTTTGAGTGTATTGAGGAGCTGACTTTCAGGACTACACATCTTCTCACCTACAACCTTCACATTGCTCTGTAGGGGGTAAAAGGAGTGCTCAGCATCAGTTTCAGGAAGGTGCCTCCCATGTCTCCAGCAAAGGCCCTGTGATTTTCCTCCAGGATGGGCTAAGACAAGACACAGCCAAGGATGGCCTTGGTAAGTGTGGCAGCCCAGCTTAGTGGGGCTAGTCTAAGGCTTTTCTGCAGAAAGACTGAATCTAAGGGCATCCCTGTGCCTCACTGTGGGAGCACTAATTGGAATGTCTCTCCCCCCCAGGAACACCTGTGCATGCTGCAGCCCCCTGGGCTCTGGGGTTTGCTGCTGTGGCCATCGGGACAGCTCTGTGTGTGGTTCTTGTGGCTGCTGTGCTGTGGCAGAGGAAGGTTTCAGCAACACATTAAACCATCGTATTGCAATAAAGCAGCTGTCAAACCCATTTGGTCTGAGGTGCCCCTTCCCCTAGAGACCATAGCTGCAAGACAAATTTATCCCAATGGCTCTCAAAGCATTCCAAATGCTCTGAATGCATCTTACTTTCTGGAATTCTTCTGCTCTGGATTTAGTGTTAACTGTCTGCTGGTTACACAGCAGGAGTGATGCTGGGTGGTGTCTGCATTTCTGCGGGTTACTAAGGTGGCCTTCAAAATTACTGACCTTGATTCCTTTTGAACTCTGAGTAGAAGTGCAGAAAAACTAAATAAAAGCAGATCCTTACTTCCCCCTGGGGTTGCAAAGCAGGTATTTTTACTAAGCAGAGGAGCTGGAAACTGGTCTCTTGCCCCTGAGTCACTAGGTAAGTCAGGGCTGTGCTCATGTGCCAGGACTGGAAAGCAAGGATGCCACAGCACTACATGAACAGGCCTTCCTAATGATGCTGTGTGTGAACTTAAATCTCTTCTTCTAGAAACAGAAGAGGACAGGTGGTATTTTTCTGGGGAATGAGAGCAGGCAAACATCATTCCAACAGGAAAAAAACTCCAAAGTGCCAAGGTGTTTTGAACTTTGAGTGAGGGGAGCGGGGGGAAGGAAATCAAACTTTAAACAAAGATTAACCTCAAACCTTCATGTGAGAGCAGGTAGTTAGGAGTCTTCAAAGCTCTTAGATTAAAATTAATTTGACATCGCTGTTGGCATGACAGCAACAGGGATATGCTTGGGGTTTTTTGTGGGTTTTTTGAGATGAGAAATAAAATATGCTGGTTTAGGTATCAGGGCAGTTCAGTGTGGTGTTGTCAGTCAGAGCAGCTGGGTAGCATCGTTCTTGGCTCTCTGAGGTCCTGGGTAAAAGCTGTACAGCAAAACCCTCCAGGCAGTAGAGGAGGAAAACAGCCCCACCCCTTTTCTTCCTGCCCAGCCTGGGGGAGCTCTGATGCTTGTACTCCCACTGAGATCCCCTAATAGCCAATGGGGTAGTCCTTGAGGGGAAGGAAAAATATTTTTCCCTGCAAGCTTGATTGTTAAGGCAGAAGAGGAGTCTTAGCTGTACTGCTTTGAGGCCTTTAAAGGAGAACAGTAGCTCTTATGGGGAAGCAAAGGACTGATTAGTAGCTTTCTTGAGGTAGCAATGTTTTTTAATTATGTTCTGCTCATACTGTGTGATTAGACAGTGTTAACAGGTGCTGGGATCTGCCTTTTAATTCCTTTACTACTCCAACAAACTTAGGAATCATGTTTTTATTTTTCTAGCAGAGCTGCACTTCCCTGGTACTTTCAGGATAGCAAATGATCTTAGTCTTGCCTGCTTTTAAAATCTGATCAGACGAAAAGACTGTCCCAAGTTGTATGGTGGGAGGGTGAAGGAGATCGCCACAGGCTGGGAAAAATCTTCAGCTAAAGGTAGGTCAGACAGGCTCCTCCTTTAGGGAGTGCCTCTAGCACTAAATGACCTTGGTGCAGGGGGAGCTCTGT
The DNA here is from genome assembly GCA_013396735.1 of Grallaria varia. NCBI lineage: Eukaryota > Metazoa > Chordata > Aves > Passeriformes > Formicariidae > Grallaria > Grallaria varia. The sequence continues at coordinate 403,199 of VWZG01007844.1, forward strand.
CTGGGAAAGAAGAGTGTAAACTCATAACGTGTTTTATGACAAGTCTTTAGCAGCTGTTTATAATGATAATTAACTAGACAATTAGGAGTAATATAAACCACACCTTTTCAGTACACCAGGCCGGGGGCTCTGGCACTGGTCTTAACTGTGTGTTCAGGCCAAGACTTAAACACCTCCCTGGCTGCTGCTGGAGCTTTTCTATGCCTCAGTAAAGGAGACAAATATTTCGAGAGCTCAGATACCTGTGTGGCGCTAAAGGGACTAGGAGAGCTGAGTCTCTGTTGCCTTCCATGGGGTTGCTGAACTATCCTAAGGCATCAGGGAGCTCTGGGTGTGTAGCCTCTGGGAATTGGACACATGTCCCTGCAGGGTTGTCCCTTCTGGTGCAGAGCTGGGTCTTGTAATGGACCTGCTGCTTAGTGTAGGGTGCATGCACCTCTGAGTTGAGGTGGGTGAGCAGAGAAGTGAACTTAATTCCCTTATCAATTTAGGGGAGTTTTCTGTGTTTAAGGCTTGCTACTTGGTCCTCAGCCAGAGGGCAGGGCATGAGCAGCAGTGGGATGCGGGTTCTTGCTGTGAAGCCTTGGCACAGGGTGAAGGGTAGGCCACAGGGAGGTTTCCTCCTCCAGTGCATTGGCACCATCTTCCTTACCCATTCTCCAGCTCCACTGGGATGTTAGTGGCTTTCATGGCTCCTGTTATGCGATTTTTGCTTCTGTGAGTGTATTTTCCTTCTACCTTCACAGGTGTGTTTCTGGCTTATTTTTTTCTAGGCCTCTGCTTTCTCTGGTTGGGGTCTCATTGACTTGGAGTACCTGCATGTGATTTCTCATGTCAGCACTCTCTTTAGCTTCACTCTGTACCACCTGGTTATATAGTTCAACTAAAGGTGTTGTGAGGGTACACAGTGGCTCACACGCCTGCAGGTGAAGGGAAGTTGCTCTGTCCAGGAGGGTGCTGCTGGCTGTGAATGAAGGAGCTGAGGAAAAGCAGCCCTAAGGCCAGCCAGCATCTGTCAGTTGAGGCTGTGGCACAATGCTGCTACTGAACCCAGATTTTTAGAAAGAAACCCCAGTGCTGATCACCAGTACACTTTGTCCCCAGTGCCTTCACCAGTTCTTCTTGGAAGTGTGGGGTGTGTGCTGCCTGTTTGTGGCTGCCTGCTCTGTGGCTTAGGAGGCCAGGCCCAGCAACAGCACCTAATACAGGGCTGCTCAAATTAACACCTACACTTTGCCGTATCTGAACTTTCCAAAGGGTCTCCTCACCCTCCAGTTCTTTGAGAACAGCACCTGCTTCAAAAGGGCAAACTTGTTTCTTTGCCAGAGCTAAAAAATCTTCTTCAGAAGCTTGGAGGTAACAATTCCTTTCCTGACCAGCTGTGCTCACCTGAAACCCTAAAGGTGTGGCAGTTGCTGTACTACAAGCCAGGTGTTCATTAATACCTGAAGACAATTATCTTAAGTGATGCGTTTATTAAATTTCTTACGCTTGTATTACAGTGCATCCTGGAGTGGAGAACTATACAGTATGTTACATATTATAAATACACTTATTTTGGAAAATTCATGAATATATTTAATATAATGCTGTAATAAAAAAGACCTTCTAGCTTAGCTTAGTTAAAAAAAATTCAGACAACAAACTTATAATGTGAATGGATGTTGGTGGTAGGGAATACCAGCTCATGGTGCTATGTCTTAAAACACTTTAGATTCAGTTTGCAGTGATTCACATTCCTTATGGTCTCTGTAAAGCTGGAGGAATAAAGGAGGGTGTATGATGCAGGATTTTTTTTTTCCCCCCTCTATTTATGGAGATATACAAACTATTCACAGAATAATCAAGTCATAAATCTTTCTAGCTTTGGATGAAGCTAGCAAGATATGCAGTGAATAACCAAGTCCTGCTGTAGCACCTAAAACTGAAACATCGAACACAGCACCTACTTTAGAGTGCTAACTTTGAGTCAGCACAGACGTTTTTCTTTTTGATTGGGGTTTGGTTTTTTGTGGGTTTTGTTTTTTGGTTTTTGTTTGTTTGTTTGTTTGTTTGTTTTGAGATGCTAAGTGACAACAGTAGTAACCCTTCTGAGTACTTGGAGAACCCGGCGTGGGCTACTGCCTTCACTCATATTCCTGCAAACCACAGCTGCCCTGGGAAAGCATGGCTGAGCTGCTCTGAGTTCCAGAAAAGATCCTGCTCTGGTTTGGGGAACTCAGATGCTTCTCTGTTGCTCATCCAAATCAGCTGGAGCTCTCTGTCACTGAAAGACTAAGCCTGCTGAAGTTGATCCATTCCTACCAGCTTCTTAAATCTTGATTTCCAGGCAAGTTTGGGCTGGGGAGAGATTTTTAAACACCAGTTGCTTGACTTGTAATTATATTTTAATTTATGGAGTAGAATAATGCTTTATCTAATGGCAGATTTAGTTTACTGAAGTTTTTACTCCATGTGCATTAATTATTTTGCTAGTACCAATATGAGCTAGTGTGCAGAGACTACTGCAACCACGGGACCTTCAGAAGCAGGCACTGCCTGTTCCTGGAGCGTGGAAGCAGTGAACACATGGCAGTAAGGCAGCCACCAAATACACTCAATAGTGTTACACAATTGTTAATGTTTCCTAAAAGAACAACAGTTTATAAATATGTATTTGAATAATTGCTTTGCAGCTCTGCTCTCCCTCTCACCCTTTCCCATCAGAGTGGTGCCTGAGCCATACCAGCAGCGTGACTGCCCCACCTACAGCCTCAGGGCCCCACCTGCACAGACAGGAGGACTTAAATGTAACTTAAAAGTAGGAATTTGAGCCTGGTGTCCCGCTCCTCCCCCTTCCCGAAAAAAAATTCACAGATTGATAGCCTAAGAGCTGGGCTGCTCTGTGAAGCAGAGGCATTGCCCTGGGTGCACCCTCTAGTGTCTGGAAAGGCTGATTCCAGCAGTGCCCCTCGTTGTGGTTTCTACTATGAGTGTGCACAATACCAGCTTCTGCACAGGGTAGCACCACAGTCCAGGGGCCTCTGCAGCAGAAGCAGACCCACAGGACAGGAAGCTAGTGATGGATTCAGGAATGACCTCAGTTTTACACACTTTGTTTTCCTGTTGGATTCCAGCGAAATGGCACAGCCCTGGCCATGTGCTGCTCTGAAGGGAGGAGCTGTGCTGGAGACAAGCAGTGACTGCAACTCAGGCTCTCAGAGAGGAGGTGGTCCTTCCAACAGCCACTTCTGCCCTGGGCAGGGAGTTCCTGGCACTCCTCTAGATGATGCTGTGTCCCAAAAAGCTTACATTTATTTTAGCTGGAGAAAGTCCCCAGAAAGCAATGATAGTTTAAAAGCTTCAGTGTTTCAGGTAATTCTATTCCTAACCCAGACTGCAGGAAGAATATCCAATTTTTAGAAGTCTCTGGTTATACTGCCAGGATGCTCACAGCAATTTTCGTTCATGGCTTGACTTTTCTAAGTACACTTCAGGTTCAGGAGCAAAGCTTGTATGTAGCTGAGCATGTATCTTCCCACAGACCATCTCAACCTCCTCCTTCCCTCTTTCCCTGACAATGCTCAAATCAGAGTTGCTCTGTTGACAACTGTAGGATGCAGATTGCACAAAGTAACTCCAGGGTTCTTGGTTTTGTGTTCTTTGGTGCTCTCACCTTGCCTTTCTGAAAGAGAAACACATGGTAAATGTGAGATTAGGGAGAGTTTATCTGCATTTAACCCATGGGCTCAGTTGGGAAGTTGGAAGATGAAACTGAGGCTGGTCCTCATTTAGTCTTTATTGTGGAGAGATTGTCTCATCTGTAAGACATCTGGTTGGCTTTTTATTTAGGAATCCTTAGACCGACTGCAGATAAATTTGCTGCTGTATTTTTATTTTTATTTTTTTTGTAAAAAGGCTGCATGATGTAGCCTGCATGACTACAGTTGCCTTTAACTTGTGGGTTAAAATAAAAAACCCAGCAAACAAACTCAACAAACAAAAGATCAGAGAACTATTAAAATGAAGATATATAGGCCAGCCCTCAGCAGGTGTAAATCCACGTAATTTGAGCTTCAAAAATCAGACCTGCTGCTGTCTTTGCATGCTGAAGTCTATCTGGATGAAGGAACAGGGCTATCATTTCTGTGCTGAGAGGAGGCAAAAAAAAAAAAAATCCCAACCCACAAAGGAACACATGCTGCTTTACTTATTTTACCTTGTTCCATTTGACCTGAGTTATCAGAAAGGCCATATGTTTTCATTCTTTGTGTTTTGTCCCAGAACGATCATGGAGTTCCTCTCAGTTTTCTTCAGCTCTGAAGACATACTATCTGGCCTTAACAAATGGAAAAGTACAATTGAAGTTGACAGTGGTCAGAATGCATGGATGTGTTTTTAACATCAATATGCTGTGTATATGTACCCAACATCCAAGCTGTACCCAAAGCAGCTTCCCCCTCTCCAAAACAGATGCTGTCTGAATATTTGTGGCAGCATGAAAAAAAAAAAGAGCGCCACAAAATGCAGCACTGGGTGTGGAGTCGCACTGTAATGGATGGACACAAACATCATTTTGTTGAGGGCAACCGGTATTCTCTACCTAGCTGGAAGCTGAGGGGTAGACTCATGGTTGAGTGTCACAGGGAAGGTAAAAGTTCTGGCCTGAAGTAGTAAGTAGGAAATGAAGAGTTTTGAAAAGCAGCACTAAGCTAGCTCCTGTGGACTGTCACCAGCTTATTTCAATCATATGTAATAAATAATGAACAAAAAATAAGTATAATACCTCAGGCTTCCAGGACAGAGGAGAGACAAACATTTTAAAACATTCTCTAAACACTTTTTAAAAATAGCTTCTGTTTAAGAAAGAAAAGCTGCAGCTTGGGGGCTTTTTGAAAGCAGTATTTGAAACTTATTTACAGAAAATAAACAGCTACTAGCTACTTACTTGAAATATTTGATTTGAAAATTTTTCAACTTGAAGTCCTGACTGACATGGTGCAGACTCTTTATTTTGCCAACTACTGCTTTGGGGTTTTTTTTCTAGATGTTGTACGGCTTTTTGTTTTTTCAGCTCATAGTTCTTTAACAATGGGATGGTCAAACTTCTGCCTTGATCTTGTCCTTTAATTTTGTCTGTTTCTCAACTCTGAATACAGTGATCTATCACCCTTAATAGAGTAATTTCCCATGTGAAGAGCAATGTTCAGACCTGGGTCTGAGGTTCTAGGGCCCCTTTCAGCATTTGCCAGAGTACTGAAGATGGGGTTTTGTAATACTAGAGCTGCAGTGTCCTTCCTAACTTACTTCACCCTAACCACAATGAAGGTGTCATACAGCAGCATGCTTTTGGTGGCTTCAAGCTGAAACTATCATCTTTACCATGATGAAAAATACTGTATTTGAGGTGAGCTCATGCCCATGCAGCTGCATTAAAGCTATACCTCCCACAGATACTCAGGTGCATGTGTCTGCACAGGAATGTGAAGAGAGGATTGCTCAAAGCTTCCCACATTTGATCCTGTCCTGGAAAGGAGAGGTCCATGTGCTGCCTAAGTTCATAACACCATGATCAAGTCAGTCATCAGCCTGTTCTGGCTCTTTGCAAAAAATAGATGTTGCTTTGCAGGAATAAATGTACTAGCAGAAAAAAGAAAATGAAATGAAAACCTAAGCCACTTTAGAACAATGTCTGACAAACCACTGGGTCTTGTTGCCAGTATGTTTACCTTGGCAAGCCTCCCTCTCTCCTGCTGGAAGAACCAAGTTCTCTCCCTACTATGAGAATTCTTTTGTAGATGTTAANAACCACCCTGGAGCAGATCATTCATCATACAAAGAGTGGGAGCATGAAAGGGGATTTGCTTTGACCTAGTTACAAAAACAAAGAGTTTTCTGTAATTGCCCGAATGACTCAAGTGGGACCGGGTGTCTAAAGCAACAAACTCTGCTTCCTTCGAAACTGTACGTTAATACAGGGCACCAGCATCCAACCTGTTCCAGTTCAAGACCTGGAGACCAAGGAAGCCTCGGTAAGCAAAAGCCAGCCAGCTCCATACGCCTGCATGTACAGACAGGACCAGGAGCCAGGACAAATATGTTTCATAAATTATAGCAAAGACAGTGACTTTAAATGCTGAGAGTATCCGGGCTTTAAGGTTTGCTTTGCCAAGAGCTGCAGATGAAAGAGACTTTCTTGCTTTACCATTCTGGTACTACTGTCAGGAGGGTCTGTCTTTCTGTCCAGCAGCATTTGCTGGTCTGTTGTTGATCCACTAAGCCTCACTTTTTATTTCATGGGAGCCTGAAGGCAACTGTGTATCCAAAATGCTACAGGAGCAAAATTCCCAACTCTTCCAGGCACTGGTGAAAAGGGCAGTGTCAGTATACTGCTATTGCAGGGTTTGGGGTAAAAGGAGCAAGATCAGACACAGATAGGGCAGGGGAATAAGAGATAGCAAGCAGAAGAAGAGGAAATGGAGGCAGATAAAGGGGCATGAGTAGAGGCAAGGGGATTATGTAGATATATGGGAGAAGGAAGTTACTAAAAGGCCATCAGCTACAGAAAGTAGGCTGGAAAAATTAGTGTACAAGAATCTCTGGGGCTGCCTGGTTACAACCAGGTAAAAAATTGTCCATTTGGCATCTCATAGTACAGCTTTTCCATGACAGAAGTAGTTGTCCAGTCTAGGAGACTAATTTCTAGGAAGCTAGAATTTCTGTTCAGAGCTATTGGGCTGGCCCTTCACTGGAGTACATCAATTTAGGTAGTTGAGGACCTAGCCTTCAGTTCTCATGTGGGAAGTGCTGGCATTGTCCTCTGTGCTACAGAGAAGGGGCCAGGCAGGAGGTTACAAAGACAGAAATTTTCTGAAACCCAAATAATGTCCTGGTTCTATTCAGGTTTAGAGGGAAGGTTCACAGGAATTTGTATTTTTTCCCCAGCTGGTTCACCATCTATTTTAGATGGAACTGTTTGATCTCTTTCTGCTTTGTGTTTCTTTCAGTTTCCCAAACAATAGGAGGAAGCTCGCCTGTTATGCGTGCTTGGGCCCCAACCAAGATTTTCCCAGCTGGAAAAGTCACTCCATAAACTACAGAGGGGTTGTTTCCAGCCGTAATTATAAGATTCCCAGTTCCCTTATACGTTTTGTAAGATAGGTACAGGCTGTCTTAAAGGGAACAATAGGACATTCCTGAGTGCTTAAACAACTGCTGTTTCCCCACCATCACCCCCTCTAAAACCTGAGGAGGGCTTAAGCACATTTGAGCTGTTCAGCTCAAGGTTACTGAGACTTCAGCTGAAAAAACATACAGGGAGGTGCACACTCCTGCTTTGGTGAGTAAGATACCCAAGCTCTTCCTGTTACCTGATTATATACACAAACACTCCAAATTCACCAGACCAGCTGGGAGAACTTGGCAAGCACACAGGGAATATCTGTGCAAGGGGTAGCTGGCAGCACTGTCAGACAGACACGCATCACACATATAGCTCAGAGGCCTGGTCATAACTACCTGGTAGACAAACTTGTCTAAGGGACCAGCACGCATCTTTTAATAGAAATAAGACCTCATGTTTGGCCCAAATACTCATCTTCAGCAACAACCAGGTCCCAGCTCCACTGGATGAAAGGTGGGAAAGTGGACAAAGGAGAGCATTAACCTTGATTGTAATGTTTAGGAGGGAGTAGAAAAGACAAATAATTAGGCTATAGAATGGCTCTGGCTAACTGTCATCATCCCCTTGCCCTGCTGGAGATAAGTGCCTTCTTTTAGGGACCCTAATGTTTCCATAATTCTCACACAGGTGCCATCCAGTTGGGATGTTAGAACATCTGGACACAGAGGAAGCAAATAGCACTGCTGGCCAGGACCAGGATACACAATGGAGAGAAGGTAAGGAGTGGTCTTTTCTAGGTATCAGCGCCCAGAAGTAAGTCTTCTATCATCTCCTCCCAACACTTAGTGCATTGCCTCACCTGTACAGCTGTGGGCAGGACCTCTTCAGAGCAGCAGAGGACAGCCCCAGCTTGTTCTGGTTTCTCAACCGTGTCTTCCTCATAAGATCTCTCATTCTCCCCCAAGCATGGCTCTCACCCTAGGGAGCAAAAACAAACCACAACTTGAAGGACCAGTGGTAACTTTCTGGCAGACCTCATGTGGCCAGCATATGATACTTCGGGGTACTCCAGGGTGGTGGGAAGAGGGAAGCTTCTTTCAGACAGGTAGGGATCAAACACTGTGCAATGATACCCAGTGGTCAGCCTGTACCTGTACAAGGCACAAGGAGACAGGATGGAAGAACTGTGAGTAACACCATCCTTTTTTGTATTTTGTTTGGTAACATTTCCCTCTCTAGGACGCTGCTGTTTTTTCTGACTTAAGGTTTCAGAGAGTGAGGGCACCTCACTGGTGAGTGCTGAGTAGCTGCCTAAGGGCACAGTTTTACCTTATTGTTTGACTGTACTAAAGGAAAAGATCGGTTTGGTTTCCTACCTACTCACGTGCGCCCAGGGGGGCCTTTACAACAAGACCCAGAAAAGCAATTTGACCCTCTCACCCTTTCTATTAGGCCAGGTGCACCGGTATCAGTCCTTTTCAAGGTGCTGATTTTTGTGGACCATGAATTAGAAGAGATCAAGTCTTTGTTTCCCTGTCACGTCTGCAAGACATAGCTATTGGGCCCTTACATTTGAAATGCTAATGGAGATTATCAGGAGGTCAGGGAGTCTCAGGAGGCCATCCCTCATGTTTATTCTCTCCAGGATGTCATCAGGACTAATTAACTAAAAGGAGCTATGCATCAAAAATCTTCAGGGGTATGTTTTTCTATATTGTTTTCAATTTCTTAAAATGATGGCTGGAAAACCTTGGGAACGGAACAAAAATGATCGTGCCCCAGAACTAGCATAATGGGGAGAAACGATTCCCATTTCAGTGAAGTTCTCACACCATTATCACATTCAGGGCATTGTTCTGCCCTGTCCCGAAGTTCCTGCCCACTGTGCCACCAGCAGAGCCATTACTACAGGAGTTGTGGCCACTTGGAGAGCCCGACCTGGCAGCTGTCCACCCACCCGGCCAGTCCTGGCGGTGCCTGTTGCAATAACTCTTCTTGGGCTTCTGCAAAGCTTTCAGTTCAAAATTTCACATAAGGTCCCGGGCTCAGCTGAGAACTGCAGCACCGGATTCTGTGCTATTGAGTTAATTGCCTGTAAGCGAGACTGTTTGCTCATGGAAATGGCAAACCTTTGTGTTTACTGCTAGGATTTATGTGTGCTGTGGCGGGGTTTTGGAGGCCTCAGCAGTTAGTCCCTCGTTTTGCTGGTGTTGTCTCAGAAAAGCAAGCGCTGCTGATAGTGCAGAAAGCCTGAGCAGTTACCTGCTCCTGAGGGCTGTTGTCTGCAGTGGGGGTGGCAGAACAAGGGACCACATGCGGTAAGTCATATGTGTCTGTTACTTTGACAGTAAACTTCGGGCGTCAACAAATCTCTTTTGTTCATGTACAATGCTGTGCACTACAGAGGCTTGGTCCCTGATAATGCAGGTACAAGTTAGATATATTGTGCAAAGGCAGTACATACCGAGATGTTCTTGCTGACGTCCAGACCCTACAAACAAAAGACAAATACGTTGATAAATAACAAGACAGTGAAACCATCTCCTAGTGTTGGCAACAGACTTAGGCTTTGTTCTCAGCTCTGCCCTGGAATACACCCATAGCCTTGGTCAAGTCCTTCATCTCTTAACTATTCAGCCTCTCACATGTGTGATAATCCCTTCTTTCTTTTTCCAGCTCTCATCTCTCTTTTGTATTTAGACTGCCAGTTCATGTGTATAGTACCTAGTAGCCTGCGTATGCGTGTAGCAGACAGAATTCCCATACAATACCTGCACTGTAGGAATAAATGGGGCATTTCGTTTTCAGGTTACAAAATCCAGTCCTAAGTGACAATTCTAAGGCATGAAATAACAAGAGAGCATGAGGATTCAGTTTAAAGGGCATGGATTTTGGTTGTCCAATCCTGTGAAGTCATCAGGACTTCCCATGTGCCTAAAATACTCTGGAATCTGGCTGGAAGCAAGCCAGAGCATGGAGTACCTTTCAGAATTCAGCCTTAATTTGGTTTCTGAAGTTCATCAAAGTGTTTGTGACCTATTTGCAACTTTGGGGTGGAAATGTCACGAGAAGGTCTTTCCCGTGAGAGACCTACTCCTTCCTCTTTCCTGTTGGGCTGGAAATACTCTGATTAGAGCCTCTGCCCTGGCATTCCAGCGCGTCTGATCCCCACCGGAACATGAAAGTGCTGAGGCAACCACAAACAATGAGAAAGAAAGGGCGAGGAAAGCTTTCACCCTGCATCCCTTGGATCTCAGTGACACGGATTCCATGCTGAAACATGCTTTGGGAACTGGAGCTAATCACATTGATATGCTTCTAGTCTGGTAAAGAGTGTGGGCAACTAAGGATTGATCCACTAAAAGTTTTGTATGGTAGTGGATGTTTGGTTTAATCTCACTAGTATCAGTAGTGAAGACATTTATGACAGTCCCCACATTGAGATATTTGGAGTTGGTGAGGGCTAAATCCCATGCTCCTGTCTGCAGTGTTCCTCTCCCCTGCACCAGTGATTTATTTGTGTCTTTCCTGGCATAAAGACATAGTCCTTCTTCATTTAAAACTGGGAGTAGAGAGATACAGACCATCCTGGCTCACACTACCCCAACCCTGCTTGATAGGAGGCAGGGTTATCTTGTTCTCCTGGCATCCCACACTGATCTGCCTGAGCAGAACTTTTCTCTGCTTCTCCCACAGGTCCCACTCAGGGTCTGGCTCCAAGGTTATCACTCACCTTTCTTACTGCAGGGTCCTTTGACGGAAAAGCCTGTCCCTCAGCCACACTACCAGCTTCTCTGAACTCATTCTCCTTGTTGTTCCTATTGTTTGATGACTTCCTGAGCCCCACCATCAGCTGGCTTTTTCCTGATTCCGGGTATTTCTCGCTTCCTGCAATAAGATGCAAGCACTTGCTCACATTTCTTAGCAGTGTCCTGATAGGATGGCCTCTGGGCAGTGCTGCCAGCAAGTTATGACTCCAGATGGGATGAGAACCCTAAGGACTTAAAGATGGGATGAGACCCCCTGTGTCTTCATACCACACTGCAGTGAAAAGAAGATGAACGCTACAATAATGTGCCTGATCATGGCAGGACATTCTAATGGTTTCCTCATGGTCTTATCTTTCTTCCAAGACTGCTCTGAAAGTGCCAGGAGAGGGTATTTTTGAGCTTCGGCATTAAAGATCCCAAAGGCCAGTTAGACCCTGACTCAGTCCTGCTAGAAGGTGTGCTGATGTTCTGTGTTTGAAATAAACTAATTAGCCTCACTTAGTGAGTAGGTTCACATCTATCATTGGATCCAGACTTTTCATCTGGCTTTATCATCAGTAGGCAGAGCCCAGTCTTCCTCAGCCTTCTCTAAAAGTTGGTGTCTGATCCAAGCTTTGCAGCTGGGGCTTATTTCCACTTGGTCTGTAGAACAAGTCATCCTACAGGAATGTGTTCTGTGCCTACTTGAGAGGGTAAGGGACTAACAAGAGGCATAACACTTTCCATCTTAGACCAAATCCTACCTTGTCTGGGAGGATTTTAAAGCCACATGGAGGGGCTTCACTAATGGACTCATTCAGGCATGCTAAGTTTCCAAAAGAAAGACCCATTTTATAATGCATTTGTCCTAATCTTTACAGCCACAGCTGCAGAACAAAAAGCCCTGCTTCACACATGAGAAGCAGCAAGTGTTAAAATCCTAGGTATAGACAAAGCATTTTAAATTGCTTCTCTTGGATTTCCAGCCAAGGTTTAGCTCTACTAACACCTTGCTCTGTTCCCATCTGTCTTTCCTAGGGAAAAGAAAGTGGCTGGTCAGCTTATTTGACCAAGTGCTGGCAAACAGAAGGGCAGATTAGAGGTATTTAAACTCACCATTGCAGCTGCTCAGCTTTTCAGTGTTTGCTCCTATTTCTGGGATGATGGAAAGATCGGAAGGGTTACCAGTCTGAACCAAGAGGCTGTGAGGTCTGCTCCTCCCAGCAAAAACTGTTTTCATGTCTTGGTATGAGTTGAGGAAGATGCTGGCAGCTCCACAGGAGCAATGCTGCAGAAGGTACTCCTATACCAGACAAAAAGAAAGTATGCAGGCTCAGGCTGCAACAGCCCAAGGTGACTGGGTGGTGTAATGGTACAGACAAGTTGCAATCATTCCAGCCCAGGGATGTCCCACCAAAACCCAAACTACTTAATTCTCTACAAAGCTGAGCAGCCTGGAGTTGGCAATACAGAGTTTTCATGGATTCATTAGCATTTAACTTAAAATGCCTGATACTCAGCATCTTTTTGGTTTGTTTCCTAGGAGGAACTGAATATAAGTTTCTAAGCACAGAGCTGCCCAGCTAAGGCATTAGTGTAAGTAAACAGATCTGTTATAACAATGACTTGCATTTTAACAGAATGTTACTTGTTTTGGAACATGCACGGACAAAAATATCTTGTATTTTTGTTGGTGGGATGCCATAGTTCTCTTGCGTGTTACCAGTCAGATTGACTGTATGTGGTACTTCAGCTGGAGTACATCTGCTGTAGCTGGTGGGGTGGGAAAGGGAGATTTTATACTTTGCATGACCATGTTGCACAAGAGTTTAGCCGGGCACGAAGCAAAAAGAGCTTTTTCCAGCTGAAGCAGAAAGGGAACAAAACTGTTTATTGGTTTTGAAACCAGGAAAGGCAAACACCAGTTTAGCACCTCTGGAGATCCCTAAGCAATTGACAGTTTCAATATTGTGTTTTATCTGGATATGTTGACAGAGCAATGGCACTTTGCATTACCTATACCTTTGGGAGGTGCTTTGAAAATCTGATGAAAGATGCTCAGTTCGACTCACGATATTACGGATTTTGCTGTAAAGCAAAGGATGTGGAGCAACAGTGTTCCCTTTGTCCCAGGATCAGAGTGTCATCAGTCTCTGTGGTGATGTCTGTATTATTCTCAAGAACAGCATTGGAACACTGGTTATCTACAGTCCTCATGACCAGCTCTTAATACCACAGTAACCCAGCTCTGCTTTGAGGGTTGTGTCTTCCCTAGCTGTGTCTGGGACATGGAAAACTTTCCATGCTCATGGAGAGTGAACGTGGTTTGTAAAGGAGCCTTTGGATCCCTCCAAAATGTGATGTGGACATCAATTTTCACATCTCATGGTAAATGGGATAGTAGTGTTCCTCTTCTACAGAGAGGAACTATGACTGAAGAACAAAATGAAGGAGAGCTGCTCAAATACAGGAGATTGCAGGCACCATACAGATGCCTGAGAGAGCACTCAGTTTTGTAGAGCACACTGTAAGTGCTGAACATTACATCTGGGGATTCAGTTCCCCAATGAACAGTATGGGACAAATGCATCTCAGAAGGCATTGCTGAGAGATCTTGAAAAGTACCAGAAAGATCAAGGTTTCAAATATTTAAATGAAAGTATGGTGGCTGGGGAGGGGGCATATATACCAGATGAGTCTGCAGCTTGGAAGAGTTACTTTGAGCAATGACTCACAGTTGTAAAGATTCAGGAAATGTGTTAACAATTCCCAGGCTCTGTGTAGGAGGCTGCATTCCTCTGAGCATGAGATGGGTACATGGAAATTAGTTCTGCAACCTGAGTCAGAACTTGGCTTTGGCTCTGAGGAGGAGTTAGTCACCTACTGCAGATCCAGTCCCAGCAGGTGGGAGCGCGGCACTAGGGGAAGAATGACGCTATCGGGAGAATAAAAGACTTGCCACTGCACAGCTGGGGAGAAATAGCTGAGTGTGACAAACCCCTTCTGTTCCTGTGGGGAGTGATAAAATAAACAAAAAGGCGGGGAGGAAAAAAGCTGGAAACTTGGTGTGATGACTGAAGAAAAAGAACTGGGAAGTAGAGATGAGGTAGAGCTGAACAAAATATGGAGGGGCTGAAAATGCTGTTTAGGTGGACACTGAAGTGATTTGCAAATTTCAGTCAAATTCCGCAGCTAGCTCTGGCTAATAAAAATGACATATGGGAACACTGAGATGTTTTATGTCAGAGGTTCTTCATCTGGCAGCTCAGAAGCACAGGAAGGGAAAGAAAGCGTGGAGTTGGGTAGTGGTACCACTGCTTCTTCCTATTGTGTCTGTTTTTTGAGAAATTCTGGCATTCTGACAGTTCAAAACCAGAAGAAAGATCTTTTAATTCATACAATTGCTAAGGAAGTCTGTGGATTTGGTTTTGATAGTAATGAGGAGAGAATATGTGTTCTTGAGAAGTTTACAACTACTGACTTAGAGCTGACCATTGCATGAGGTGAGAGGGATGCTTTTTAATTCAACAGAAGCTAGCACATCTGGGAAGCAAAACTGAACAGGAATAGAAATCCATGCCCAGCCTCAGGAAACTAAGCCTATTGTGGTGGGCAAGTGCCCTCTGAAGACCAGAGTACCCAGCCCAGGTGGGTGTTTGATCTGGTAAATCAGCATCTTCCTTCACACAGAACCTTCCATCTGGGCCATGACTATATAATTTAATGAAAGATACTATGGTGTCTGCTTACCTCTTTTATCTGGCTCATCTTCTGCTCTTTCTGCAAGATGCACACTTGCTTTTGAAGACGCAGGTTGTGTTCCTGCAGCTGCCCAATCTTTTCAATCAGTTGGCAGATATGTTCTAGATATCCCAGACCAGATCCCAGGGCTTTGCTGTTACTCTGGTTCACCTGCAAAGACAATGCATCTTGGACCATGGATTAACACCAGAGCAATTCTAACTAGCAGCTGAGAGCTCTACACACTCCTCACAGTCATGTGTGCTGTGGTAAAGACACTCAGGCTTTCTCTTGCAAGGGGCTTTGGTCATAGACAGATTTGTGCTATAGCATTGCTTGCTGGAGCTCTTTTCTGGATTACTCAGCAATACCCACTGTCAGAGAGACTCTTCTGACTGATCACAGGCTGACACAGAGGAAAACCTCGTGACAACCTGTTTTTAGTTCCACCTCCCAGGCTAATTTTTGTCTTTTACTAGCCACATGACCCTTACAAAGAAATATGGTTCTACTGGTATAAATGGCTGGGGCTAGTATGGCTCACTTAGCCCATTGTCCTAATTGCAAATCACACTTAAGCGTGCTGAGGCTGAGCTTGGCTCCTACCCAAAGGCACGTATCTGCAGGTTGCACTGATCTGCTGCATTGTGGCCAACCCAAGGATACATTTTTTCTGCTGTACTCAGACCCTCAACACTGGCGAGTCTGTGAGAGAGACCTGTGCCTGAACCAAGCTCCCGAAGTGAAAGAACATCTTTCCACTGCCTTAAGTAGATCCCAGCTTACATCCATGTTGCTATTTTCTATGTCTTTAAGAGATGCCTGAAGAAACTCTGCAGGATCAACTTTTCTGTCTGGCTGTGGCAGGATAATCTCTACTACCAATCTCTCTTTACCCAGGACCTGCCAGAGTCTTGCTGCTGCTCAGCTGAGGGCAGTGCCAGAGACAGACATTAATCCTGTGGAAGAAGAAAGACAACGATGCTTCCCAGCCTCCTGCTCTTCATCTCACTGTTTCTGGTCCCAGGACTTCCCTGTGCACAGCAAGTGTCTTCCCTTTGCCGTGAGCAGACTCTGTCGAACGTGATGCAAACCAATGCATGCAGAGGCTCACTTCCACCTTGGCGCTGCCTGCTGATGTGCGTGTGATATCAGTAAGTAAAATAAGCCTCGATCTTTACAAAAGCAGTGCTCCAAGTTTATCTTACTTCAAAAAATAAGTTCCCTCTACAAAAGCAGGAAGCTTACTCTGTCTCCTTTCCCACAACAATCTACATTTTTGGGGAAATGCCAGCCTTGGGACTCTTCCTGTCTTTTCATTATGTCAGAAAGCTCATGGTGTGTTTAAAAATAATCAACATTAGGATTTACTTCTTTTTAAACAAATGATGATACAACATTATTTATAAACAGCTATTATTATGTCCAGATGGTTTTGCGTCTGAGGTTGGGATAGAGGTTGTTGCCTTCAAGCCAACCAGTCATTCACATTCATGATTTTTATCTTCCTCTCAGGCAGAGCCTGCAGAAACCATGGCAAGACAAAAGTTACTCAGCCATAAAACTGAGTACTTAGTGTGGCAGTGCAGTGGGAAGGGGGACAGCCCTAGGACCCAAAGGGAGAACAGCCTAAGTGGTGTCTGGTGAGAAAAGCTTGAATCAAAAGCACTTTAACTAACATATCTGAAAGCACCTAGGGATTTGGGGGTGCTCAGCTTCAGAAGCATGATTTTCAGAGAGTACATGAGTATTGGCTTCTGAAAATTTGGTTGTTTTGAGCAGTCACGACGTGAAGAGTCTTTTTTGTATGTTGTCCCAATGGGTAGTCAGAAGTTCCTTACTATCCTTGAAAAGATAAGCTTTTTTGTCACACTGCACCCTCTTCTCGCACATCTAGCAACTCCCTTTCCTGCCATTTTGATGTTGCACGACTGTTGGCACGCGTATTGCCCCAAGGAGACAGCCCTTGCTATCTTCTGCTGATGCCAAGTGCATAGAACCTTGTCTGTCACATTCTGGCCTAAATATATTCCTCTCACCTGTGAGACAGTTTTATGCTAGTAGTGAAGAGTGAGCAACCATAGGAAAGCTGCAAACAGTTTCCAGGATGAGTCTCATCTAGTCTCTGTCCTCCCCATTGAAGCTTACCCAAACGTTCACCTAACAAGACTGAAATTTTTCCCACTCCCCACTTGGGAATTGTCAGATAGTGTTGGAACAAAAACTGTATGCCCATTTCTGAGTTGATGGAACCTATGAAGAAGGAAAAACATCTTGCCCACTTCTCTGTAGGCTAAAGAAGATGATGGTCAGATAGACACAATTTATGAATCAAATGGCTGAAGCTGCTCTATAGAAGTAACAACATAATGTGTAAGTAGGTGCCAGATTTTGCTTTTAGGTATATGGGACTGAGCTAGACCCTCATCTGGAAGAAAAGGAGGCAAAGGCTCTCAGCTACGTTATGCTGAGCTACTCCTATTACAGTTTTGACACTGCAGAGTTAATGTGCACTACACTGGCTTTATACCTGTGTAACTAAAAAGAGATCTCTGCCCTTGTCAGTGCTCACCTGACTAAGTTTTGGGGACAGGTTTTTGGTATGTGTGTCCCTGGCAATAAACCATCACAGTTGTACTGGCCCATAGATTTCTTAAGAAGTTTAAAATTACAGGATCAGTATCTGCACTGGGAAGTTTGGCTAATTTAGAGCCCTCCAGATAATATTTTGACTAGTGTAAAATTTTTTTCCTCTGAGGGTACCCAAGTTGCAGAGATGGAAGCCTGTCCCTCTTGTCTCTGTGTACCATTGTGCTCACTGCAGCATCTGAGCACTACAAAGATTTGAAGTTCAGTGGGAGCTGCAAGAATGACAGTTGCTGTCATTCCAGTTGATGTATAATCAAAATCTGCATTTCTGATCATCTAATCAGCACTTTGTCCTGTCTCATTTCAGCCATTATCTGTTACTTGGATATATGTGGTGTGCTTTTCTTGAGTTGGGCTCCAACTGTCCTGGGCTGGACCCGGCAGCAGGATCTGAAGATGATGGGAAGCTTGGCAGGGAAGGTTTTCCTTATTTGGACAAGAGCTCACTGATGTATTTTGCATGAACTTAGGTTTCTGTGCTTCACACAATGCTTGTCCCTTTCTCTCATACACAGTTCTGAGTTATACGATACTCCATCCTCCCAGTGAGCTCTTGTCACGTTAGCATGGCCAGTACAGAGGCAGCGCTGTCACTGTGCCCACCACTGCCAAACAATGTGATTACAAACCTCCCATCATGGACTTGGAGCCACTGATTTGTGACGCCACAGTTTGAGAGGGAAGCATTTGTCACTGGAAGATGACAGCACCAGAAGGCTTGTGAATAACAGGAAAGAGGGGGATCATGCTGTATATTTCTGATGGCTCCACCCTGCTGTCCAGGAGGGGCTGTGCATGCTGATAGCTTCTGGTTTCCTCTGAGCAGCACGCACAGGCTCCGGGGATGACCATCACAGGTTGCCCTATTCTTTCCCCAAACCATACCACTCTGCAGAGAAGCATTTTGACCGCTTTGACCCAGGATAAACAGCACTTCATGAATAATGAGTTTTTTTCATTTAATGATGACAACGTTCCCACCCTCTCTCTTCTTCCAGGGGTATGGGCTGACTTTAAATGTAAACTTTATGAAGTGTGAGGAAGCATCAAAAGCTATATATCTTCAAACTGACTGCAAACATTTAATTTTTCTTAAAAGGAGATGCTTTTATTTAGGCTTCAAAGTTCTTTCTCTTGTTGTTTGGCAGCTTCCACTTTCTTTCATCTTCCCAAATGCAGGCAAATTTCAAAATAACAACAGTTCAAAACAAAAGATCAGAAAGCTTTGTTTAAGAAATGATGGACTGAAATGGTTTTATGTATATTTTCAGTCAAAGCCATTCACCAACTGAATCCAAACGGTCAAAACATTTGGTCATTTTCAGTCTCTCTGTTTCAGCATTTTCCTTCTGGTTCTCTTGGAAGTGGCCTCAGCAGTGAGGGAGGTCAGGAGGACATTGAGGGGCAAGCTCATCTAGAGACTGAATCCTTTCTCAGCTGTGGTGAGCCAGTAAGTGCAGTGCTGTTGGCATTGCCACATCCAGCTGGGCCAGGGAAACTCAACCGCTCTCCTGTTACTTGAAAGTTGTGTTCCCCAAACAAGCAACAGAAGTGAGGAAGTTGCTGTCACATGTAATTAAAGAATGCTGTCACCTAGCATTAAATATAAACCAGTGTAAGCACTCTAGCATCTCTATCAACATTAATGCAACAGGAATTGGTTTCATGGAGCAATTTGGTTCACCATGTTCTTGCCAAGCAGGGTGGAAATACTCTGCAATGGCCTGCTTTCTTTCAGACAACACTGATTCTATTTCCAGGGGTATCTGAGTCCCTCAGAAGGCATCCGACCATGGAAGAGATTGGCTTCTAAGTACCATGTTGTGTCTTGGAGAGGTTACAGGCAAATGTGAAAACCACAGAGTAAGCCTGAAGCAGAGCCTCAGCTGGGATGAACCAAGATCGATCTGTCAGCTGTATGGGCAGATGATCATCTGGACATTGCTTCTGAGCAGGTCTCACCGTGTCCTGCCTCTGCTATATGACAGTGGAAACAGGTCAGCTTTGTACAGATTTTGTAAGGGCAGAAGGCTCTGCAGCTGCAAGAGGCTGTGTTGATGCTCTGAGGACAGAGCAGCAGCAGCCACAGGGCTGTGCAGCAGCATTGCTTGTCCCAGTCAGCTTGGGTGCTACCTGGCATCCCAGCAGTTTAAAGAGTGCTGCTCTTGAGATACAGCAGCCTGGAAGTGCTCTGTGAAGAGGGGCAAACTTCCCCAGCATCTAGGTCACAGCTGTATTTATACAGCTCAAAAAACAAAGACAGAAAAGTGCTCTGGGGCATAGAGCTTTAGCACTCAGCCAGTGAGGATATTAAAAAGAAGGGGAGGTAAGCCACCAAGAGCTTCATTTCCTCTTCGGCTTCTTTCTAATTTATTCTCTTGTTTATTTAAATGCTCTGCTTTGGGAAACTGAGGCTCCATTTCACAAAGGATTTAAAGGAATTTCATGGGCATACAGAGCTGTCAGACAAGACCAATCTGGCTGCAAACCCTCCAGAGTGCAACAGAAAATATAGGCAACTTTATAAATAAAGTCTCCTTATAGTGAGACACTACTGCTTTGATCCTTTATTGAACTTTCTGCCAAATGGCCTGATTGCTGTTCGGGATCTGTGTGAAACAGACATCTGTCTTCTGACATGTGTGAAACAGCTCTGGGGAGGAAGAGACCGCTCAGACGGATTGTGTGTTGCTTGTACTGCCTTGATACGCAATGTTAACAGAGATGGAACATCTCTGACCTTCCTTGCTGCTTGAGAGGGTTTGGCATGCTGGAGAGGAAGTCCAGCACCTAATAGCTCATGGCTGGGGCAGAAAGGTTGTGGTTAAATTATATGCACAGCACACATCACTGTTACGTGGCTTTGTCCCAACCCATCTCCCATTCCAATTCATCACTATTGAACACCCTAAAAGGAAATCTCCACGATGCACAGTTTGATGCTTTTGGAATGTGTGTGAGACCCTTTTCACCTAGTCTGCCCTTCTCCTTTCCCTTTTCTCATGGGACTCTTTGGTGTCTCTCTGTCAGGAATCGGCTCCCCAGTGAGATCTTCCCTTTGCTGGTTCCTGGAATCCACTGCAGTGGGCAGGCAAGGCAGGGATCTGTCTGCACTTCTGCAGCATGAAGCTCCAGGCAAAGCACTGGGGTGAGCACTTGCCAGCATCTGCTATGGGAGGAGGTGCACAGAAGTGCTTTTTCCTCTCCTGTCAGTGGCATAGTGTGCCCAGCAATGGGAAAGACAGGAACTATGGAATGGGAAATTACGGCTTTTCAGTTTAGTCCATCACAGCTGTGCTGGCAAGTTAAAATGGCAGCTCCAGCGCTGCAAAGATCTGAATTTGTGCATTAGCTCATGCATTATTTGAGAGAGCTGGCTCAACAGGACACAACAGGCCTGGACAGAAATGAAATATCCTTAGATAAGTTCTTTTCAAATTTCAGCACCCCAACAGCAATCCAGCTGTTTCCAGCGGTGATTACTAACCACAATCTTCATTTTGAGACCAGAATCTAGTCCATCCTCTAATCTGGGGCTTTTTGAAACACTGGATCTCCATGAGCCCTTTGTCATCCTTACCCAGACCTGATATTTATGAATTACTTCAGAATTTTACTGCTATGAAGAGATTTAAAAAGCAATTACCATTAGTTATGGCTTACACCCATTTGGGGGGAGATATTCTAAACTCACTCAGATGTGTCCTAGTTTGTGACAAACAGGACTTGAACCCTGACTGGGGTGTTTGGACAGGCCTAGATCTAAAATTCAGTTTAAGTGTTTCTTACCTCACTCAGTCTACAGCATTCATCCATGTATTCATCCAGACTGTCACTCGTGGGGTACTTCTTCAGCTGATGTTCATGGATCTGAAGGTCTTGCATGCTGCCAAAATTCTCTGGGAAATTGTCAGCAATTGTCTTTGGCTCTTCTATGGGACCTAGGGTGGAAAGAGTGCTTTCCCTGGAAAGGTCCATCTCTGGGGTAGGTTCCTTTTCCGTAAACTGCTTTTTGTTCTGGTCAAAATGTTCATCAGGACTTCCTTCCTGAGCGACCCTGAAGTCTTCAAGGGAAGCTGTAGGACCCTGCACAGCATCTACCTCCTGGCTGTAGTAATCCACTTGCTTTTTGTTCTCTGAATCTTGGAGACTGTCTTTTCTGGCATGTTCTTTACATGTTCTTGTTAGCTGATGGTCAATTTCTGGAGAAGAAGAGGTGCTAAGCACACCCGAGTCACAAAATGAGTCTCTGCTGTGAAGCACAAAGCTCTTCTCTGAGCCGGTGGGTGTTGATGGAGAATTAGCTCCGCTTGGTAATTCAACCCCCGAGTCCTCAGACTCAAATTTGGAGAATCTGTGAAGCCGGCACTTGGACTCGAAGGAGCTGAGGTCAGGCAGGGTGGCCACGTAGTCAGTGCTTGCCGGGCCATCTACGTAGTCTGGATCTGACGGTGCAGGTGCTGCATCTGGATTTCCCAGGCAGTCTGGTGGGAGGCTGGTGCCGGGAAGATGGGACTCTTCTGTGCAGGCTGTGTCAGCTGGAGCCTCTGGGATTAACCCCGGATTTTGAATTCCTTCATTGCTCAGTATCTTCATGTGTGTTAACACAACTTTGTCCTCCGCAGGTGGGCTCTTCTTACCTGCTTAAAAGAAAACAAGTAGAAGGTCACAGAAGGCAAAAAAACTCAGTGTCTAATGCATTCCCTGAGGGATGTGGAATGTGTAACTGCCTATACTGATAGAAGGGCACAGCCCTAATTTGTTTTTCTTGAGCTACATGAAGCTTTCTTATAAGCTTTGTTGCAACAAAAAGTTTTGTGTTTCATATTCCCAGAGTCCTTCAAGGGGACTCATAAATGCACACAGAGTTCTGAATCAGTGGATAGGTAGAAAACAACACTTGTAGCCAGATGACTTTTCAGTGATTACCTGCATATAGATGCAGAAAAGTATGGTTTTTTCAGCATTATAGGCATTAATTTAAAGCTAAAATATTTCTCTGATTAAATGTATTCTGAACCAGAAGAAAAAAGAGTAAAAGAAAATCTGTCTTTCCACAGGCTTAAGTAAATTTGTAATAAGCAATTTGCAAACTGGTATTCTCTGCAGTATTCTCTGCACACATACAGGTGACAAAAAGCAAGTACTGATAGGAAAAAAAAAAAAAGAGGCACTGTAGATCTTTTTCATGCCCTGTATGTTTTTAGGTATGAAGTAATTTCTTCAAATGAACTTCTACCCTGTTTGTAAAGAGAAAGGAGATGGGGGCAGCTTTGTTCAAGAGATTTTTGCACATGGACATATAAGGCTTTTTTTCAAATCACAATTATTTTTACACAGTAATGTGCTAGAACAGTCTTTGGATGAAAGGCTGATCTTCAAGAGATGAAGATCTGCCCCCAAATTTTCTTATAGTTTTTATGAATATAATATTTCATAGTGCAGACTTCTGGATCATGATGGTATGAGAGCCAGTGTAAAAGTTCTGCATCTACCCTTTCGTAAACTGCAAATCTCAGTTCCAAATCCATCTGTTTGTGGATTTGTAATCAGGAATTGCTGCAGTACAAAACTTCCGTTTCTCTGGTATCTTTTCCCTTATTAGTGCCAGACCCAGAGCACCTCCGAAGGCTACAATGCATACACTTTTCTGGATATCTTACTTCCTACTTCATTTCCTATAATTGCCCCCTCCCCTTTCCTTTCTTTTTGCCTGAATCAAACCAGCAGCAGTTTCACAAACTCACTCCCAGTAATGTAACTGTGCCTGGGATCCACACCACCAGTGGGGGAGCAGGGAGAGCTCTGCTGTGCAGCTCTCCTTCATGATAACCCAGAAAACTCCCCATTTCAGAAATAGGCCATTTTCCAGCCTTCCCTTCTCCTAACTATTACATGGATCATTTTCTACTTTATTTAAATTTCCTTTATCTGATCTTGTGAATTTCCTGGGATACCAGTGAAACATGCCCTTTGTTGTTCAAAGACACTCACAGATTTAATATTTTACACTGGATTTTCATAAAGGGCAGTCAGTAATAAATAATCCCATCTGATGGGCTTTTTGTGGCACTTGGGCACATAGTGCTTATAATCCCTTCTACAAAATCTTGGTTATCATATACAGAATTGCACTGCCTCCCTTAGGCTTCACAGGCACCTCTCTGATGCAAAGAGTCTTGTTTGGGACAGTCATTGCCAAACCTCAGCGATACAACACCAGTACATTGCTGTGGTGAGGGACAAGAAAAAGACATTGCCCAGGAAAGCTCATCAGGAGCTGCCTGTGCTGGGCTGTGTTGTCATTCTTCCACTTTTTGGGTAAGCATGAGTGACCCTGAACTGAGGACAAGGAATAGGGTGACTGGTTTGCAGCTTCACACACAGCAAAACACCAGCTGTAAGAAGGAACTTGGTGCCAGGTCTTGGAAGGAGGAGGTGGAGCTGAGTCACTTCTGATTTATAGTGAAGAGGATCTACCTGCTCAGCTGCAAACACCTCTTGGCAGTGGGAGGCAAAGTGTGTACCTGGCTTACAGGCTCTCCTGATGCAGATGTCTCTCCTGAACACCACCCCAGCTGGCCAACAAAACCACTGAGAGTCAAGAGGAGAGCAGTTGCATTCCTACACTTACTTTTGAGAACAAAATGTGTTTCACTCTTATCAGGAATTACTATATGCAATGGTAGTTCCTTACTGCAGGCTCTGATTGCCTTCACTTATTAATCATGCCATGCTTTCCTTTGACTGAAGATTGTCTCACTTCTTTCAATCTGCCTTTTTTTTTTCTTGCTTAACTGGTTTCACTCTGGCCTATACAAGCATTTCTTTGTCTGAAATCAGGAAGCACCATGTTAAAACGAGGTCTTGCTACTTACAGAAGGAGATGTCAGACACTTTAATTCATACCTTTTATGACTACAAAAGCGTCAATGTGTACCAGAAAGTCTGGCCGGAGTAGGAAAAAATAGAAAATGAGATGAAATCTCTGACCCTCTGTGTGAGGATTGCCTTGATGTCAACAACAAAGTCCTTTGCTCTCCCCCTACTGTGGTCACTAGCAACAGCACGTGGTTTCACAAAAACTTCTTATCTGTTCTAGGCCGCAAACCATTGATCTCAGCACTGTCAGGTCCTGGTAACCACAGTGTTTGAGCATTTCTGATTTATCCTCTCAACACTTTGTGATGATGTGAAATGTTGTCATGCCCCTAGCCCAAGACCAGAATAGAGGCAAAGGATGGCAGGATTTTGCAAGACATTTAGGTACCTCATCCTCATTCATTCAGTGATACTTTCCCATGGTCAGTGAGGTCATCTGTGCTATAGCAGAGAGATCTCCCATGATTAAGGCAGTGACCTGAAACTCAAGTTATTCTTGCTGCACCTCACTGACAGAACAGTCTCTCTTCTTCCTCTCTGTTAACTGTTATACCATGGGACTTCCCACAAGCAGATTTTTTCTGCTACAGATCTTGAAATACCCATGCAAAAATGCTCAGCTCTTTGAAGCATATTGCTAACAAACACCAGAATTGTGCAATTAAAGCTCATCTGTGCCATTACCAAAAAAAAAAAAA